>VZTX01024110.1:19750-39571 GCA_013400915.1 Pardalotus punctatus | reverse complement strand
AGATCCTGAGGGGAACGAGGGCTGTCCCGTGTCCCTGACCGGAGCGGAAAGATCCTGAGGGGAACGAGGGCTGTGCCGTGTCCCTGACCGGAGCGGAAAGATCCTGAGGGGAACGAGGGCTGTGCCGTGTCCCTGACCGGAGCGGAAAGATCCTGAGGGGAACGAGGGCTGTCCCGTGTCCCTGACCGGAGCGGAAAGATCCTGAGGGGAACGAGGGCTGTCCCGTGTCCCTGATGGGAGCGGAAAGATCCTGAGGGGAACGAGGGCTGTCCCGTGTTCCTGAGGATAACGGGGATTGTCCGTGTCCCTGAGAGGTATGAGGGCTGTCCCCCGTTCCTGAGGATAGCAGGGATTGTCCGTGTCCCTGAGAGGTAACGAGGGCTGTCCCGTGTTCCTGAGGATAACCGGGATTGTCCGTGTCCCTGAGAGGTACGAGGGCTGTCCCCAGTTCCTGAGGATAACGGGGATTGTCCGTGTCCCTGAGAGGTATGAGGGCTGTCCCGTGTTCCTGAGGATAACCGGGATTGTCCGTGTCCCTGAGGGGACCGTCCCGTATCCTCTGAGGGGAGCGGGAACCATCCCGTGTCCCTGAGGAGAGCGAGGACTGTCCGTGTCCCCTGAGCGTTGCAAAAGACGGAATATATGAATTTTTTATTTAAAAATAATGTTCTTTGATGTTAGGTTGAATCCGTGAAACAGAGAGCAGCCAACAAGCTATAAGGGATATCCAGGTGTCAGAGTAACACTCGTCACTCAAGAGGCCGAACAAGGGAAGAGATTCCCCCGAAAGGGTGTGGAGTGTCCCTCATTGGAGATATCCCACAGCCATGGGGACACAATCCTGTGCCATCTGCTCTGGGATGACCCTGATGGACCAAGGAGGTTTCACTCCATGACCCACCGCGGTCCCTTCCAGTCTTACCCATTCTGGGCTTCTGTGAAATCGCTCGGTGGCCAAATTTATGTGACAATTGGTATAGAAAGAGAAGTTTTAACTTCATGTAACTTCTCACTGAGCAGAGATGTAAAGCAGGGTGGCCTTTGGGTCGAGAGCTCTTTCATCCCAAAGTACCTCTCTCAGCAGGGAAGAGCCGTCTCTCATCAGACTGAAGCTCCGATAAAAGGCTGTGCGTAGGCAGTTTGATAGAAGCTCTGTCCTTTCCATAAATTCAGGCTGGATGGGCACTAGTAATGGATTTTAGCACCTTTTATAGCTCTAGCCCAGTATGGAAGTCTCCTTTCATTTCTAAATACAGGCTCAAGAATTTTCATTACATTAATGAGAATCAGAAACCCAACAATATCCCCAGAGAAGGGTTTCAGAGGAGTTTAAAACTCAGATAATGAAAGACTGAGGTCTCTGAAAAGATAATTCTTGCTTCTGTTATTCACAAACACATCTTTTAATCCTTGAAGACCAAGTAGGAAACAAAGGGGTTTAAATTCTTACTTCAGGGCCATCAGGGTAAATTCAGGGTTAGAATCTAATTTATCATTATTTGTGGCCAGCAACCCACAAACAGGACAAGAGTAAAATTCTGCCACTTCTGCCTTTTTGTGATCCTTTCTATTATTTGACCATTAATATCTGAAGTGGTTCAGACACATTTTTTGATGCATATCCGCAGCTACAACCTCAATGGTTTCTCATATGACATCCTGGCTTTGGGGTTTTCTGTCTCTATTTTTCCTGGGTACGGCAAGCAACAAAATAGATGGTCACAACAGCAGAGGCCAACAGCTTCAAAGAATTGAAAAATCTTGAAGCAGCTGCTAATTAGGATTTAAAAAATCTGCAGTGCCTAAGATATTTTAGAGCACATTTTATTCAGAAGAATTGTTAAATGTATGAAGATGAAAGAGATGGATTACAGGAGAATTAAATGTAGGGTTTAACTGAGAAATAATCATTTTCTATGAAAGATAATGACTCCTCTTGAGGCTAGTATCAAGATTTATTGACCCAGGAGGTTAATATTGATCAAACCCAAGGCAAACAAAATATTAGACCTTGAAGGAGAGTAATCTTGATATTGAAGCCTTGCCACTGAGTGAACAGGTCAATATATCTGGGTGCCAGAATCTCGGGTTTTGAACACAGAATGGTGGGGGATATTAAACATGTCTGACATGTTCTGTGTACACACTTTTTATTCTCATCAGCAGGAGGTATTTTATAGCTGTGTCCTTCCCTGCAGAGCATCGTGTGAGGGTTCAGGCTTCACTCACAACCTCAGTGCAAATCTGATGGGTATCTGCCTCAGGTGTAACATAAGGCTGAAATCAAACAAGTCCTTCAGCTATTTATTCATATCTAAGTGATATTTTTAATAGTTTTCATTCCAAACACGAGGATCCTGCTGCTGCAGCAAAACCAGAGTGAGAATAAACTGGAAAACCAGAGTGTTGCCATATATAAGATTTGTCATTGTATTCAACAATCCATAAGTCCAGGAAAAAATAATTGAGTTAAATTCTGCTATAAACTGACAAGAAGAAAACAAGTAACTTATGTGGATTTACTAATCAATGAGGATAAAAGTCAGAGACAAGGAAATGTACCACTAGAGACATGAAAATAGTTTATAGGATAAGACCAACAGTTAATACGCTGGGGGCAGAAATTGCCTTTTTATTTCTGTTCATATGGCAACAAGCAGGGGAGGGTTTAATGTGGCCAGGAAAACAAAAGTGCACCCATTCACTGCTGAGAAGAGCAGTGGGTACAATATAATCTGCAATTCTAATAAATTTCCGTGAAAATAAATACAGTATTAAACACATGGCTTATTTTGTTTATTCAGAAAACAAGTACAAAAGCAACTAGGCCAGCTCTATTTAAAAATACAAATATAAAATGTGTTTCTATTCCTCCCAATAAGATTAAGTATTGTATTTTAAAATATAAGTTTATCTATAATAAAATATAAGTTTATCTATAATTTATGTTTATTTATCCTGATTTTAATTTAATTTGAAAGACACCCTGAATGAATGGGATTGGAAAAAATCCTGATCTCTTTACAATCAAATATTCAATAATGAACAGTTTCTAAATTACAGTAAGAAATATTTGCGCAGTATTTAAAAAAAAAGTAACAAAAATCTGGTCTCCTCAATGCAAAATAGGTTGGACCACAGCAATTTCCATAGTGAACAATTACCATCCTCAGGGAATGCTTCTATTTCCTTGTTAAAATCTTGATTTTTCCAGTTTTGCCAATACAAAAGGAGTATCGATTTCCCCTGTTTTGTTTATTAAAGTACATTCTCAGCACCCCACATTTGGATGGTGTAAAAATTCAACAGGCTCCTGTGAATTGCATGATAAATAACCCAATTACAGGCACGTATCTAATTGTCAGAAAGTGAAGTTGCTGATAGAAAAGTCTCCAATTTAAACTGCATCACATCAGTATTTGTCTCATTCGCATAAAATTATAGACATTTAACCTGAATGTGTGGCTCTAGGTCCTGCCATTCCACATGCCACCTCCCTGAAGCCATCTCCAGGCTCATTTTAACCAGTTCCACAGTGTATTTAGAAGAAAAAAGATGGGGCACAGTCACCTTTAAAACAGCCTTTTCTCAGATAAATCTTATTAAGAACTCTGATTGTATCAAGGATCAAGCTATCAAATATGGCTTCAGTCATCCTCATCTTCACTGTTAATTCATCATCCCCATAGGAAGTCCACTGAGATTCTTCTTTGCGGAGCTCCTGAATCTAAAACATAACATGGAAAGGAATTTTTACTTCAAGAAGAAGAGGTTCACAAAAGTCCTGAGACACTGCACCTAATCCAACAACTTTATATATGCACCATTAATTTATTTCTTTCAAACCACTCACACGAACTGGAAATACTGGATTATTATTACATTAAAAGGAAGGCAGTAATTTGAAGTTCTGAAGTTAATTTAAGTAAATTTAATTCTCACAAAAAGGATGAGAATTTCTGGTTTGAACCGAGAGGAAATAAATCCCCATTGGAAAGTCTGCTTACCAGAATAAGGTCCACTCTGTCTCTCTTACAGTTTCCATACTTGGTCATATTTAGGAATTTTCTTTTCATTTCTAAGTCATTCTTTTCCAGGTTCATTATTTTAATAATTTCACCCTGAACAAACATCTACAAAATAAAAAAGGCTGAAAAGAACTCTCCTCATCGGAATTCTGGCGCTGTGAAGATTCCAGATGAGTGACAGGTGCCAGCGTGAAGATCCGGCTTTAAGTCCAGAAACACCCCAAAGTTTAGGGGACTAATCTAGAAGTAGCTGATAAATACTGGTCAACCAACACATTTTAGTAATAATATTACTTTAGAGGTTGCACATGAAATAGTCATAATTAGGAGGATTCAAAGGCCCATTCACATTTTTCTACAGAACTCCACACATGTGAAGTATTTTCACCCATCATCTCAGTCTGTATTTAATCAGGCATTTCAGAATAACAGTTTTCTCCTATCACCTCGGCTACACTGCCATAATCCTCCCAAATGCCACATTTCTTTTTGCCATTGCAGTATCTGCTGTCTTCACCAATTCTTGTTCCAGTACTTTTGCATTGCCAGAACATACCTTGACATCACTGACATCCGTCCTTCTGCAGAGATGTCTGGAACAGTGAGATCCCACTTGTTTTCTCATCCATGGAAATATGTTTGGCTTTACAGTCACTGGAGATTCTGCACACAGCAACTCATGGCTCAAATCAAATATAACCTGGAACAAACTCAGCAGGACATTGAAGTCAGCACAACTGGATTCCAGTTCCCAGCTTTCCAAGAAACTTGGCTTTTCTGAAGAGACCCAAACCAGACACTGGTCAGGTGTCCAAGGTCTTATGGGGGAATTCTGGCAAAAGTCTGGATTCACTGCAAGGACAACTATTCTACTGGAATTATTCTGCAGCACATTGCAAAATACTCCTGGTAGTACCTTTCAGTGTCCCTTTAGCTATATTTAGTGTTAGCAGCTAGAATAATAGAAATATTAGCAAATATGAGACAGCCTACAGAACACTAGGAAAGTTAATTAACAGTTAGTGCTTTAAAAATACCTGATTATACATCCTCTTGCTTTCTGCTTCCAAATCATTCCCTGGGAGATCATTATATTCAAAGTACTTTGGCACATTGATGTTCCTGAAATTTGAATTTATGTTCTCTGGGGTCCATAATTCTTCCACAGCATATGCAGACAAATTTTTTACATAAGAACTGTTATGTGGTATCACAAGAGGAATTTCCACAGTTTTCTCCCAAGGAGCTGAGTGCCACTGATCCAATTTGTACAAGTGTTGCTTTTGTGTTTGTCTCACCAGCATGTTTTCGTCAGAATTAGGCTGATCAAAATCTTCAGAGCTTCCAAAAATGCCAGCATCAAGGATTTTCATCAGGAACTTCAATAGAGAGAAAAAGAAAAGCCAGATGACATATTCCATATTTTCAGAGGTATTGAGATTATTAGGTACTGATTAAGGTTACACTTAAAACCATCTTATTCATGGACTCAAAGAAAGGCTTACTAGTGTCATAAAAAAACCCCAAATCTATTTTAACTGTATTTGGCAGAATTCAGGATCAGAAAGAACTACAGTTCTGGAGTTCCATGAAAATTTTTGACATTTAGCAATATTTTTGTTCTAAATGGAGAACTGCTCTCCCCACCAGCACCCACAAAGCAATTTTCCCGCAGCCAGAGGCTGGAAAGGAGTCAGGCAGATCAGCTGACAAGTGTCCAAGTTTGCTCTGAAGTTCTAAAAATCGAAGTTTGTGCAGATTTATCAGTTTTGACAACTGGCAAATTCCAATAGAGAAATCACATTTGTTTTGTTTGGATATAGGCTATCCATTGGCTGCATGATAATTCCTTAAATGTGGAATAGGTCACATTAAATGAGCCATCTGATTCCTAATGTTGACATGATATCATTTTTATGGATGATGAAAAACTGGGCCACACAAATTCTGCCTGTATAAACCCAGCTTCAGGTCCAACACTTGAAATAAAACTTTCTCAATGTACTTACAGGCAAACTGGTTGGAGAAGTCTCTGGAGATAAATGAAATGCCTTGTCTGCTTTTGATCTGTGTTTTCTTTTAATCTTCTTATATTCTTTAACTGCATCATCTATAAATTTTGTTACAATTCTGTCTGTTACTGTGTGACAACCATGAATGCAAAGCGTATCAAAATCACCCAGTAAAACATCAGAAACCTTTGCTGATGGTTTAGATAAGGCAGCAACTGAATTTTCTTTGAGGAGAAATGGTTTCTGATTGTCTTCTTGCCTTAGGCCTTTGCCATAATTCATCATGTCTTTTTCAAAGGCACTTTTATATTTGTGTTGAGCTGTTTCAGAAAATGCAATTAAAATGTCAAACAGAAGTTTTTTACTGAGTTCACTTGCAATATCATCAGCAAGTTTAATTCTTTTCTGATCCTCTACCAAGCAACAAATATTTTTGCTTGTGTTTACCTCATCTGTTTTGCTTTTCTTTGGAAGTGCATCTGTAAATATCCTTTGGTTTTTTTGTGCCAGTTCTGTTTTTTCTTTATCAGATCCCAAGCACATTAAGTTATTTTGACAGAGGAATTCATTACAGTTACACTGGCTGGAATGGGGAAACTTTTGCCCTTTTCCAGACAGCAAGGCAGTGTGTAACCTAGACTGGTTTTCTTTCACTTCTGAACCTCTGGCACTTTTTGTGTCTTCTGCTTTCTCCTCAGCAAACCCTGCTCTCTGCTCATCATCTTCAGAATATTTGCAGTCTCCTTTGAGGGAGTCATCATCATAAAAGGAGTCAGAGTCTTCATCCCCCATGTAACTGGAACTATTTTTGTCAGCCTCTGACAGATGTGAAATCTCATTAGGTCTGACAAAGACCCCACAGTGCTGAGCACACTCAAAATACTTCACCCCTTCATGAGTTCCACTGTTGTCACCTTCAGCTTTGTCCAGTGCAACACCAGCCCAGTGGCCGCTGCCAAAATGAGTCCGGCCCTTGAACATCAGAGTTCCAGGCTGGGTCTGCTTCACCAACACTCTGTCCCCAGTTTCAAATGATGATAATGGGTCACCACTGTCCTCCTGAGTGCTGGGCAGTTTTACATATGTTTTGCATTGTTTCATTGGGAATTCAGAACTTTTACTTCCACAAGAAGAAATGGTATTTAAAACAGGCAGAAACTCCAAATGCTGCAAAGGCATGTCCTGTTCTCCTTGTTGGTGTTCTGATAAACCCTCCCTGGAGCTGGAAATGGCTGTAAATGTGGATTGTTCTGAGAGACTACCATCCTGAGTTAAAAAAGCACCACTTGTCTCTGTACTGAGCAGGGGAAATTCTTCAGGCTCGATGTTATCAGGTAATGGGGGTAATGCATCCATTTTCAGTGATATATCTTCATCCATACCCTGACCAGGCTCCGAGCCTGTCATTTGTTCTGGTGGAGATGGGAAATCATCCATGCTGGAGGCAGGATCATCATTTTTCATTGCACCTGCACCTAAAGGGGGAGGAGGAAGATCTTCACTGGGAAATGACAAATCCTTTTTGTTAGAGGATGGCAAGTCAGCACTTCCAGAGGACAATACTTCATCCACAGGACACGGTATTTCCGACAAGGTATCCTCATCAGTTGGAGGGAGACCCTTGTCACTACCAGAGGCTGCATCAGTGCATGAGGGGCTGGCAGCTGCATCACTGCCCTGTTGTGGGGTCTCCTGAGAACAGGGTTTGTGTCTGCTGCAGCTCTGTGAGGCACCCAGGTGTGGTTCATCCGTTCCCTCAGAAGGGTTTTCAGACTGGGAGGAATGTGCTGTCTTGGTTCTGGGGGCATTTGCTTTGTCTGCTGGAATGAAAGCAAGCAAGTGATCGGTGCAGCCACGATCCAGTGCATCTCCAGGGTATTTCTGGGAGTGGGATGAAGTCTCAGCTCTGTCATCTTCAGGCAGCTCACGTTCATTGTGTTTGTCACTAGGCGATGTTTCCTTTCCATTGCTTATTGCTATTGGCATCTCTTTTGAGAGATGAGGAAACACATCACCACTGTCACAGACAAACTCTGCTGGGATGCCGACGTCTGTGTCCTCTCCGCTTTTCAGCTCTAATTCCGGCTTGGAAATGGAACTTTCTGAGATGTCAATCAAAACTGCAGACACTTCCTGAAATTCTGAGGGTGAAGAGCCCGATTTGGCACTTTCGCATTTCAAAAAGAAGTTGCTTGACTTGGACGATGATTGGGTGGAAATTAAACCTTCGGAAAATGCTTTTAAATTTAGTTCTTCATCAGAGGCTTCATGAAAAATATGGTCCAAATTGTTCAAACATTGACTGTCATCTTTCTGATGGATCTCAGAAGGGACAGGCACTTCCAATTCTTTAACTGGAACATTTAAAAGAATTTTTTTAAAAAAATCAGCATTTCCTAAAATAGTATTTTATAGAAGAGGTTGCTGATAGAACACTTAGGATACACAAATCTATAGTGTTTTTCACTATGACATCTAGGAGTAAATTAGGAGTTGGATTTTATGATCCTTATGTGTCCCTTCCAAATCAGGATATTCTATGATTTTATGAAATGCAGAAAGATGCTCATTAGAAAAATGACAGAAATAGAAAATATTGCTACAATATGTAAATATTTATAATACAGAGATTATGCATACCCAGAGCTATGTAAATGATATAACTGACTCATATATAAACAGGCAGTTTTATTTTTTACCTGTCCTACTGAGAGTGAGAAATATGAACTGAGGATAAAACCTGGAAACAAAAATAACTCCAGCATGTCCTGTCCAAGTCTATCTTCAAGTGATCTATGTTCTTTTAAAAAGAACACCCTTAAATTATTGAAAAACTGCCTCAAAAGAGAGTAAATTGTTAATGACACAATCAGAGTAAGTTATGATTTTGTTCTGGGGAAGCAGTATAATCATCTCTCTTAATAAACCTCGGAGAGATCCCCACCATCTTGCCCAGCAGTGATTTATGCATTGGCTATAGTGAGCAAGACACTTGGGTAATAAATGAGAAGATTGTCTCTCTTTCTGTCTGGATTAAAGTTTGATTGAAGTGGTTGAAACAGATTGGACATAATAGCATTAAACATGATTGACCTGTTCCTTCAGGAGTATTTTCTGCCTGAAGCAGGCATAAGTTACACCAAGGAGAAAGCATCCCCAAGCCTTTCACCGGGTACTTGCTGCCACATGGATTAATATCTTCATTATCTTTAGGATCAATGTTTGGGTTTGAAAGAAGTGCCTTTTCCTCCAGCACAGATTCCTAGAATGTAAATATTTAGGAGACAGAGTTAAAGTCTTTGGGGAAAATAATGCACATAACCAACACACAAGACTGATTTTGATTTCATGTTCATAACCGCCTAATGAGTCTTGTGATGGCCCTATCTTACAGCAAACATAATCTGGGACACCCTTTCTTTAGGATTAATGTAATTCCAGAGGTGATCCTTACCAGAAATGCACACTTTTGCCCTTCTCTTGTAATGAGTGTGGATATAGGTTCCATTCCAGCTGAATTTGTAGGTTCCAGAGGGAAGAAAACATTACCCCGAGCATTAATGGACTGCTCCAAACCTGGGGACGACTCCACCTGTTTCTGTAGCAGCATTTCCTCGTTCTCAGTAGAAAAGCTGTAAACACTTAAACAAGGAATTAATGATTGGGTGTTGTTTTTGTGTTTCCAACTTAGTCAAGCACAACCAGAAGCATTTAATTTGCACCTTTATTGATTTCCTATGGATTTGCCATGGCTATGTTCACACACACATTTTTAAACCAGCAAATGAGTAAAACCAGAAACACTCTGAATGGTGTATTTATTGCTCCATTCTCCTCCCTCTCACTTGATACTGCATTTTACATCATCAGTTTGCTAATTTTCATATACAAAGAGACTGAAAAAATCATCAGCACCTCAAAAGGAAAACCCGAGTCAAACTCTGAACCTGTTTGCCTTCTCCAATCCCAGTCAATTTAGCACATCAGATTTCAACAGTTCTCATTAAATTTTCTACTTTAAGTATAGCATCACAACTTTATGGACTTTAAGGACAGAAAATACTGATTTTGATGATGACTTTGAACTTTCTCCTTCCTTCAGAAGCACAAGGCAACATGATCCATACTCACAGGCTTTTCCATTAGAGGTACAAGTTCTAAAATAGGCAGTTGAGTAAGTTCTTCTGCCCAGAAAAAAAAAGTATGTATGTTCTTTTGCTTTGGTTTTGTTGATTTTCTGACTTGTTTTAACTTTAATCTCTATTAATAGCTAATTAATGATTGGGTGTTGTGCTTATATAATATTGAGCACCACTAATGTTTGAGGACTTCAAAACACATATCCCAATTCAGAATATATATATATCCCAAATTCTTAGTTAAAAGTTTCTCCATTTATAATAATTACAAGTTTCTGTATCCTTTGTTTCTAGTATTGGACATTCATTAACAGAACCCCAAACCAGCAGATTTTTCTGCATGTTGGTAATTTCTTATTTCAGCTGGCTTTCAGTTTTAAAAATATTTCCAAATCTTTTCCATCCCCTTACAGCCCTGCTTTGTTCCTGATCAGTATAAAATATGAACATACCCGTGCTGGTGGATAAATAGCATAATTACCACTCGGCACTTCTACACAGGACAGAGATCTATGGACAATCAGCCAGAATTTGGGTGCATTTGAGTTCTACCAGCCCCTGGCTGCTCCAGACTGACACCAATATTCACTGTTCTCCTATGAGCAGCCTTGTCAGTAATAAGAAGTGAAAGCACAGCCAAGAAACCTTTTAAAGATTTCTTTGACTTGTAATCAATAACACCATGAATTATAGATCAGTTCCATGCAGGGATTTATTTGAAAGCCTTTCCCTGTGGGGACTTAAGTAAATGCACAAACCTGACTCACCACTCTGCTAAAGCTCTGGGTAACGCTGAATGAAAGGGGGTTTTAATTCATATAGATATATACTCGGGTTTAACTGCTTTTTCTTTTCCTGAAGCAAACAAGGATTTGTTCTGAGCAGTGTGGATGTTGTTGGGTTCTCATCCACACTGCTCAGCTCTTCCAGCCCCGTGGGAAGCAGACAGGGATGCAGGGGATACAGCTCCTGGGGAGCAGGAGGATGGAGATTTCTGACCAAACTCCTGAATTAGATCCCACTGTAGGCATTTTTACATGACACCTCCTTGCTTCAGTTTAAGGTTAAAATTTAGCCCTATGTATTAGAGTCCTTCCGTGATTAAATCCACAGTGAAACACAAACCTGCTCTGAGAGGTTAAGTGATACAGAGGCTCAGAGCCAGAGGATGACAAAGGAGTGAATTTCACCAATTAAATCAATACATTTCTACTCATTCCATATGGGTATTGTGAAGTCTAATTAATATATAGTTGCAAAGTGGTTTGAGTTTGTAGTTAAAAGCCACCTGAAAACATGAACTATCATTAGCAGTTGTGTGGCATCATTAAACGTGCCCTGAGGAATTCACCATTTGGGACAGAATGATAAGCACTGATCTTGATTTATCAACTGTTTGAACACAGAATTTTTCAAAATTTATCACCATAAACTCTCTCTTTGGAGGACCTAAATCTCACACAATTATTTAAGACATAGCTGTCTCCATCTTCTCCACTGGACTGGGTCTTATCTTCAGCAATCACTGGGAAAGGTTTTACTTACCCCTCATATTTCTTGCTCTGTTTATTCTTTAGCTGGACACAACTGTCTTTACTCCCTGACTGTGATTTCTTAACCTCCTGCTTCCCAGCCAAACCATGCAGCTTTTCCTGGAGTTGTGCTGTTGAATGCTGTAACATTAAGATTTCTCTCTGCTGCTTTAATAAAAGCTTCCTTTCTTGATGGGCTGCCCTGTGGATGTTTTGCAGGCACTGGATTTCTGCCTATGCAAAGCAGAGAAAGAAAGGAGCATAAGAGAGTGAAGATAACAAAGAGATCTACTTAAAAATATATATGATGTTTCTTAACATAGGGCACTATTAGTCCCAAAACGCCCTAAAAATGCAATATGTAGGCTTTTTCCTTCTTTATAAAAAAATCACAGTTTTATTTTTCACCAGGGGTTTCATCTGTGCAAACTGATGACAGGTAAAGGGATATTTTGATGGGGAACCAAGAGATGAGACCTTTAAAAATTAATTGTCTCCAGATCATTCAAAACTGCAGGGTGCTTGTGGTTTGCACTAGGAATTCCTTTAAGTAAAGGAGAGTCTTGCACTACATAAGGACAGGACAAATTTTCTGACTACCAAGTGTAATTATGGACCCTGCATAGTGGAATAACTGAGACTATAAAATTAGCTGTCAGATTAATTTAATATATTTCAACATCACAAGCATAAATCAGCGGAAACCTACATTATATGATCTGTTTGTTATGGCATAAATAGAAAAATCCACAATAACAGTGAAGTAGCAGAAGAAAAAAAAAAGATGTTTTCTTTTATCCAAGATTTACCGACTGCTGACTTTGGCACAAAACCCACCTCGCTGAATGTAAGAAACACGCAGAATAATGGATGCAAAGTGGATTTTTTTTTTGTTTGTGTTTTTTTAAAACACAAACCCCACTTGCTCCAGCAGCTCCAGACACCTCCCTGTGCTGCATCATCCCTGTGGATATGAGCTGAATCCCAGCTCCTCTCACTGCAGCATTACCTGCTCCCATTTCAGCTCCATCAGGAGTTTGTGCTGCCTTGCTGCCACGGCAGAAGCTCCATCGCTATCCTGCAGGTCTTCCAGAACACTGGAGATCAGAAGTGTGAGAATCAGAGTCAGAATGCCTTGAATTTACCCCTGGGATGGGAGCAAAGCTCCTCTCAAAGCAGCTGTAGGTGTGGAAGGTTCTACAGAAAGTTTGGATACACTCAGAAGACATCTCACCACTCTGTGGTGCCTGGACCTCTCCTGAGGCAGCCGGAATCTCCTGGGAAGGAGTCTCAACACTGGGAAGGAACACCCTGCACCAGGGGGTTCACACTGTTCCTGCCAGTGNAGTGCTGAAGGACACTCTCACTGTCCATCCCTGAGGGACACCCTCGCCGTCCATCCCCGAGGGCTCCTCAGCCTGGTCAGTGCTGAAGGACACTCTCACTGTCCATCCCTGAGGGACACCCTCGCCGTCCATCCCTGAGGGCTCCTCAGCCTGGTCAGTGCTGAAGGACACTCTCACTGTCCATCCCTGAAGGACACCCTTGCCCTCCATCCCCGAGGGCTCCTCAGCCCACTTGGCGCCTCACACCACCCCAGAGGAGGCTGCAGTAGAAGCTCAGCTCTGCTCTGGAGACACTGAAACCATGCAGGCTCCTTTCCTCTCCTCATGCTTTACTTGCTTGCTAAGAAGATTTTATATTCGTGGTCTTCCCTGAATGGAGGAAAACCCGTCCCAGCCGAGCAGGCCTCCACGGCTCCTGCCCGCCGTGCCCCTCACCGTCTCCGGTGGCCCAGCCAGGCCAGCTGGGCCCTGGCCCTTTCCCGCAGAGCCTTCCTCCGGAGCCTCAGGAGCACAGCCTGCTGCTGAGCCCGCTGCTCCTCTCCCCTCAGGCACTGCTCCACCACGGCCAGGCTGGAACCATGGAAGGGGCTGGAGCCTCCGAAGTGTGGAATGGCTGTGGGAATCCACTGGGGACAAAGCAGAGCATCGGTGTCATCAGGTGAACAGTTTGATAGAGAGACTAAAACCAAAGAGATAAACCAAGCCAGAGAAATAAACACCTTCACACTGTTTTGGGAGCTGGTGTTACCTGGCTGTTGGAGCTGGCCTGGTCACTGCTCTCTCCAGAATTGCCCCAGGTCTCACTGTGGAGCAGGTTCACCTGAGGTGACAACAGATTCAAGGTGTGATGGCTGTGTAGTGACTGCCCATGATCTGCTGGAAAGGATCCCAAGGGAAAGAATTAACATCACCATAAATAAAATATCTAAAACAGAAGGAAAAAACAGAGACCCAAAACCCAACTCCCACATACAATTTAACATCCATTCCTGAATTCAACGTGCCTTCCACAAATCCTTGGCAGCAGGGCCTGTGCACTGCCCTCAGTAAGAGCTGGAGGAGTCACCCCACAGCTGTTCACTTCCAGGAGCAAGGTATGGACATTAACCTCTCTTACAAGTGAAATCATGGTAAAAAGGTAAAAATTAAAAATGGGTAATCACTAGGGTAAATAACTCTCAGTACCCAACATGATTTTCTTAGAAGGGCCAGGAATACAAAGGAAGATGGCCATGCTTTAAATATGCGCAATGAACACAAGTATTAGAGTCAAAAATATCAAAATTAGTTAGAAAATTGTGTTCCAGGCCACAGTGAACGGGGCATTTTCCCAATACCACCAAGTGCTTTAACTTCATGTTCCCCTCCTTGAAACACTGAGCAATACAAACCTCCTCCTCCTAGAGGTTTTCTTTCTCCCACTATTTTGGGATCCACTGGACTGGGATCACTTTCCATCTTCAATGCAGATTGTGTCAGTGAACCCATCTCTTGATTACTGAAAGTAAGGAAAAGGAAATATTTTCTTATTGCAGTGGGAAATATTATTTCAATTCACAATTGGCAATTTCAATTCGCAGCCAGTCCTCTGGGGTGGCTTTTTCAAACCAGAATGCTGCTCATTTTTATGCGATACTGAAAGTTTTACCTGTGGAAAGGTGCCTTTCTGATAATTGCATCCTTAAAACTCTAGAAGCAATTCTCAAGACTTTATGCCACTTTAAATGAACATAAAAAGGTGCACATACAATATTCTAATTCACAGTAAGGATATGACAGTAAAGCAAAAGGAAGAAAATTGTATTTTTCGCACAATTTCAGGGGGGTTACTTTTAAAAAAAAATGCAAAATCTCCCACAATATTGGACAGGTGTTAATACTGTAGTTTGGGCATAAAACAGGGTGAAAAGACTGTATTGCATTTACTTTAGTACCCCAAAATATTCATGTAGGCAAAACACATTCCAAATCCTTGGAGTGCTTCACTGTATTCCTGTACCTGCCAGCAGCAAGGTCACCTTCCAGCCAGTGTCCTCTGTGTGTCTGCTCTGCGTGGTACAGTGTTGTCACAGAAGGATCCCTGCCTCTGGAATTCCTGCTCTCCTGCACACACAGAAATTGTCACACACCTCAATGATCTATTTGAAAGGCACAACATTTAAGCATTTTTTTCCTCGCCTGCTTGGGAAAACTTCTGATTGTAGATAATGCTTTTCTTATGCCAACAATTCCTAAAGAGTTGGATTAATTAGTGGGCTGGATGCTACTCCAGGGAGAAAACTGGGTGGGCATATGAGGCTAAGGTGGTACAATAGCTCACCAATTTCTGTGTATTTAGAACTGCTCTCATGAGAGTTGGGGCCTAGAGGTGTTAACCCAGGATCTGAAATCATAACTTACCTCTGAACTGCGCTGCAGCAGGTCCCTCAAAAACCTTTGGCTTTGCTGGACCTCTTGCTTTGCTCTCTGCCTCAGCACCAGAAGCTGCTGTTTCTGCTGGAGCTGCTGGAGCTGTGTTAGGAAATGACACATTATAAATGCTATCTTGAACCAGGTGACACAACACCTGAGAGCTGCGGGGCAAAGGGCAGGACAGGAGCTGCACAGCCAGCTCCTGCCACATCCTGCTGCCATGGGCAGGCACTGCAAAGCAGCACAACAGCATCTTCTTACCCACCAGAGCTACACTGGGGCCTCCAAACAGGAGAAGAGGGCTGGCACCTCTCCTTTATAGCCCATGGGGTTTATGAACCTGACTCAAATCAGCTGATGTTAACAAATTATGGCCTAAGAACATCTGAATCTGGGGATAGGGAGCACCTTTTTATCTGGGACAGCAGATCTGGAATTCCCTTTGCTCCTTACACAGGTTTCCCACTGACCTTCAGTTTGTGAGCCAGTAGTAGAGAGGTTTGCCTCAAAATGTCCAGGTGGCTCCTGTGTTTCTCTTCCAGCTCTGCATAGTTATGATCTCCCTCACCTGCAGAAGTTTAGGAAATAGATGGTAACAGTTACCATTTCTTAATGAACAAAAAAATCTGTGCCTCTCTTAATAGGTGCCAGCTGGAGAAATATCAGAGTTAAGCAGAGGGAGACAGTGGAAGCACATTCCTTCATATTCCAGTTGCTGCCCTGAAAGTCTGTTTCTACACTGTCAAAGTCCTTTGGGATTTAAGCATTTACAAAGTGTTTTCCTAGCAGGGCTGACTTGCTGGGTCACCACTGAGCCCAGGATACCTTGTAAATAATCTGACAGTACCGGGGTGTTTCCAACAGGGTTCCAGGGCAGCCACTTCTCAGCCTTCTCTGCTGCATTGCAGGCCTGACTGTACTCCCAAAACATGCCTGAGTCCTGATACACAAAAAAGGGATCATCACAAGAGGAACGTGTACTGCATTTTCCTTTTGAATCCTCCCTGGGCCTAATTTTGGAAGCCTCCCAAATCTGACATCTGCCTTTATTCCTGAAATAACTCCTTTGCATACATTTACTTCTACCATAACTGCAGAAGGAAAATGTCAGTACCTACATCCTGTCAAGAAATGTGTGAGCATAAAGTCCTGCAAGTATTGGGAAGAGGCAGATTTGAAGGACTATGCCAGGAAGAGAAGGATTGAAGAACAATTCCTGTTCTAAGCCTGAATTTCAGTGTGGGTTATTGTAACTCCTGGTCCCATTGCTTCTTTGCTGCACCAACAGAATCAGAGCCACTGGTTACAAAAGGAAAGCTTCTCAACCTGGTCACTCCTTTGAGAACTCGAGCAGCATCCCATATGTACCCTCCATCTGTACAGGGGTGCAGGCTGATTCCTCTCTCTTTTGTCACAGGGGGAAACAAACCCTTGGAAAAACCTTTCATTTTTAAGTGGGGATGTTTTCCTTCTTGTTCCAGTTGCACCTATTTCACCTCTACTTCCTTATTGTTCCTCCCCTGCCTGTGTGTGACAGCACAGCTGATATTATGTTTACCAGCGAAATGTTCTTGCCTGCTTGAGTTTCTCAGATGAATTGCTCAGCTTATGCAAACAGGTTGTGTGTTTATTCTGTGCTGTGCCACTGTCACAGCAACCAGAGTCATAAAAGAATTGAAGTGTGGATCATAAATAGAAATAGGTTTGACTTTGAAACTTCAGATAAAATCTCTATTCAGGTCGCCTGAATCTAAATTATCCCATGGTGCAGGATAAGCCCATGACATGAAGAGTTTGTTTTTGCTTTACAGACTGAAGGAGCTTTAACACAGAAGGAGCAGAGATGTGGGCTTGTTTGCATGCCAGGATGGGTTTTGTGTTTATGTGGATGTGAGTGAAATAAAATATTAAATCTTTGAGCGTGGTGCAGATTTTCTATTAGAATGCTGCTCTGTTTTTATAAACAGCTTGATTGCAGATTTCACTTTCCTCCTACAGTGGTACTATAGGAGCCTTCTCTTAACCCCCTCCTTTTCAGAGTCAAGAGACTGGATGGAAATCTCATCTTTTATTTTGGTAATGGGCATTTCCTGGTTTTGGAGGGTGGTTTGAAAAGGCAAAGTCATACTGAATTATCTAGACATGCCAAATGAAGAGTTCATCTCTTTAGAAAGATTTTTGGGTTTAGCCAATCTTTCTAAGTTTGAGGACTGATTCAGAATCTTTAATGCTCATAGTCAACTAGAGATGATTTTGTGAAATGACCTATTTAGGAAAATGGAGTGGATGAAAGAACTGTCATTTCTACAGGGAAGTTTTTTTAGTGGTTTAAAGCGATGCAATAGAAAAAAAGACAAACAATTCTTCAGTGGGTCCACAGACAGCACTTTGAAAAGCTCCTTCAATAATAACAGATAAGGTCATTTTATTTTTAAAAAGTACAAGATAAAATTATTGATACTTAGTTGTATGAGTATCTTTTAATATTAATGTCTGAAGGATCTGTTAGGATACAGTTTTAAACCTGACAAAGCTTTTCAATTTGTGCCTCCAACTGAGCAATGCTCTTGTTCTGCCCAAAGCCCAACCAGTGGTATTGACCTCAAAGTGATTAAAAAGTTTGCTCTGATCTGTTTTCCCTCCTTTTGAACGTAATTTTCCTAATTGTGGCTATTTCCAGATGCATTTCTTGTGTTGCAACATCCTGCATTAAAGAAAATACCATCTGGCTAAACTTCATGTCCTTTTAGGTGATGATGAATGGCATTTACTGCCTACCCAGATAGCTTCAATGTGCATATACTCAGCCTTGTGAAAAAAATGCTATTTATTAAATCACTTTCCGCTGCACCTGCAGAATCTCAGCAAAGCCCTGTAGAATCCCCCTGACATATAATTAAAAAAGCCAGGCTAAAAGTCTCATTTTTCTAATCACTTGAAGCAAGGCAGAAGCATTTACTGCTGCTTTACTCAAGGACAGCTTTTTCTCTTTCTGCCCATGTCAGCAATCAGACCAACCCAGTTATTATAAAAATACGTACTTGCAACTTTAGCTGGAAGCACGACTTTGTCTCCATCATTGCCTGGAGGTGTATGAATATGTGGTGTAAAGTGTCCTGAAATGCTGCTGTGGAGTGGAGCAGCCAATGCAGAAGGAATTTCCCCATTTCCCCCATTCGGGCAGCCCTTCCCCTCTCCAGAATCACTGTGTTAGCTCAATTGCTTTATTATTTCAGGATGCTCTTCAGGTAAGGTGAAATACCACCCAGGATTTCAGCGCTCTCTGTGCAGGAAGGGAGCTGCAGTGATGACAGGTAAAAGTGGGGGAAGAAAAGGGGTTTGGTAACTCCTGATCACAGCTGAAAAATGCAGCACAAGCTGTTTGGCCCTTCTTCAGCAAGACCTGAGAGCCAAGAGCAATCCCTAAGGAAGAGACATGAAATGTGAAGGCTCTGCCTGTTCCCTCAGGAAATCAATGGTCTGATCTGCACTCTTGAGTACCTTGGAGAATCTGTATTTCCACAGCTGCTGAATTAGGTCCTTCTCTCCTCTCTAAACATGTCTGGTACCCCATTTGCCACTGAAGAGTAGCTGCTCACCAAACAAGGGGATTAATGTGGCCCGTGCTGCTCCTGTGCTCTGCATATTCTGTGTTTATGTCTAAATCCCCTGGTGTGGAGGGCTGGCCTGAGTTCAGCTTCCAGCCAGATGTTGCAGCACATGGCAGCGCCTCACCCTGCTGCTGCCCCTTGTCACACAGCTCTTGGCCCAGGAGAGCAACAGAGCTGGGCCTGAACCTGGACCTAACCACAATCCCAAATTCCATGGAATGCTCCTTCTGTTCCTCATCATTCTAACTCACTCAATCAACACCACCATCATCGCAGACAACTCCAGAGGTGTTTGCAGGCAGGGCTGGAGCTCACTGAGCTGTGTGAAACAGAAAACACAGTGTAGGATTTTAGGGGGGAGCACGAAGAGCTGCCTTAGCTCAGCGCTCTCAATCAAAGCACAATTAGCTGAAGCCATGCTGATACACTTCTGTGCTGATTCCACTAATTTAATAATTTCGCTCTCTTCTAGAAGCAAGAAGGCAGCTCCCTCTAGTGATATGAGAAAATATGTCAATCAGCAGTTTAGGGGAAAGATGTTACATATAAATATATTTTTGTTGTTGTCTAGGTTAAAATTCTGCATTTTAAGAACAGTGGGAAACATTACATTCATTCTCCTAATGCAAATTACTTTAAAGCAGTAGCCATGCTTAAGCTTCAACATTGAGAAAATACTTCTTTAACAATTAGTTTCAGCTTATATGTTGTTACCTTCAAAGACAAAAAAAAAAAAAAAAA
>VZTX01024110.1:0-19691 GCA_013400915.1 Pardalotus punctatus | reverse complement strand
AAAAAAAAAACACCAAAAAAAGCCCAAAAAACCAAAATAATTCTGGTCTGATGAAATGAGATTCCTGGCTCATTTAGACCAGCCTGGCTTAAACACCAATCCCTAGACTATAGGAAGGGGCACAGTCAAAATGTTAGATTTTTTTTAAATGGCGGTAGTTTTTTTAATAGAAATACAGAAATCTGAGTACTGTAGGCTATATTCAAAGGACATGCTGAAGTATCAGGGAAATTATAGCTCATCTCAGATCCCTGTGGGAGAGGCCTGGTGGTTTGGCAGGAATGACAGAAAGATTTTACGTAGTGGCGTAATGTGCAAACCCCTTCCTTATCAGCTCACTTGGTTATACCAAGTTTTGTGCCTAAACTGATCAGAAATTCATGTAAGAGCTATGTGAAATACTTCCCAGTGCTACCTGTGGAGACAATTTTTGTTCACCACAGCATGTGCTTATAGCATTTCCAATTCTGGATTTTATACTGGCTGTGTTTAAAAAGAAAATTCAACAATTCAGGACAAGTTCCCTGTCTTACCCCAGGTAGTAAACAGATACAAATATTTTGTGAATATCTTCTCCCTGCTTTAAGATGTTTGAAATGAAATTTGTTATTTTGCCAAGGATGTTTACTACAGAAAATTTTTCTTTGGCACAGCAGTGGGCGGTCAGGTGACGTGTGTGTCCCTTGGAAAGGTAAATACATCCTTTTGGCAGCAATTGTAGAATTACACCTCATTAGGCTGCGTGTGCACGGTGACTTCTGTGTCCTGTGAAAGGACAGAACCAACTGCTGGGCGATGCCTCCGAGCAGACAATGCAGCCTCGAGTCTGAATGCCCTGTCCCTGCTCAGGGTGGTGACAGAGCCACTTGTGACCCATATTTCAAACGCACATTGTGTCCAGCACGACACTTCTGTGCCTCCTGTGCAGCAGCGTGGCCATGGGGCCTTGGGCTGGCAGCTCCTGCAAATGCTCAGGGAAGGGAAGGTTTCTCCTGGCAGAGACACGAGGCAGCAGTTCCTATTGTTCCCGTGGTGAATAGTGATGGCTGGGTCTTGCAGCATTGGGGCCCTTAGTTATTAATAGCAAATAAATAGGTTGTCTTTCGCTCAGGGTAAAACACTTCAGACAACAGCCTTGCTGCCCAGTCGTCTAAGATGCCCTCCTGGTCCCTTGGGGGTGGGGAGAAGCACAGTAAACAATGCTGGCTTCTCCACCACCCCAAAATCCAATATTATGTATAAAATGTTGTGAGGAAAACAATGAAGAATCCTTAATAAGACCAAAGGCTTTTTGTAAGTACCCTCTTTGAGGAAAGGTTATCTGATCTTGTTCTTTTGTCTCGGAAAAGCCCTTAAAACAATGCACCATCTGCTCCTGTTTGGTGGGAGCAGGCAGAGATCTCTTCAGACAGAGCGGTCTGCACGCTACTGGTCGGTTTTTAACCCTTTCGGCCACAAACTTTCCCTTGTTTCCGTGCAAACCTTTGCTCGGGGCAGAAGTGGTAATGCCCTGCAGCCTGGCCAGCCCTGAGCACCCTGCAGCACATCCCTCCACTCCCCCTGCACCCTGCCCACCCTGCCTTGATGTCCCTTGCTGTCCAAGCAGGACAACACCCCACACTGCTCGGATGGGGTAATTGGGAAAAGTTCACTGTAAGGCTCCCAGAGACCTTCAGATGAGGCTTCGAGGTGCTGGAAATGTCTCTGAGCTAAATGGGGTTTGTTCCATCTGTGAGCTGAATTCACACCTGTGACAGCACAGCGTGGAAAAGACAAGAGGTTCTCTTGCACTTTATGCAATTTTAATAATCATTTCATATTATCTCGTAAATTGTACATGAATGTTGAGGGGACAGTAGTTTTTCATATACCCGTTTTTCACCTTCGAAATCTGGAACACGAACCATCTATTTGAAATTCCCCCTCACCCCAGAAGATTTTCAGCCATAGCCAGAACCATTAGCAAGAATTCTCTTGCAGTGAGGGACTGTTCATTTTTTGCAACAGCATAAGGAGTACCTTGGGAGGGCACTGAGTGACCCTCCGGGAAATGCCACCTTACCCAAATCCTTATCCAAGCCGTCAGTGCTCAGAGTGGCAGAGGGCTGGAAACTCAGGCTGTCCCAGATCCTCAGGCTCTCTCCAGGAGACTGCTTGGCCATTTCCTCTTGGTTCTGAACTTTCAAAATAGTCTCACATCCACAGTGATCCCTCCGTGCTGTGAGTTCTCCCTGCAGGCTGTGTCAAGGTAATAACAATAATTAATAAGTTTCTGAGATGTGTATAAAGCAATATTTTGAACTAAAAAAAAAAAAAGGTTATTTCATTTTAACAGAACTATTACATTTTGTCAAATGGAAAGAAAAAGCTGCCTGAGAAGTCATACCTGCCAACATACAAACTCTCCTGTCTTGTACCTTGATGTTGTCAGGAAAGCTAACAACACACCTTTTTACCTGCTCTAATTACTGCTCTGAAAGAACTGGGTATTTTTCAACCTGGTGGCAAATAGAAACAACAACCTTGCAGTGTAGAAGCTTAATTTATGAGGGCTGCATTGTACAATCCGTGCCATTGTTGGGACTTGGTTGCACAATCCAGCTCTGAACCTTGGCAAAGAAATCTGTTTAGAAACACAAAGTACCGAGCTCTGTTCCAGTGTTTCTGGGACTTGTGCTGAGCATGGCCCTGGCTCAACTAAGATCTGGGAGTGATAGATATACTTTAATATTTCAAAACAATGTCAGCACCAAGTCCCACAGACGAAGACCTCAGCTAACTGATTGTACTCTGTTTTGGTCTGTAACTATCTAAGCTTAACTAAAAAGATTAGGAAAGAAGGTGTGAAAATGGGCATTTATTGATCAAACCTCAGCTGAACCACATGCAGGGACACTGAGACACTGAAATGGTGACAGATGTTTTCTTTTTTATACAGAAAAATGAATGTGGAATTTTTTTTTTAATCAGCAATCAGCTTAGGGAAATCTTATTTCATTTTTCTCGTTAATAAGCTTTTCTTTGTTTTTCATGACCCAGAAACTGCTAAAACGATTAGTACAGCTTCCACTAACGCGTCTTGGATGTAGTCTTCAGAAAGTGGGAGCAAAGGTGGATTGAGAGAGAAAGAAAAGAGGAAGCAGGGATTTCTTAAAAAGCAGTTCCAATATTCATTGGGCAAATCTGCTGAGTTTTGTCTCTGCATTTGTATTGCAATGGTTTTTTAGGCACTGTTTTTTTTGGCTCTTGGGAAATGCCTCCTTCTGTTTGGGGAGACCAGTGCCAAGGCCTGTGTCCGGGAAAGGGCATCAGTGGAAATCAATGAAGACTCTACAGAAAAAAATGGGTTTACACAGGAGTGGCCAGCAACACCTGCCCTCCAGACACAGCCAGCTCTGCACAAACCACCACAATTCCCAGATGAGGCTCTTTGGGTTTGCACTAAAGAGAAACATTGCTGGTTCCACAGGAGGAGGCAGAGCTGTGGTCCAGCAGGTGACTCTCCAGCCACCACCCTCTGTCCCACCCCCTGAAGACACCCAGAGCACTTTCAAATCTGAATTACAGCAAAAATGGTATTGTTTTTTTAACTCTCGAGAATGTAGCCACTTACAGAGATAACTGAAACAAAATAACGTGGAATTGCCCACACATTTTCTGGCAGTTTGGAGAATTCCCATCAGTGAGTCATTTGCATCAGCAACAAATCTCCGCCAGCCGCCCCTGCGGACGGCGGAGCAGCCGGGCATGAAATGGGAACATTTCTTATGGAAACAGGCACCTGTGGGATTTCGTGCATGAACACGAGTCGCTGTTTTCAGAGCTATAATTAAACACGTAAACAGCAAACTGTGCTGTTGAAGCTGGCTGTGGAGAAGGTCATGCTCAAGAGCGCCGGGTTTGGAGTGCTGGATGTTTTGTATTTGTGAATGAGGCCGGCACACAGTCAGTTTTAACAGGTGGCTTTGTTCAAATGAGCTCTCTGAGAGAGAGGACTCTTGGTCTGGTATAGCCAAATGCGGACTCCTAACTCCTCAACAGTGGTAGTCAGAACACAGACCCAACTCAGCTGCTTTTACCATCACATTTTCTAACCAGCTCTAGCTACACCGATGATGAGCTCTACAGGCTCAGGTTTACAAGACCAAGGACACAGCAGTGACCCCTCCTGTCAGCACAGCCTGGGAAGTTTTTGTGTGCAAGTCAAGAGACGGGCTCGCTTCACTGCCTACAAACACTCCCCACAGAGAGTTCACACACTCACAGAGCAAATGTTCCTGGAGCAGGAGAAATTACGACTGTGGAAGGCTCTTCAGTCGCTTCCATAGCACACTGATGCTCTTTAACAGGTGCCTTTCTGTCTGATCTGATCTGTAGTGAGTCAGTTCATACCAGATCAGCTTCAGGAATAACTTGGTCATGATAGCCTCACTCTGTGTGCCAAAGGACTCACCCACTGTGAGTGTGCAGGCTTCAGGAGAGGGGCAAAATTAGACTCTAGATTATACGCAAATAAAAGCTAAGGGAAAAGACAGGCTCTTACTCTGAGCCTTTGTATTAATTATCTACTTTACCAGTAGCTGAGAAAGGGTTAGGCATGGGGTGATCTTTCCTTTATATTGTCCTCTCACTGTCGCTGCTGCTGCATCACAGGGAGCCCTCAGCCCACCAGGAGATGAGTTTGGAGTCATTCACAATACAGCCACACTTTCCACTTCTAATCTCTAAATACAGCGATATTTTATCTGCAAGTAGCTCTCCTCGTCTTTTGAAGCAGCACTTGCAAGAGGGCTGTGATTTATTGTTTGAGAGGTTTTATTGGTGGTTTTTTTGGTGATGCTCTAAGGACTTTTTGACTCTGGCTGCTTTGCTTTCTCAGTAATTGCATTGTTCAGCAGGTCAGTGCAATCTGTCTTATTTCTCCTTGGTTTGATGCTTGTCCCTTACAGCTGGGGGCTGTTCCCATTGGGCCAGGGGGTCCTGCACCTACCAGCATTACTGTGAATTTGGGTTGTGTCAGGACAAGAGTGATGGGCCCCCCAGCTGCTGGGCTGTGCTCCCCAAGGTGCAGTGCAGACACAGCTCTGACTCTCTCCACTGCACACTCGGAGTGCCCAGTGCTCATGTTTTATACATTTGCCATCTTCTGTGACAGAACAGCTCCATAATCCTCGCAACTGCTCTCTCAGAGCAGAAATCAGCCCAACCTTTGTGAATGCACAAAGAACAAGGGTTTAACTCTTGGTAATTCCAGTAATTACTCCTCATAACTTTGGTAAGCTCATCTGTCTGGACTTATCTCTCCAATTTTCATTTTTCTCCTGTTTACTTTGCTCTGTAAAGCTGTAAACAATCTTCTTAAAAGGAACACTGTGCCTAATATCCCACCTTCACTTAAAAAGAGGAGCACCACTCTTTTTCCCACTAGAGAAGTTTAGCTGCAGGTAGTTTCGCCCAGCCAGCTCATTCCCAGGCACCATCAGAGTGCCCATGGAGCAGAGCCAGGCCATTCCTGCCTGGGCAGGATCCCACAGCACCAACTCCTCGTCCTTCTCTCTGAATGGGACACCGGGGACGCGGTGGCCAGTTTGCTGCACATATGTCCTTTCTTTGGTAATGCCTGACCAGGTCATATTTAATCTGGGGCACAGGGGATTTATTCTCTCAGGGAAGATGTCTCTGCAGAGATGTGTGGCCTCTGTGGGACTCTGGCTTTGTCCTTCCCTGTGGCTGGGCAGGGACTCACTCTGACCTGCAGTGAATGTCACTTCATGGTCCCCTGTCACTAGAGAGGACCCACCAGGGCAGTTTGCTCTCTAAGACAGCCCAAATTCAAAGGGGTTTCTCTCAACTGCTGTCTACATTAAATATGTAGTTAACGTAGGCTAAAAACAACCTGCATTAATGTAATCCTTTTTTCTACACTTCCTGCTTCCAAACCAATTTTCCACAATTCTTCCCTCACTCTGACACGTTGTGTTGTCCAAGCAAAGGTGCTGTGTATGAGCAGGTGCTGCTCCGCACGCACACAGCCCTTAGAGCTGCAGTGATGGCAATCCTTCACCCACTTTTGTGGCAAAGAGAGTGAAAGCAATAACTAGAAATTAATTTTTCATTAATCCCCACTCGAAGGAGGCCGGGGCAGCCTTACCCGGTGCGCTCCGTCCCGCTCCGTGCCCGCGGCTGCCGGCGCCCTCCGGTGGCGAAACCGCGTCATGGCAGGAGCCCCCGGAGCCGGGACCCACCGAGCGCTCCCGGGAGAACCGGTGTTCCCGGGAAAAGCCAGTGCTCCCGGGAAAACCACCGCTCCCGGGAAAAGCCAGTGCTCCCGGGAAAACCACCGCTCCCGGGAAAAGCCAGTGCTCCCGGGAAAACCACCGCTCCCGGGAAAAGCCAGTGCTCCCGGGAAAACCACCGCTCCCGGGAAAAGCCAGTGCTCCCGGGAAAACCACCGCTCCCGGGAAAAGCCAGTGCTCCTGGGAAAGTCACTGCTCCCGGGAAAACGGGTGCTCCCGGGGGAAACCAGTGCTCCCGGGAAAACCACGGCTCCCGGGAAAAGCCACTGCTCCCGGGGAAACCAGTGCTCCCGGGGAAACTACTGCTCCCGGGAAAACCGGTGTTCCTGGGAAAACCGGTGTTCCCGAGAAAAGCCAGTGCTCCCGGGAAAACGGGTGCGTGCNCCGGGGGAAACCAGTGCTCCCGGGAAAACCACGGCTCCCGGGAAAAGCCACTGCTCCCGGGGAAACCAGTGCTCCCGGGAAAACCAGTGTTCCCGGGGAAACCAGTGTTCCCGGGAACCCACCGGACCCGGGGATCTGCCACCCCCGCGGATTCACCGCCCTCACTATTTATTTTAAGTGCGTGTGTGTGTGTGTGGCACATTTAGCAGAGGCCAATATATCCAGCTTTGTTATCCTCAGATTTCCCACTACATGGGGTTGGGTTTGTAATTCCTTTCTTACTTCTGGGAAAGCCTAGGCAGCAGAAGGAGAAATACTGTGTTCAGTATCAGTGGCGAAGCCACAGATAAAATTACGAGATGTCATTTCACAGATGCAATGAGAGGAAAGCGAAGTCTAGAAGACCCACTGCTCTGGTCTGCCTCCATGCTGAATTGGTGCTCCTTATTTTAAATACATGCGAGGTACATTTAGCAGAGAATAAAATATCCAGCTTTTTTTACCTTCTAGTGAGGAATCTGTGAGCTGGAGAGGCTGGGCTGGTTATTGGCTTTTTGTGCAATAGACTTATGTCCACCTCAGAGCCCTTCTTTACAGGGAAACCTTTTAAAAAGACAAATGAAGACATTTAATAAATATGCTCTTTGTAGAAATGAAATGGCACAAGCTTTGGCATCTCTTTGCTGCCTACTTATGGATAAGCACTTCACTTCCATTCAGCTCTTCTTATCCACAGATTTTTAAACACATGGGGTTAGACTTATAATTCTTTTACTTCTGGGGAAGCCTAGGCACTGGAAGGTGCAGTGATGTGTCCAAACCTGGTGGCAAAGCCACAGAGAGAGAATTATGAAATGCAGTTTTACAGGTGCAAGGAGAGGGGAGGAAAACAAAGCCTAGCAGACCCACTGCTCAGGGATTTTCCAAGACACAACACTTCCAATAAATAACCAAGGGGAGATGAGGCTTAACCCCTGCTTTGCAGCTTTGAAGGAGCTGTGCACCTGAGCCTCCCTGTTGTATCCTGTCAGAAGGATTTACCTTGCAATGCATTCCTCAGGTCTCCTGCAGAGCTGAGGCGCCTCTGTCCTGCTCTAGGAGTGATCCAGGGTAATTCTTCCCTCTCAGCCTTCCCACCAAGCAAAGGCAAGGGCATTTCCTTCTGTCTCTCCGTGGCTGGGTTTGTAATTCCTTTGCCCAGCAGGCTGATCCTGCCCAGTCCATGACATTCCCTGTCGGACGGCACACGTAGCCCTTCAGGATCTGTGGTGTCCTGAACCACCTGTACAGGCGTTGTCCTGCCTTGCTCATCCCTGGAAGTCTCAGGTTCCTGGGCAGAAGGATGCTCACTGCAAAGGTCCAGGGCTGTCTCTGAGGATGTTTTGGCAGCAGAGGCTTTAAGCCAGCTTGCTGCACTCAGCCTCTTCCTTGCCACGTCAATCTTTTCTGCGAGTTCCTCGGACAGACTATGAATGGCTCTCACTCGATCCTGTTTGTTTCTGCATGCAGAAAGTCCAAAGGACAAGTCCTTGGAGGAAGGTTTTGCCTCTTTCTGAGGAACAGAAGAGTTCAGAGGGGGTGAATGCAGAGCTGGGGGAGAGCAGTCCCTCAAGTCTTCACATTTCAGAGGACTGTTCTCAGTCCTCTCAAACCAACATTCAGATTCCAATGGTGCTGGAGGACCTAAAGCCTCTCCCTTTTTAGGTGATTGAGCTGTTTCTAGGAGTTGATTACTGTTAAAAAAAACAACCAAAAAACAAAATAGAGAAATATGTCTGCAGCCTGAGCTGAGAAAGAGGTTTTCTAGGATGCCTTTTATGGCTGAGTACCTGCCTCTGTGATCTTTTGGTGCTCGGGGACAGGATGTTTCATCCACCCAGGCCGTGAAACTTCTGTCCAGGATTCCCCCACTGGTTTTCTCCTGAAAGAGAAGAGCCCATTGGTGTAAGCATTCAACAGCTGGCAACACAAGGGTAATATTTGGCTTTTATTCCACGTAATAATTGGCTTATGTAACTGGAAAACTGCTCATACCACACAGCAAACCTGTTCTTTTAGCTCAGGCAATGGAGATTTCCAGGTTTTTGGCCTGAAGTGGAGGATTCCAGCCCAACTAATGAGCCCTGCAGTTTATACCATAATTATAAGCTAATTGCTCAGTTTTTCTAGATAAAACTTTTTCTCCCTGGCACTTCAAAGCATTTGTATGAAGTGTTTCATGTCCTACACGGTGCTGCACTGATCAAGATTGGAAGGGTTTCAATCTGCCACTCCTTAGGACTTACTTTCTCCAGCTCACACTGAGGATTTCCTTTGGCAGAACCTGTTTTCCCAAGGGGTTTGGGTGTCTGGTCAGGACACGATTTCTTCCCAATAGCTTCTTTTTGTTTCCTGTACACTTCTTGCAACCTCTTCTTCCTCATCTCCGCAGCCTGCACCGAACTCTTTTTCTCTTCAAGGAGTTTCTTCTTTCTTTCCGCCTTTTTTCGATACATAAATTCCCGAACACTTTCAGGGCTGTAGGGGGAAGGTTTTTTAAGGTTTACCCTCCTCTTTGAAGATTCCTTAAGGTTTCCTTTCTCAGAACCTTTCTGTCTCTGAGGAGATGCACTTTTTCCTCTGCTGCAGCTTCCTGACGTGCTGGGCTTGGCTCCATCTTTCATGAACGAAGTTTGTACGCTTTCCTCGCTGAAGGCAGAGCGAGTTATGCCCCAAAGTCCGGGTGAAGGAGAATGGATCCCTAGGGATTGCTGTTTCACAGCATCTCTGGGGAGCCTGGCCTGTCTGTGCTCATCACAGGACTGGCTTTGCAAGAGAAGGTTCCAGGGTGCGTGGTTTGTATCCTCCGCTGGTGCATTGCTGCCCCTTCCAAAAACCACAGAGCTTTGGCATCCAGGGCTCTTCCCCACTGCTTCTTTTCCTTCTACTCTGGAGCTGTTTTCCACCGCTGGCATTGCCCCAAGTCCTTGATCTTTTTCCAAAGGTTCTGTGGGAAGCATTTGGAAACAACAATCGTGTTATTACTTTGGAGAGTATAAATTCCTGTATCTATAGTGTGAGTGTCTCAACCTGTTCCTACTGCAGCTCTGAGGACAATTTGTATGTGTGTCTTGTAAAATCTGTGATATTCAGGGGAGAAGATAAATCTGTAAAGGGGAATCTTGAAGTTGCAGTGGCCAATTTTTATTGCAAGAGCCATTAGAGAAAGGTGCTCAGAAAGGCCTGGAAAACTTTAGTTCCAGTAAGGTTTAACAAACCCCTTTTTTTGTTTGTGTGTCAAAACAACCAGTGCTGTAGAGGGGCAGCTGTACCAAAGGTCTTTGCCGTGCTCTGCTCTCCAGTTCTGCTCCTCAAATGTGGAAATGGAGGGGGTGGACCCAGCAACCTTCTAGCCAACTTCTGACCTTCTCTCCATGCAGAAACACCAGGCACATTCACACCTGAAACAGAGGGTTTGTATTCAATTATTAAACCCTCACATGCTCTTTGAAAGAATATTGTAACTCTCTATTCAAGTCTATTTAATGGTGATTTCCAGGAATCACACTCAAGGTGTGGGGAGATCTAAAAATTTTAATTCAGAGCAGGTTTGAAATAAATTTGGTGCTACTTTGACAACAAAAAGTTTTTAAAGCACTCAAACTTTGGAGGCTGCCAGGTCATGAATCAGATGAGTTCGTGAGTGCTGCATGTTCAGAGGTTTCTAAGGCTTTACCTTCAGCATTTATATCATTTAACACTTGTAGTAGGTTTACACAATTCTTAGAAGTTTTACTCAGAAATCACTGACTCCCAGAGACCTCAAGAACACTGAGAAAAGGTCAGGACTTTCTGGGTACCAGCACATTTGAAAACTGAAGGGAAGGGGATAACAAAATTGTTCTTTTCCTTGTGATTACTTTGAACCCACCAGAGTAAACTAATTCATTTTTAAACTGGTGAGAATCAGCAGGACAGGGTGTGGAAGAATCAATGGAGGACACAGGACGAGGGACAATGTATAATGCAGAAATAAATGGTGCAGAATGCAGCACACACAAATTACTCTTGCTTAATAGGTGGTGTCACGTAATAGACAACATTTATCACTGTTTTACTTCATAATTTCAGATTGCATTCACAGCATGCCAATACTTGCACAATTATGTATTTATTGCAAACACTTCTCCAGCACAAGGGGGCTAAACAGGTGCTTAGTTGGGTTTTGCATGGAAATTCTCAAACTCTCCCTCCCCCCCAGTTCCCCCCCAAATTAAAATATTCAAGCTATTTTTTTATAGGAAAGATTTTGCTCTGAAATCAGTATCAGCCTCAGCTCTTGTGATTCAGTGCTCACTGAATCAGGCTTTTCCAGCTGCTGTGTCTGTGTGCTGAGCTCTGGGCAGCACCTTGGAGCCAGGGAAGCCGTTGGACACGGAGGATTTTCCAAAGGCCGGTCAGTGGGATTGCCCTGAGGTTCCCCTCTGCTTTAGGAACAGTATAAGGCAGCATCTTCTCCTCTGTACCACACTGGAGATGGAGTCACAGCCACTTGTTTTTATTTTTGCTTTTGCAGCAGCAGTGAATCAGGGGTTTAGGTCGTGTCACAAGGGGAATGATGTTTTTCAGACAAGGAAGAGCTGCACTCCCTGTGGGACTGAAGTCACTTCCTATAATCCCATGGATTTCCCCTGGAAGCCTCCAGAGGAATCATCACCACATCTGGGTGGGAATTGCCAAAATCTGCTGGGCTCAGGAGAGCTGGGATCCATCCATGTCTTTAGGAAACACCTTGCTGTATCACTTTGTTTTGTGTTCAGCAGTACTAAAAATGCAGGGTGCATTCATTTCGTAGCCTTAGTTTCTCTGAAAGCATCAGAAAAATTAATATGTGGATCTAACAATCTTTGCCTCACCACGTTGTTTGATTCAATTAAATGTTTTGTTTTTTTTTATCTGCATCATGTTCATTAAATACAGAAACCATGATGCTAAAGTTCAAGAGCAGCCTGCATTCCTGGTGAAAACAGCTGATAGAAGAAAATCTTTTGATTTAAATATTCTCCTGGGTTTTTTCCTACCTACGAACGGATGAATATTTTATAGCCGTGGTGACTTAATTTTTTGTTAACTACAGCAAATTTATAATTCATCAAATTCCTGAGTACTCTGGCTCTGACCCCTGCCCCTCATTCATCTCTTCATAGCCCTGCCTTGGCTCTTTCAGTGACAGAAACTAATAGCCAATAAAGAGACCATGACACTGGCAGTTACAATGATGAATGCCTCACGTGGCATGGTCTTATTATGACCCACTCTCAGAGGAAGATCAAGCCATTTTTCAAACAATCCATTAAAACAAAAAAAAAAAAAAAGGAGGGAGAAGGAGATTATTACATATTTCATGCATTTTAAATCATACTTAGGCAGTAGAGCACAGGATGCCACTATGCTCATAATTCCATCTGCATGGGATTAGAGGGCTTGGGTTTTTTTCTTTCTGTTTCACACAAGTTGCTTGGTAACTTGGCTGGTGTGAAGTACAACCCACAGCACTTCCTCCTGTTCCCCACACCATCTGAATGCAACCATTTCTATGCAAAGAAATAGCATTAAATGGGTAAAATTATGCCAGGAATTCAAACCTGCCCTTAGAAATACCTGTCAAATAAAACTGAGAATGAGCAACTGATACTTGGATAATTCATCCCATTTTTCACTGCCTTTATTTGGTTCCTGCTTGGCAGACCAGGAAATCCCTGCCTGTGGTGGCACCCTTAATTCATTAGAGAACACAGACCTGAATAGGTGACAAAGCCCATTCCACAGAGGATGTGTGACTTATTTTACATTTCTGACGATTTTTAATCCTGGTGGGTCTGGAATCAACTGCTGCAGGCAGCTCTGTCCATCAGTCCTTGTAATTTCTCATGGTTTTCAGCCTTACCTTTCAGTGCCACTGCTTTCTCCAGAACAGAGGATTTGGGTGAAGGCTGCCTCTGGTGTTCTGTTTGAATTCTCCTCGCTGAGCTTCTTTCTCTTTGGTCTTTGATCAGGAGGGGAAAATAAAACACAGAAAAGAATTAGTGTGCAGCTCAAATCACACTTCAGTCGTGACTGCTGAACCCAACAAACGAATCCCCCATCCCATTCCCTTGGAATGCAAAAGCAGGAATCTTTTTATTGAAACTGGTCACCAAACAAGCAGGAGTCCTCTTTTTAATTTTTGTGGTGAAGATGTTCCAGGAAGGGAAGCATTGGCCTGGATCCACCCCTGGGGCTGTATCCATGACCCTGTCTATCCATAGAACAGTTTACTGGGCAAACAGCTCTGGCCTCACTGGTGGATCCAGTGGGACCCCTGGAGATGTGGAGATCCAGACCAACCTTTCCACGAAGAGAAAACTCTGAATATTTGGGGAAGTTTCCTCTGGCAAACTGCTATGATACCTCATTGCTAACCTGGGACCCATGGGGGCTCTTTTATAATCCTTTCTGTGTCCAGGGATGGTAAATCCATCTCTGCCTGGTATTTTGTGCTCTTCATCAGGCAAGGAGAGGTCAGACCTTGGGTTCAGAGCACGAAACCCCAGACAAATGGATGTTTGGGTGCCATTAGGCTGTGGAGCTGTGCAGATGCCGGTACCCACTAGCACGGAGCTCCTGGGTGGGGGCAAAGCAGCCCTGGGCTCCCCAGGCTGGGCTGCAGGTGTCTGACAGAGGGAATGGCTGGCAAAGCAGCTGTGACTCTTTTTGCAGTGTGAGAGTGCAGACAAAGTGAAGGAGATGCAGCTGAACTGGGTGTCTGGAGCTGTCAATCCCCAGCCTCCGAACCCGTGTGTGTGCTGCGAGTTGAACAGTTTGTCTGGCAGTTCTGTCACTCTGATACATAAAATGGTCTGGGTTAAACCAAACTAAACCAGCCTTCCCTTGGGAATGTCCCAAAGAGGCTCAGCCCGGGCTGTGGCTTTGGCTTCTGGCTTTAGGAGGGGTGACATCAGGCACTGGTGGCAGAAAGCGCTGCCTGACGCAGCAGGAAAGGGGACATGGGACATGTGGTTCCTGCAGGGCTGAGGGCAGCACCACAACATCCCTGTTAAAGGTGACAGGGAGCAAATCCAACGGAAACACCCGTGGGAGCTGGCTGTGTGTGACAGGGATCCCAGCGCCCAATGAATTAACATTAATGCTATTACAGCAATGAGATTTATCACGTGCAGCTTTTCAGCTCGGCTCCTCCAGTCCCGTATTCCCCCAGTAATCCCCCTGCTCCCGACTCCACGCCTTGCTCCCAGCAATCCCAGATCTCAAACCACACTAAACTAAAGTGACAGCTGTAGATGGATGTTTCTTCAGCCCCAAATTTAGCAGCAAAACAGGATAAGGAGGTCTAAGAATATTTGCTTTCAGATCCATGCCAGTTCCACTGAATGAACTGTTAAATCCCCTGTAATGCCTCTGAACGACACAATTCCTGCTTTAAATACCTGTGGTGCCTTTCCTCATTACTGTACTGCTGGTTCCTATTCCATGTTTTATATGTGGCAAAAAGAAGGATGTGGGAGGAAATGGGAGAAAAGAGTAGATTTGCAGCAAATTATTTACTGTTTTGCAGAAAGGAATTTATGAATTTGTGTGTGCTGGGGAGTAAATCTGGCGGGAAGTGAAGTCAGTGAGCAGAGTGGGATGTGCAGCACAGGGAGGTTTGTAGCTGCAGAAATAAATGGTTTTATCACAAGGACATGGGTGATGCCCCACAGACACCACAGGGAGGAGCGGAATCTGTGATAAATTATTCATCTGTGCTAAAGCAGTGCTAGGGAATACCCATTTCCAGCCTTTCTCCATGGATTCCAGACCAGCACTGACCTCTGTAAGCAGGAGCAGGAGGAGTAGAAGGCACTCTGCACACTTTTCTTTTCAGGGCTCTCTTTGGCAGGGGCTCTTTAGCAGGAATCAGGCGCTCCTGCTCCCGAGGTGCTGCTTGCTGCTTTCTCCTCTGCTCCTGGATCCTCTTCTTGAGCTGCTCCAATTTATTTTGGGGTGATTTTCCCCGCAGCTCTTCCTGCTTCTGATCTCTGGCTTTGGTGGCTGCCGGAAGGTGGGATGTGGGAAGCAGGAGAGCAGGGACAGAGAATGAGCTGCTCCCCTCGTGGGAGCGAGGTGGGAGACACAGGGAGCCCTCCTTCCCTACTGTGTGACCTCTTGAATCTCCCTGCTCGCTGGAATTGTCCCTTCCTGCTCTGTCCAGGCTCTTTGCAGGGGTCCATGTCCCAGCTGAGCCTCCACCATCCACAGCGCAGCTCCTGGCGGGGCTGCAGGGTGCTGGGGCTGCCCTGGGGGACAGAGGTGAAAGGAATAAGGGAGTGTCTGTACAAACAAATGGCTGGTAAAGGTAAGACCTGAGTCTGCTGGTAAGATAACTTTGATACTGAGAGATAGAAGAAACAATGGGTAGGATTTCCATAGAAATTTCCCTAGTTAGATTTACCAGAAACTGTGTTAATAAACTACAAGAACAGAGACACAAGGAGAAGAAGAAAAGGGGGATGTATACTGGGAATGTCTGTATTAAAGGGGGGATGTATATTAATTAGGCATTCCGGGAAATCTGTACCTCTCGAGTTCCTCAGCCAATGGGGAAAAGAGAGAGGGAACCTGCGGTCGGGAATTCGGATAAAAGAGGCTGCGTCCTCTGTCAATCTGAGAGACCCCATGGGAAATGCCCATGGCCTCTCCCTTTATTCATGAATAAAGTTACAGGACTCCTCTGTCTCCTTTTTGGACTTACACCTCTGGCGTTTGTGGATTCATTTTCCTGACACAGGGGTCATTCTGGATGGCCCAGAGGCCACAGCAGGGCTCGCAGGAAAACAGGGCTGGGAGCAAGAAGGGGAGAAAACAGCGCAGCTTCCGTTCCTTGAGGAAAAGAGAAACAAGGGTCACTTGTAGGAGGTGTTATTAAATTGGTCAATGACTGACATGAGTGACAGGTGAGTTCTCATGGTGACCTCACTGTCCCCACAGAATCAGCATTTCACCAGTCACCAGCAGCCTGGCAAATGAAGATAATATTAGGGAAGTACAGTGCAAGTTGTGATCTGATAAGAGTAATTATGAGCACGGGCAGAGAACGGATATCAGGCACTGCCTTCCTCTGCTGCCGTGTTTGTCACAACTGAGGGCAAAATTGTTTGGTGACTCTTTTGTTCCTTTTTTTCCTCATCAACAGTAAGGTTCTAAACTTTTGCTGAAGTCCTGTATCCCAGAATTTTAAATCCCTTTCTGTGTGCCTTCACCAACTCACCCCCCAAGTGCTGTACACTAAGGTTATTATTTACCTGTGGGCTGGAGCAATCTCATTGCTCTTTTTCTCACTCAGAGCTGTTTCATGTCTGTTCCCTCTCACCATCTACAGCACACCAAAATCATGTCAATGTCAAAATGTCAAAAATATTCCTTAATCATTAAATTCAAACAGCAGCTTTTACTGGGGACTCCCCCCCAAAACAAACCTGGCCCACAAATATTAAATAAATATTAGAGGCTGGCAGTTAAAACTGTTCCCAGCCAATAAACCACCTCAAAAAAATACCCAACATTTGCAAAAATAATAAGTGAAGTCTGTTCTTGTCATTAGTTTTTAAGGCTGTTCTGGAACTGGGTTAAATTTCCTGCTTTTTTCTTCTCCCACTTTATCTTCTAGAAATGATTTTAAACACATGTATTTCCTGCCAAAGTCAGCAAACAAAACGCTGTATTTACATCAGTTATCTCTAGGGAAGAAATCCCCAGAGGAGAAGCACAGGGAGTTTTTACTGTGCTGTAGCTGGTGGGTGTTAATGCTGCAGCTTTTGCTCGAGCTCTCCCCAGCAAGGTGCGACTTCCTGTGCATTGAGATATTTTTCTGGGAACACTACAGAAAGCTGATAAAAATATACACTTGCCTCAATAAAAAGGGGTTTTCACTATCTCCTGTCACCTTCCCTTCCCTCCAGCACCAAAGCAGTCCCATCTCAGCGGTTTCCCAGGAACTCAGAACTCACCAAAGCTCTTTTCATGCCAAAGCTTTCTTCTGGCTGCCTGTGATTTGGCACAACTCCACGTTTGATGATAAAATTTGTTTTCAATCCTTTGTAGCTGTGAAAAAGCAGATTTTTCTTTTGAAGGGAGACATATGTTTTGGTTTATTCTGGGGTAGCTTTTTGCTGGCATCCAGTGCTTCTCTGATTAATTTTGCAGCTCCTAGTTACTGTGTAAATACTGGCCTGTCTGAGCATGTTCCGTGTGGTATTTCCTACAGTTGGAAAGAATGCAATTGACTGGGAATTAAGGGGTGAAATCACCTCTCTCCTTTATTTACACGTTGTGTGTAGGTGTGCCTCAGATTTTTACTGATGTTTTCAGAAACATCTTAAGCTGGAGGTGACCCCAGCCAAGTGGGACACTGCTGTCAGGGCTTTGCTGTGCGAGCAGCACCCCGAGGATTTGGATAATGTTATGTATTTATCCAAGGAATGTCAGTTGTGATGGCAGCTGCTGTGCCTGATACCAACCCCGTCCTGCTCCCAACTAAGAGGATGATAAGACAGGGAGAATGCAGATGGAGAATCCAGAGGATGTCCCAGCTCAGTGAGTGTCACCTGCTGTTCTGCTCAGGGCTTTGAACGCATGCAAGGCAAAGCTTTGTCTGTTCATGTCAATAATTTTGTGAGTGTTGACCACCTCATTCCTCGCTTTCCCCCTTCTACTCTCTTTGTTATTTAGCAGATAAAGTGGTGATGTGTTCATTGGAAGAGAACAAACAAATGGCAGGTTTACATTGCTTTCAATCACAATATTTCCATGGAGTTAAGCCACGGATGTGATGCACGAGCAGCTGACAGAAAGAGATAAAAGTGTGTGACTGTGAGTGCTCCCTGAGCTGCACATACCACTGCTTTGGCTTCCTGGAGACTCTCCCAAGCCAAGGCCACAGCTGTGGAATCAAGAGATGAAAGATATTTTAGCATCTCTTCACATGTGCCGCCACTACTTCATGATGGGACAGTTTCCACTCATGCCCAAGGCAGAGCAGATCGCTGGGAGCTGAAACTCAGAACTGCTCCTGAAAAATTGTCTGGGCTGCTTTTGTATCTCAGTGTGTGCTGAGTTCCATCAGAGCTAATGCTCTCTGGGCTATGTTAGTGCTTCTTCAGCAAAATCCTCACTGATATTAGCACACATTTTAAAGACTGAGCTGCATTTCTCAATTCAGTCCAATTTGTAGTACTTGCTTAAAAAAAAACAAACCCATACAGGAATCATCATGAAAGAATAGCTCATGTCTTTTTATGGAGAAAAAGTAAGTGACACATCAGATAGAGAGAAGCTCCTGCTGTGAACTCATTGAATACATTCAGCAGAAACGGAGCTGGGATGCTTTCAGACTGAGGAAGGTTCACAGAGCAGGCTTCTTTAGAAAGCAGCGTGAATTGGGGGGTTGGTGTTGCTCTAAGAGCTATGAACAGCTACAAAACTGCCCAGCACTCTCCAAACTTCAAAATATTTCCTCCATTGTGCCTGAAGTCACACAATCCAGATTAAACTAAGCACTAAAGTCTTTCCACAAGCGATAAATCCTGGGTTTAAAATAAAGTTACCCAAGTCTCTGTTACGGCTGTGCAGAGGAAGGTGGAAACTCATTACCCACACACCAGTTAGAGGATCCAGTTCTCCAGAGGCAAAGCTGTGCTCCATCTTCCACCTCTGCTACAGCTCTGCTTACTTGGTCCTCATGTCTGAAACAACCATGCACAAGGACAGGTCATTGCTGCCCTCTGAGAACAGCCCAGGGCATTTATACGCTGATATAAATATAAATTTTCTCATCCTTATTGCTGGCTGCCCATGAGGAGCCTCACCATTTACATTTCTGTGGTGTTTGCAAGTGTTACCTGCTATTATTAATTTTCTCAGCCTTGGGAAGGAGTCTTAGGAGAGCCAGGGATTTGACAGAGCTGGTAAATGTCCTGCTCGGGGTCAGTGCACCTTGCAGAGCTGCCTGGGAGCTCAGGAATGGGCAGAGTCGGGAAAATCAGCTCCCTACTCCATCCATCCCCCTGTTCCTGCCAGTTCAACACTTACCTTTTGAAGGCTCAGCTATGCATGGAACAAAATCTCCACTCAGGAGCCGTGCAAAGGCCCTTTGGAGACGATCTGCAGTCTTTCAGGAGTGGCTGATCCCAAAGGCTCTTCCAAAGGGAGGTGAGAGTGTAGTTGCAGTGTTTTAGGATTTTCCTTTCTCTCTCATGGAGAATATAGATAAACTGTACTTTCTTAATCTCTGTGTTTTGTGTTAGAGGTGTACAAGCCATAACCAATAGGTCTTTAGGGGTGGATTGTCTTTGGCCAATAGACAATTGTTTATTACTGTGTATAAAAAGAACTTCTTGTAAATAAAACCTTCTTCTTCGCCATCTTGAAGCCTGTCTGCCTGACCTCTCTACCTGCTTCCACAAATCCCACGAACAGCAGAAAAGCAAACCATATGAGAGAACGATCCCAGCACCGGACATCCCTCGTGCTGCTCTTCCCCATCCGCAGGCAGCAGCTCCTGCTGCAGCTGGGAACGCACAGGAGACACATCCCGGGTCAGTCCCTGCCCTGCCCACGAGCCCTGGGAGGACCAGAGGAGTCCCAAGAGCCCCTCCAGGGCTCAGCCGTCGCCACACCTTGGTTTGTGCCCCTCCGTGCAGGGCGACAGCAGCCGCCGCACGGGGAGAGGCTGTTGGGAGCGGAGCAGAAAACAAACAGCATCAAGAGGAGCCTGGATGCTGATGTCAGCTTGCAAACGCGTGGCAAGGTGCCAGCAGATTTCGTGACAAGCCCTTGTGTCCTTTCCAGCGCGTTTGGCATCCTGGCAATGACCACTGGCAGGGCAGGGTGACCAGCCTGGAGGCCAGGAGGGAACAAACAGCTCTGCACTTCTGCGATGCCAGGGCAGGGAGAGGAACCAGACCTGCCCGAGTCCTCATCCCAGGGCACCGATCC
>VZTX01024108.1:0-19430 GCA_013400915.1 Pardalotus punctatus | reverse complement strand
GTTCCCAAAATTCATCCTTAAAATCTGGATCATTACAGGGAATTTTGGTTTCATCCTATTGCAAAGCCATGCAGGGAAACCTCGAGCTGAGGTTTTAAGGAGCTTTAGCCCCAGCCAGATTCCAAGTGTCAGGATCCAGGGATAGGTCTCAGGATCCAGGGACTGCTCTGCTCTCCGCTTCCCAAAATTCATCCTTAAAAAGTGCCTAATCTGGATCATTACATGGAATTCGAGGTTAATTCTATTGCAAATCCATGCAGGAAAACCTCAGGCTGAGGTTTCAAGGAGCTGTATCCTCTGTCACATCCCAGGTCTCAGATTCCAGGGATCATTCTGCCTTCCAATTCCCAAAATTCATCCTTAAAAAGTGCTTAATCTGGATCATTATGTGGAATTTCACTTTAATTCTATTGCAAATCCATGCAGGAAAACCTTAAAGTGAGATTTTAAAGGCGTTTTAGCACCGATCAGATCCCAAGTCTCAGATTTTAGGGATCATTCTCCCTCCACTTAAAAAGTGGTTAATCTGGATCATTACATGAAATTTGGGATTAATTCTGATGCAAATCCACGCAGGAATGAGCAAAATGGGGAATACTCTGGCCTTCCCTCAGGATACCTCAGAGGAATTTTTTAACACAGCCCACAACATCCCAGTTTTCCTCCTTTAAAAGAAAAGCTGGAAGCAGAAAGGCACAGACTCTTACTATAGCAGACAGAGGGATTAACAGCAACAATGATAAAACTCAAAAAAAATCCCAAAATCACCTTTTTTTTCCTTCCAAAGCTACTTAAACACTTCCTTGACTGCCCCAAATCCTAAGGAATCTCCTTCCCATTCTCCATTCTGGCCCTACTTTCAAAACAAATCCCAAATAAACCACTTTTTCCAAATATCAAGCAATTCCTTGATTTATCCAAGCATTTTGCACATTCAGAATCCCGTGCCACCAAATTAACACCCTCAGAAATCCCAGGAAAAAGCTCCCAAGATTCCTTTGCATCACCCCTCAACTCTTTTCCGAAGGGAGGGAGCGAGTGGCCGAAAAACCGCAAGGCGGGAGCTCTTTTCCAAGTCTCCTAACGAATTTCCCGGCTCTCTGGGATGACAGATCACCGAAGCTCCAGATGGATTGCTTGGAAAAGTGAGATGGTCGTGTTTGGGCCCCGACGTCAGCACATCCCATCAATCTCCGGAGCCGAGCGCGGCTGGCAGGAGTTAATCCCCCCCCCTCCCTTTTCCAGAGTTCATTCCCACTTCATTACTGACGATGGAGTGAGCCGGGAGTGTCTGATTTACCGGATACTTCCCGAGCCCGGGGAAGGCACCGGGAAAACGGGATTGGAGCTTTGTATTCCCAGGGCAGCCCCGCTGATATTCCTTAAGAAGGGGCACAGGGCAGGAGGAAGGAAGGGATTCATCCTATGGGATTATGGGGTTTTCCACCTGCCGCTTTTTGGGTGGTAAAATCCTGGGAGAAATGTGCTCCCTAGAAGGACAACACATCCCAAAGGGTCTGCCATGCTCCTCTGGGAATCTCCTGGAGATTCCACCCTCCTGCACCAAATTCCTGAATCCACAGGACAGCTCAGTTTTCCTGACAGGACAACACATCCCAAAGGCTCTGCCATGCTCCTCTGGGAATCTCCTGGAGATTCCACCCTCCTGCACCAAATTCCTGAATCCACAGGACAGCTCAGTTTTCCTGACAGGACAACACATCCCAAAGGCTCTGCCATGCTCCTCTGGGAATCTCCTGGAGATTCCACCCTCCTGCACCAAATTCCTGAATCCACAGGACAGCTCAGTTTTCCTGACAGGACAACACATCCCAAAGGCTCTGCCATGCTCCTCTGGGAATCTCCTGGAGATTCCACCCTCCTGCACCAAATTCCTGAATCCACAGGACAGCCCAGTTTTCCCGACAGGACAGCACATCCCAAAGGCTCTGCCTGCTTTTCCAGGAATCTCCTAGAAAGCCAATTCCCTGCAATCAAACACCAGGAGCCTGAAAACATGGGAGAACCCAGTTTTCCTGGCTGGACAACACACCCCAAAGGGTCTGCCCTGCTTTTACGGGAATCTCCTGGAGATCCCACCCTCCTGCACCAAATTCCAGGAGCCTCAAGCCACGGGAGCATCCAATTTTCCCGGTGGAGCAGCACATCACCAAACCCCACCTTAAATCACCACCAGAGCAGGTTTAAATCACCAATTCAGCCTCCTCCCAAAAAACCCACCCAAAAAAGAGCCAGAGAGTTTTTCCCACTCTTTTCCATAAATCCACGCTGTCCTCGGACAAGCCAAGCCGTGCTGAAAACGGATTTTTGGCACTTTGTGACATAAAGGTGCTGCTGCTCCCGGCTCCCAGGTAATTTCCTGGTCAGCATCCCTTTATCCCACCATCTGCTGGAATGATTACGAGCCGGAAAAATCCTGACCCAGCAGGAAAAGTGGAGAAGGATGAGGCAGAGGGAAGCAGATGCAGCAGGATCGGGCTGGAGCGGAGTTCCAGCATGGAGCTTGTGCCTCAACATTCCCCTCTCCGGAACCAAATCCTCCCGGAGATGTAAAAGAAAAAAAAAAAGAAAATCCACATCCTCCCAGCCGGAGGATGCTTCATGGAAAAACGAGGGTTTGGAGGTCGCTTTTTTATTTTGCAGAAGGAATTTTTTGCTCTAAAAAGGGAATGTTCCCATTTACTCAAATTATAATTGGAGGTGCTTTGGTTTGGGATTTTTTAAAATCCTGAATTTTTGTCTGTGAAAAGCCAGGGATGCACATCCCGTTTTTATCCTCCACAGGGATCCACTCACTCCTTAATTTGGTCACTCTGGCACGAAGCTCTTTGCCATAAAATCCAAGACAATCCAGGTCGGCAGGGACCGACTGGAAAAGATGGATTTGATTTCCCGACGGAGCCTTTCCCACTGTTGCTCTGCTCCGCAGGGTCCGGAGGTGATGCCACCCCATTCCCTCTCCTTGTGGAGCAATTAAAACAGCAATTTATTAATTAATTAATTAAAACAGGGTGAAAGTTTTGGGAAGGCAGGGAAATAAAACAATATGATCCAATAAAAATTCCTGGTCAACTCACCAGTATTGGGAATCAATTAATGGGACAGGATTCAGCTCCATGTGGGAAATACCCTGGAGGCAGCACAAAAGTAACACCAGCTCTGTCTCTACGGCAGGAATCCCATATGGAGTGGGAAAAGGTAATTACAGGAGCACTGGAAAATAGGATTTATTCCCAAAGGGGTTTTTTACGGAGCGTAATTTTCTCGGCGTCTTAATTCCGCTCTCGCTCCCGACAGTTCAGGAATACCGGGAAAGAAGGAGTTAAAAAAAAACAACACAGTGTTTAAATTCAATTCTTGCACCTCACAGGTTATCCAGGATATCCCAGGATATCCAGGATGCGTGGAGACCCCAGGGAGTTTAACTAAAGAGGAGCCGGGATATGCCTCACTTTACTCGGGATCGAAGGGCGGAATTAGGGATTAAACCCAAATATATCCTAAAATCCCCACAAAAATGAAGGCAGAACATCATTGCCGGGGAAATTCCAAGCAGCTCCGGCCGGGCTGCGATTCCTGCTGAACACATGGATATTTTGCTGCTTCTTGTAACTCTCAGTTCGTTTCCCTACGGAAAAAAACCCCTTTCTCTGGAAAAACAGCGGAGGCATCGTGCCCCCTAGAGGGTACCATGGTGGGTCCTGGTGTCAGATCCTGCTTTTCCGTATCCCAGCGGGAAAAAGAGGGAAGAAAAAATCCATTTCTTCCCACAGATTCCACACATGTGCCTGGATATGTTTCGTAAAATACGGAATGTATGAAGAATTGGAAAAGAGGGGGGAGAAAAACATCTGGGAATTTTAAACTTTGCCGAACAGGCTCCAAATTCTATCCCTCCAAATCTTCCTTTCCAATTAGGAAATTGGTGTAATTAAACCCCAAATCAAGGAATACAGGGAAAAGATCCCTTCTTGTTTTGCTGGAGTGAGACACACATGGAATTAAGCTCTCCAGGAAAGCTGCTGGTGCTGGGCTGAGTCCAGCTATCCCTAAAAATCATCCCAAAATTATCCCTTTGGGATGTGGTCTTGCTGCCTGAATCCCTCTCCCAGCTCAAAGCCTCAGGGTGGGTTTATTCACTGACCTCCCTCCCCTTCCCAAATCTCTTCCCGCATTTCAGCACTGGGAAAACGCTGAGTCCAACAACACGGCTACAATTAAAGGGGAAAGTGGAAGAGGAAAAGCAGGGAAAAGCCAAAAGGAATAGGTAGGATTGCATCCGGAGAGTGGGAACAGATGGGAGGCAATGAGGTGGAGAAATACAAGCAAGAGGCAGCTCCAGCCTCAGGGAGCTGCCAAGGTGAAGGATCCATCCCAGGAAAGGGATGGAAAAGGAATATCCCGACACAGGACAGAGCCGGAGGAGCATCCACGGATGAGGAGGGGGATGTTTGCACCTCTTTAAAGGAATTGTCGGGTGGTGGGGGGAAGTGTTTTCCTGGTGGAATTTAAGAAGCCAAAAATCCCTGGTTTTGCACAGGCAGCAGCCCTGGTTTATCCCAAATCCTAAATCCCAAACCACAGCCAGGCTTTCCACGGAGCACAGGAACATCCTGCTCTGCTGTCAGCAACAACCCTGCTACTTCCCCAGCCTCTCAGGATACTTTTCCCAAATGATTATTCCAAAAAATCCATGAAATTGGGAAGATCAGGACACGGTATTCCCAAAGGACTGAGTAGCCTGGAGCTGACATTCCCACAGGGAATGAGCTGAGCCCTCCCTCCAGGCTTCCTTCTGCTGAGTCCATCAGGCTCGTTCCAAGATCCACAGCTCTTAATTAAGCGTGCCTAATCAGACACCTGGAATTATCCAGCCCCATGGCATTCCCAGCGGGAAAAGGGGAGGGAAAATAAACCCCACCCCACCCCACTTGTTTCATCACCAGCCTGAGCACAGGGACAGCTGCAGATGCTGACCAGGAGCTTCCCATTTGTTTCGGAGCTTTGGAAAAGGTCCAAGGAAAAAAAAAAAGGAGGGTCTTTGCAGGTGTGGCTGGTATTGGAGTAACACGTTTGGGAAGGGGTTTCTGGGAATTTCTTGGCATTGCACGGAGCAAGGTGGCATCAGAGCCAGACTGGCATGTCCAGCTCTGAATTATAGGATTATGGAATGGTTTGGGTGGGAAAGGACCTTCAAGATCATGGAATTCCAACCCCCTGCCATGGGCAGGGGCACTTTCCACTATCCCAGGTTGCTCCAAGCCCTGTCCAACCTGGCCTTGGACACTTCCAGGGATGGATCAGCCACAGCTTCTCTGGGAAACCTGTGCCGCAGCCTCACCACCCTCACAGCCAAGAATTCCTTCCCAATATTCCATCTAACCCTGCCCTCTGGCAGTGGGAAGCCATTCCCTGTGTCCTGCGACTCCATTCAAAGTGAAGAAAGGAAAAAGGAGCTCTGGGACTGGACCCGATGGTGACACAACTTCCAGGGATATTCCCCACCACCAGCTCTGCTTTTTGACTGAAACCTGCAGAACTATGGAGAGGTTGTGGATTCCCTATCCCTGGAATTGGTCCAGGCCAGGTTGGACAGAGTTTGGAGCAACCTGGGATAGTGGAAGGTGTCCCTGCCCATGGCAGGGGTTGGAAAGAAATGGATGAGCTTTAAGGTCCCTTCCAACCCAAACTATTCCAGGATTTTAGGAAGGCAAGGGCCACCAAGTTGTCAGTGAGCAGAGATTTTATCCTGGGAAAAGGAGAAGGGAGCACAGCAATAACACCCATCCTCCATCACCTCCTCAACTAATGACCCTTCCCAGCCCTCACGGAACGACAGACGAGGGAAGGGGGGTCAATCCGCAAGGAATCAGATGAGCCAAGTGGCAAATCAACAAGAGGACTGGGATGAGATCATCCGCAAAAATTATCCCGGGAGGTGTCAGGAATCAAATCCCACACGATTCCCCGTTGGCCTCAAGAGCCCCTGATCTCCAGCCCTCTCCAGCTCCCTATGCCGGCCCGGGATGCTTTTTTAATTTACGGGAATTGCATCTCGCCCGGAGCTTTCCATGACGAATTCCATCAATTCTACGCATCCGAACCGAATCTTAAAATTGGAAAGGCACCTGTGAAAGGAGCGAGGAGCTTCCCGAGGCTGCGGAGCAGAGGCCGAGCCAGGGCCGACGTTCCTGTCGTGAGTCAGATGCCAAGCTGGATGTTTCCGTAGGGACTCGACAAATCCAAGCGCTATCCCGAGCCAAGGGGAGTAAAGATAGATCCGGCACACCAGGATAAACCCACAGTTGAAGTTCCTCTTGCTCCCAGTTTTCCCCTTTTTCCTCGTGTACCGTCTCCCTGTTCTCCCCCAGAAGTGACCCCCCCAACTTGGGAGTATTGGGAAGCAAGTTGGGAATGGGATAAGGTTACTCTGTCCCTACGGAGGGAGAAGTGGCTTGCTCACAGCTGGCATTCCCTCATTTTCTCACAGGCAGCTAATTGGGAATTTTCATCACTCCTGCTGTTATATATGGACACAAGAGATGGAAAAGGGAAAAGATGATGACTTGGAACAGGTGTTTCCATCACGGATTTCGGCGGGAATATTTCCACAGCCTGCAGAAACCAACTTCCAGGAGTCAAACCCGAGGCACAGCCCTGGAAAGGAGCAGTTCAGGACAGTCCTCATCCCTTTTCCATGGGCTGATTCTGGAATTGAGGGATCAGAAAATCTCTGGAGATGTACAAATATCACTCAAATGAATAAGAATCTCAAGTGTCACCTCGAAGATCTGTGGGATGCTCTTGGAATATTCTTTTCTGTTCACGGCTACAGAAAACTTCCATTAATTTTCCTTCACTGGAAAATAATAATATATGGAATAGCACTGGGGGGAGATAAGTCTTAATTAGCAGGAGTTCCAGTTCCTTGGGATATTGGAAGAAATTCTTCCCTGGGAGGGTGAGGAGGCCCTGGAATGGGATTCCCAGAGAAGCTGGAGCTGCCCCATCCCTGGAAGTGTCCAAGGCCAGGTTGGACAGGGCTTGGAGCAACCTGGGATAGTGGAAGGTGTCCCTGCCCATGGCAGAGGGGTTGGAATTGGATAACCTCTAAAATTCCCAAACCATCCTCTGCCCATCCTGTGGATGCGTAAATTTTCCTGGATTGCCAAACTGATACCCGGAAAGAAATCCTAAATTACCAGATCAGGACAATTATTCACAGGATGTTTGTCTGCGGGACCAAATCCGGACACAGATCACCCCAAAAGCGCTGAATATTCCCGATGTCAAAGCTTGGCTGCAACACAATCAGCAGCATTCCAAGGAATCACAGGAACATCCAAAGTCAGAGACGACACTTCTTCCACCTCTGGTCCCCACCCTGCACAAAAATTCCCTGAAATCCCACAAAAAAACCAGGAAAGCAGCAGTTATTATTTTTCATTACGGGTGTAAAATACTTGGAGCTTTCCCAACAATTCCCAAGAGTTAACGAACAGCATAAGGATTCATTTGTTCCTGGGAAGTGTCAAGAAGGGAAGGGAGCAGTGACCCAGAATCTGAGAGCAAATAAAGATAATAAAGTGCATTTAAGAGGGGTGAAGCTCCTGCTCCTGCACTGAAATCCAGCAGGGAATGCTGCAAGGAACAGCCGAAGGAAAAGCAGGTTTACAGGAAGGAAAATAAGGAAGAGTTATGGGATTGAAAGGAGATGCTCCATTAATAATTCTCCTTAAATAACAACAGCCGTAATTCAGCCTATTCCAAGGGGTGACAACGTGACACTGGAGCTGGAGATGCTCTTGGGAGCAACAAAACAACTTCCTGGGATAGCCTTTAGAGCTGGAATTGAATCCAAGATCAGATCTCCGTATTTTAATGGGATCACTCCGCCGGCAGCTGCTCAGCATCCTGCTGTCATTGTCCAGGATCCCATCCCGGGAGGTGCTGAACAAATCCAAAACAAAGAGCTTTAATGAGTTGATTTTTCCTAACAATGCCATAATTGTTGGGATAACTAATTAATGCCGGCTGGAGCCTGGAGCAGAGCCCTGGCTGTGCTAATTACGGAATTTTTAATCCATTCCCTCTCCTTTCACCCACGGAAGCAGCTCCTGGAGATAGCAAGGAGGGAAAATTAGTGGAGATGCTGTTGCTTCCCAACTCTGGTTTTCCATGCCAGCTCCCAGTGGTGTTCCATGACCAGGATACCACTCATGGAAGCATCCACAGGTGGATATTTCATTTCTCCCTTTTCCTTGACCTTCACCTTAAGCTTTTTATTTCCCACATACAATTCCCATTCTCTGGGCAGAGCTGGGACTCATCATCAAAGAATTTTAGGGATAAACTTCCAAACCATCACCTAATCTTGTCTCTGGAGCTGTGGAAGAAAAATCTCCCAGGAATGGGATGATGAAGGATGGAGCACAGATTCTCATGGAATTCAAATGTGTATTTGCTTCCAGACAGGGAAATTCGGGGAAAATTCCAGGAAAGAGACTGCCTGGCAGCAGGGACAGCTGGGAAAACCAGCATTTTGACCACATCAATCCCTAATTCCCAGTTAAAAAGAGAAATGCCAGTGTTGCTGTTTCCAGTCCTTTTTTCCCACTCTCACACCAGCAGCTCTTCCCATGAAGTGCTCCAAGATCCCTCGTTGACATCCCTTAGTTTTCAATTTTTATCCCAAATTTTCAAAGAGAAAATTCTCTCTGGGCAGAGAGAGGAGATGCTCGNGACATCCCTTAGTTATTTAATTTTTATCCCAAATTTTCAAAGGGAAAGTTGGGCAGAGAGAGGAGATGCTCATCCATGGATCATGCCCACATTCCAACAGATTTGAAGGATTATAGGCTGCGTCAACTTGGAGATCGGCCCCAGAACGCGCTGAATCCATGGAACACATCCAGATGGTCCCAGATCTCCTCCATAAATGTTTTCCAACACTTGTGACCCAGTTGTAATCCAAGCTGGGACCACCTCAAGCTCCTTTCCCTTGTCATTTATCCCAATTTTCCCTTTCCCAAGATGGGATCTGTTGGATAGCAGATGGGACACGGGTAATGTCACGCTCTGGGATGGGATTCTCCCATCGCACGGAGCATATTCCTAAGGAATTCTGGGGGTCAATGCTATAATTCAGGCAAACAGTGGAAGCTATTCCGAGGTGTTGAATGATTTAAAACATAATTCCCTGCCCAGTCATTCCCGGGTGCCACCTGTCGGAGTTTGCAGCCTGAGAAAATACCCAGGAATGAGCAGAATCCCAAGGCACAGCTCCGCTCCACCAACTGCCGTAAGGAAGAAGCTGCTAATGGCTCCTCACTTGCTCCAGGGATTATGTCATAGCTCAAATTGTATTCCCAAGGAATGAGGTTACCACATTCCAGAGGAACGTGCTGGATACACACAGCAGCTTCCCAGGGCTGGAAACAACACGGACGGCACAAGAGCACAGGGAAGAAATATCCTGGTGGCACACAGGGAAGTTTGCTCCAAGGATTCCTCCGGCCAAGCCCCTCGATTTTGAAATTTCTCGGAGAAGGGACACACTTGCTTTGGAGAATTCAGGACAAAAAGGGTTTCACAGAAAAAAAAAAACAAACACAGAATCATGGAATGGTTTTTGGGTTAGAAGGTACCTCAAAGACCACCACATTCCAACTCCTGTGCCATGGGCAGGGACACCTTCCACTATCCCAGATTGCTCCAAGTCCTGTCCAACCTGCTCTGGAAAAGGCTAAAAAGACAAAGGAGAGAGCACAGATTCCTTCAACACCCTTTTCCACGAGCTTTCCATGTTTCCAGGTGCAGACCTGTCACATTCAGTCACAAAAGCAGCTCCAGGGTCACTGTGACCCCCTGGTACTTCCTGACTTTTTCAAGGATCACCCCACATTCCAAACACATTCCAATCTCTAAAAACACACCTTCCCCTCGTGCTGGGATACAGACATCCCACCAATCCTCAGATCCTACTTCCCAGATTAAAACCTTTCCCTACATTCCAGGGATTTTAGCACCGTACTGTACATGAACAAACCTGAACACGAAAACTTCCAAAGATCCCGAATCATTACCGGCCCACACGAAACATTTCCATGAAATCCAAAAGAAAACAAGATTTAGGACAAGATTGAGGCCGATCCATAAACTTGGTTTATCTGGAGAGTCAGCACTTCTCAAATCCACCTGATTGCACCGCGGAGATGCCAGGGAATGTCACCTGTCAAGGCCACTTAGAGGGAGAGCGGCTCATCCCTGACGTTCCCATCCCGTAAATATTTCAAACAAAAACCAATTAACACCACTCCGGGCTGGAAAAACGCTGCTCTGCTCTTCTCCCTCGGAAATAAACTTTCCAAACTCGGAGAAAGCTGGAGGGGAGGAAAAACAAGCCAGGCTTTGATGCCTTTTCCACTTGGATCCCTCCGTCACTCCGGAGGGAAAAGGGTGGCAATTCCAGGTTTCCTCTCATTCCTTAAAATCCCGCTCGCAAAATATCCTCAGCATCTTTCTCACTGATCCAGCTCTCCCCAAGCTCTTCCCAGCATTGATCCTGAGTCCCTGCTTGTCACAGAATGGATAAGGTGGGAAAAGCTCTCTAAAGTGAGTCCAAGAGAAGGGAATGGATTGGGAAGGGTTTGGAGCACCAGGAGCAGCTGAGGGAAATGGGGGGAGCTCAGCCTGGAGAAAAGGAAGCTCAGGTGGGACCTTTTGGCTCCCTAAAATTCCCTAACAGGAGGGTGGAGCCAGGTGGGAGTTGGGCTCTGCTCCCAGGGAACAAGAGACAGGAGCTGGGATCTGCTTGAGGTTTTTTTCCCAAATCCCACAATCTTTTTTCACAGATCTGCTCTTCCCATCTCCCAGGCAGGAAAACCCAGGAACAGAAATAAAATCATTTATCCCAAGGTTACAGGGATCCAGCGACTCCAGCGTCTGTTTGTTTTTAACCAACTCCAAATGCATTTGAAGGACATTCCCTGGGTATTCCAGGGATTGCTGGTATTCCAATTTAAGAGTATTTCCAAATGGTAAACACCGTTTTAGGCCACCAGAAATTCCAGAACTGGGAAAAGAAATCCCTCCTGTCTCCCAGTATCTTGGCTGAATCTCCATTTGATCCCAGTTGATTTGAACATAAAAAGTTTTTTATTAGCGATTTTGGGGGGATTTTTTGTTTTGTTTTCCTTTTTTTTTTTCCCTTCCTAAATAAAAATAAAACCAACCATCCCAAACTTCATCCATCAGCACGCACTGGAAGGAAAAATCACATCCAGCCTTTTTCACTCAGCTGCCACCTCCAATTATTCTCTCCAGGCCATGTGTCAGACCCCATCTCTTGAATCTATGGAATATTGAATAGCAGGAGAGTCAGACTTCCAGCCCCTCATCCCACCAGTGACCTCAATGAACTGGGAGCTGACTGGTTGGCAGAGCTGGAAGAGAAAGAAAACATTCCCTGAAAAATTTCTGACATTCCTTCATTTTGCTCTTCAATAACCCATGGGATATCCAAGAGCATCTCAAGCTCCAAACCCTGACTCCAGCCCAAATTCCAGGCTGGATGGCGCTTGGAGCAACCTGGGGTAGAGGAAGGTTCCCTGCTCATGGCAGGACACTGGAATGAGAATTCCTCCTTCTCCCAGGGCAGCACATTTGCAACCAGTAATTCCAGAATTCTTTTAAACTTGAAAAGAGGGAAAAAACTTGAATCCCACAGGATCCCAAGCCAGATTTGGGAAGAGTTTTTAAAACATATTGACAACAAGTCCGTTCCTGCTTTGAATTTCAAGGATAATGCTGCTCCATTAAGTCACCTGGCCACTCTTATCCCATGAATATTTAAAGGAGAAAAAGCAAAGCATTAGGGAATGAGGCAGCCTGGAATGTGCACTACAATCCCTGGGAAGAGAGGACAAGACCAAGGAAGCGTCAGCACAGTCACAGTGGCTGCTGTGATGTCCAGGTTTTTGGCTTTTAAAAGGATGGGAGTGGGAAGGGCAAAGTCTTTTCCGACACCACTTAGTGTGGGATGAGCCCTTCGGAACAGGCAGTGACTGACACGCAAGGGGAAGTGGATCCATGGTGAGTATCCGTTAATGGAAATGTGACAAAGAAGAAAATGTCCTTTCAGGTTGAAGGTAAAACTGGCTGGGTGTTGCGGGGGTGGAATAATATGGCATGGATTGTAAAAAAAAAATATTTGTGCTGATGTTTCCTACCGCATCTTGCCAGAAATCCAGGAAAATCTGGGACCATGTTAAGAAATTACATTAAATTAAAAAAAAAACAACCAGGAATAAATCTGAATTATTCCTTCCAGTGCCTAAAGGGGCTCCAAGAAAGCTGGAGAGGGACTTTGGATAAGGGATGGAGGAACAGAACAAGTGGGAATGGCTTCCCACTGCCAGAGGGCAGGGATAGATGGGATATTGGGAAGGAATTCCTGGCTGTGAGGGTGGTGAGGCTCTGGCACAGGTTTTCCAGAGAAGCTGTGGCTGCCCCTGGAAGTGCCCAAGGAAAGGCTGGACAGGGCTTGGAGCACCCTGGGATAGTGGAAGGTGTCCCTGCCCATGGCAGGGGTTGGCACCGGGTGGCCTTGAAGGTCCCTCACAACTCCAACTATTCTGGGATTCTGGGATACTCCTAAAAGAAATCAAATTCCATGTCCCCATTCCCAACCACTGCTGCCAGGCGCAGGCTCGAGGTTGAGAGAGAGAGAGAGGAAGGGGAATAACACAGAGCAAAGCACAGAATCATGGAATTGGAAGCTGGAAAAGAGCTCCAGGATCATCCAGTCCAACCATGAGCGCAGCACCACCACCAGGTGCCCCACTGATCCCAGTCCTCAAGTGCCACATCCACCTTTTTTGGGTATTTCCAAGGATGTGATTCCCCACTGCTCCAAGCAGCCCGTTCCAATGCTCTACAACTCCTTCCATGAAAATATTTTCCCAATATCCAAACTAAACCTCCACCGGCACAACTTGAGGCCATTTCCTCTGGTCCTGTCCCTTGTTCCCTGGAAGCAGATCCCGATCCTCACCTGATTCCGCCCTCAGGGAGTTTTGGAGAGTGGGAAGATCCCCCTTGAGCCTCCTTTTCTCCAGGCTGAGCCTCCCCAGCTCCCTCAGCTGCTCCTGGTGCTCCAGACCCTTCCCAGCTCCATTCTCTTCCCTTCCCTGGACAAACTCCAGCCCCTCCATGTCTTTCTCATCACGAGGGGCCCAGAACTGACCCCAGAATTCCAGGTGCTGATCCCGGTTCCTCTTCGGAGCCCATGACACGAGACAACATAAAATAAGCTCCTCCTACCGTTAAAAAGCCCAGGGAAACCCCAGGCTGGAGATTTCTCATCTCGATTTCACCCTGGAATTCTTCGCCGCATTTTATTACTGGGCTTTGTGCTGTTCCCGCGGCGTCCGTGTGGGAATTGAGGACATTCCATTCAGGAATGTCTCTAAGTCGAGACACTAAACAAGCCTGGAGCAGGGCACGGTGTTCCCTCAGGGAATGACAGCAATGCTGGGAGCACCCAGGAGAGGAGCTGAGGATTCCCTGCGCTAAGCCGAGGCACGCGAGAGCTGGGACGGAGCAGGGAGAAGGAGAAGGGAACCCACCGGGCAGGGAAAGAGGAGGAACAAGGGAAATAAAGGAAAATTATCCAGGCACGGGATCCTGGATTTAAATGATTGATGAGTCCAAGTGGTTGGGATGTCTTGGATGTGTCCAGAAAAAGGGGGAAGCAAACAAAAGGAAGGCATGGAACTGCTCCAAGGGCTGGAGCCAGGCTGGGAGAGGTGGGGATGTCCAGTTTGGAGAAGAGAAGGATCCAGGGAGAACTTAGAGCCCTTTAAATTGCCTAAAGGAGCTCCAAGAGAGCTGGAGTGCAGCTGTGGATAAGGGATACAGCACCAGGACAAAGGGAATGGCTTCCCACTGCCAGAGGGCAGGGTTAGATGGGATATTGGGAAGAAATCCTTGCCTGGGAGGATGCTGAGGCCCTGGCACAGGTTTCCCAGAGAATCTGTGGCTGCCCCATCCCTGGAAGTGTCCAAGGCCAGGCTGGAGCAACCCCAGGTCCTGGGGCTGACTCCACTCCCACCCATTTGCCACAGGGATGCTCCAGCCCTGGAGGGAGGCAGGAATAACTCCCCACGTAAACACAGCCCGCTTTCGGAATTATTCCGGCAGCGGAGCGGCTGTTGGGAATTGCAAGCACTGGCACCTGTTTATCTCCAGGGGCCAGGCAGGGCCTGGGAAGAGATAAACAAGGATATCAAGTTTAGGATGCTTTTCCACAAAGCTGCTTTGCCCACGTTGTGTCCAGGCCATGGAATGTGTGTCACCCACGCCCTGCCCGGCCCCACAAGGAGAGTGGTGACAGTGGGAGAGTCACTGGGGCTGGGCATCCCCCTGCTCCGGGGGCTGGAATTGTTCAGGAGCAGGGATCACTTTACCAGCATTGTGTGGTTGTCCTGGTTTTTCTAAAGCCCTCCGGCTCAACAAGTGTTTGTTCACTTCGTGCCCTGTCCTCACCTGTCCTTTGCAGGCCCCATCCTCCCTGATCCCGAAAAACTGGGGAGGTGATGGATGTGCTGCGGAGAGAAATTAAAATCCAATCAAGCAGATGATTCCCAAGGTCGGGAAAGAAACTGCAAAGTCCAATCTGCCTGTGTGGATTTTATCATCGATTCCTCAATGTCTGCAGGCAGCAGGAAGGGGCAGGATCCCTGTGGGTTCATGACCATGGAATCATGGAATGGTCTGGAAAGGACCTTAAAGATCATCCAGTTCCAACTCCCTGCCACGGACAGGGACACCTTCCACTATCCCAGGGTGCTCCAAGCAACATCCAACCTGGACTTCAACGCTTCCTAGGATGGGGCAGCCACAGCTGCTCTGGGAATTCCATTCCAGGGCGTCACCACCCTCCCAGGGAAGAATTTATTCTCAATATCCCATCTAACCCCGCCCTCTGGCAGTGGGAAGCCATTCCCTGTGTCCTGTCCCTCCAGGCCCTTGTCCAGGGGGCTCTCCTGGAGCCCCTCGAGGCACTGGAAGGGGCTCTAAGGTCTCCCTGGAGCCTCCTCTTCTCCAGGCTGGACATTCCCAGCTTGTGAAGCTCCAGATCCAACCCTCATCCCAGAGTGGCACCAACACCATCTCAGAGGTCAAAACTCCTTGAGAACAACGGGCAACAGCACGGAAGAATCCTTGGGAAGCAGCAGATGGGATGGATGTGCTGCAGGCCACCAGCTGGAGAAGGGAGAGCAGAGATCTTACGACCACTTCCATTCTTTCCCGAAAAAGCTGCAAAGGGATTTTAGTGCTTAAAGAACTTCAGCCCTGGAGCAGGTTAAGTTCCTTCCTTAGAGCCACAGAAATGGTGGAATTTCTGGATGCCTCTGTCTCAACCATCTGCTCAGAGAGAGCACCACGGACACCAATTCCGCTCCCTCTTCCCGGATCTGAAACACTTCCAAAGGCAGGGATTCCACAGCTCTTGGAGTTGAGCCCAATGCCCTCAAACTTTTCCTTTAGGTCACATTCCCAAGGTAATCCCAAGATCCACTGGATCATCTCTTTGCATCCTTCTCGAACTGGGATTGCCCAAAGCAGCCACTGGTTACCAGTACGGCCCCAGCAGTGCCACAAAGAGGGTTAATACCAGCTGGAATTCTGGGATTCCTAAGCCCCATTTCAGAGCTCTGAGTTGACTGGGATCTGAAATCCTTTGGAAACAATGAATCCAAACTCTCAATGAATAGAAGAAGAAATTGATGGGAACGTCTGTACAATTTTACCAATCCGAGGAAGGCCATCTCTTCCTATCAAAGGGAATCATGGAATGGTTTGGGCTGGAAAGACCCTAAAGCCCATCCAGTTCCAACTCCCTGCCATGAGCAGGGACACCTTCCACTATCCCAGGTTGCTCCAAGTTCCATCAACCTGGCCTGGGACACTTCCAGGGATGGGGCAGCCTCACCTTCTCTGGGAATTCCATTCCAGCTCCTCACCACCCTCACAGGGAAGAATCCTTCCCAATATCTCATTTATCCCTCTCCTTCTTCAGCTTATCTATATTTATCCATTTCTTTGGGGCACTTTATCCTTTAAATGTTCACGCTGGAGACTCAACTCCCCCTGGATGGCAGGAATGTCTCCAAAACCACCACTGAGTCAGACCCACAATTTGTGGAGCGATATTTCCTTGATTAATTATTATTTAGACTGTTCATGTTTAGGAAAGCGACTTCATTAACCCCATGGAAGTGGGGGTTAAAATTAAGAAAGAAATAAAAAATCCAGCTGCCATATTGAAAGTCCATTAAGCCAGGAAAGGACCCAACTTTGGTGCTTCTAAACATCAATTATTCCGGAATAATTAATTAGCAGAGCTCTAACAATACATAAAATCACTCGCCTCTGACTCTTCTGATAATTTATGCAAGATTAAAGTATCGCTGTGGTTGCCTTTTCTGGTGCCTAATTCAGCATTTTCTTTTTCCTTATGGAAGCAAGACTCCAGATTTAACTGCTCTAATGCCCTTTTACAGTGTTTGCTGTAGTAAAATCTAACAGCCACTCCGGCAGGCGAGCCGGGAAATGATGGATCACGGAAGCTCACGGAAGGGGAGCACCGTAAAATGCCCCAGTTAATGTGGAGAGAGCAGAGTAAATCTTGGTTTAAAAACAGAGTGGGATCTCTGATGGACTCGTTTCACCCCATCAAATTCCCTTTTGATTTGCTTTCTGATAAGGGAGAACTCCGCTCCTGGATTCCTGATAACGGGAGAAGCATCTGGAAGTCATCGCTGCTAAATTAAGGACACCAATCACTGAAAACACTTCGACCCAGCCGAAACCGAACGTTATTTGGGTGTCAGGTTGGGTTCTTCTTCAAAAGAAAAGAATTCATCCCTTGTTTTAATCCCAAAAAGAGTGTTTGACGCTGTTCCGTCTGAGTCCTTGGATTCGAGCACGTCTTTGCCACCACAACGCTGGAAAAAGAACGGATTGAGAGCAGCCTCGAGGGGAAGGACTTGGGGGTGATGGTGGAGGAAAAACTGGACATGCCGCATCCACGGGTGATCCCAGAAATGCCCCATGTCCTGGGCTTATCCCACAGCGTGGGCAGCAGGAAAGGAGGGAATTCTGCCCCTCTGCCCTGCTCAGGTGAGAACCCACCTGGAATTCTGCCTCCAGCCCTGGGGTCCAACAGCAGCAGGATTTGGAGATGTTGGAGCAGATCCAGAGGAGGCCATGGAGATGTTCCAAGGGCTGGAGTCTCTCTGCTCTGGAGCCAGGCTGGGAGAGCTGGGAATGTCCAGCCTGGAGAAGAGGAGGTTCCAGGGAGACCTCAGAGCCCCTTCCAGGGCCTGAAGGGGCTCCAGGAGAGCTGGAGAGGGACTTGGGACAAGGGATGGAGTGACAGGACAAGGGGGAATGGCTTCCCACTGCCAGAGGGCAGGGATAGATGGGATATTGGGAAGGAATTCTTCCCTGAGAGGGTGGAGAGGCACTGGACTGGAATTCCCAGAAAAGCTGTGGCTGCTCCTGGATCTCTGGAAATGTCCAAGGCCAGGTTGGACAGGACATGGAGCAACCTGGGATAGCAGAAGGTGTCCCTGCTCACGGCACAGGGTAGAAGTGGATGGGCTTTAAGATCCCTTCCCACCCAAACCATTCTGTTATTCCATGGAAAAAACAAATTTTCACGGCACATCCCACCCATTCACCCTTCCCTGGGTTCCCTCCGTCCCACCCAAGGATAAGATGTCCCAGGACATTTGCCGGTGCCGTGAGGAACAACACAGGGTTTCCCATCGCAACCAACGTTGGAGTTAACAGCCCACACTAAATCTCCAAGAATTCCCGTGCCCTTTTCCAATGGAGAGCCCCCGAGGGCAGCTTAAGGGGCGATAACACATGGGATGAGCTTTGGAACCGATCCCGTCCGCACATCCACACAAAATCCCGCTTGACACCGCTCCAAACAATCCAAAATAGAAACCCCCCCGAAAACCGCACGCGTGGGGATTATCCAGAGGCACAGGGGAGGAGGAAACGTTCCTTGAACTCAAGTTTCCTGAGGGATGACGGCAAAATTCCCGTTGACAAGTGAAGTAAACGCATTTCCCCATCCCTGAGGCTGAAGTAGAAACTCCGGCAAAGCTGCTGGAACAGCAGAGTTTTGTGGGACTCGGGAGATGCTGTCGAGTCCACAAATCCCTTATTCCAGGTGCACTCTGGCATCTGTTCCGTATTCCAAGGGGTTTTACTCATTTCTAGTGCTTTGTAGAGCACATGGAGTGATCCAGCAAGTCCTGGAATGAACGGCTTAACTCGGCTCAGCAGCCAGGGAGAGGAATTTTCCTACGACGCTTCCAAGTTGTTACAGGGAAAATCAAATGGGAAGATTTGCCCGAGAAAATAAAAAAAAAAAAAAAAAATAAGGGTGTAAGTAGGGAATTTAGAAAAGAACAGGAAGCAGAAAGCAGAACAGAGAAATCTACACAGGTTTTACAGGGAATTGAGCATCTGCCAGGGCGGGATTTTGGGAATCCTGACAGAGCAGTGGAGGACACTCCGATCATCCGCGCCAGCATCAGTAATTCCAACTGCGACCATGCCGGGAATACCATCAGACAGTTTATTAGGTGGCAGAAAATAGCAAAAGGAGGGGAGAAACAAAAGGGAAAAGAGACTCATTGTCACTCTTCAGGTTATGGTTTTTTTTTTCAAGTGCCTTAAACACCCACATTTATTTTCCTCATTTTTATTTAGGAGCCCAAAGAAAGACAAGCAGAGGGATCAGCACTGAAATTCCAACCAACTTGGCACAGCAGGTGCAAAACTGGTCTAAAATCTTCATTTTTGGTTGGATTAGGAGACTCCATAAGGTCCCTCCCAAGCCAAAGCATTCCATGGACAAATAAATATCAATTTCCAAAATCAGTATCTATTTGAAAGAGCATGGAGTGACAGGATAACGGGGAATTGCTTCAAACTAGGAGCAGATTTAGATGGGATATCGGGAAGGAATTCTTCCCTGTGAGGGTGGTGAGGTCCTGATTGCTCCATCCCTGGAAATATTTAAAGCCAGGCAATCCCCAGGAGGCCAAATGAGGAGTGCAGGACCCACTGCTCTATTTTCCTTTTCTTTTCCCCCCCCTCTCTTTTTCTTCCCTGTCTATTTTAGTTCCACACTGTGCCATCCCTGAAAGGTTTGGATTCTCAGACAAGCCCCCCACAGACTTGGAAATATCAAGGGTCAGAGCCAATGGAAGGATCTCATCCATCCCCAAAGCCAAGTATTTTTCCTATTAGTGTATAAATAGACTATTCCCCAATGAGCTGCTGGCTACCAGTGGAATTTCCCAATCCAGCGGAGCTGG
>VZTX01024106.1:36369-97252 GCA_013400915.1 Pardalotus punctatus | reverse complement strand
TTTCTTGGCCATAGCACCCACCCCGGTGGATCCATCACGAGGAGCTCCCTGGGGTGGCACTCTGGGTGTGCACCCATGGGTGGGGCTGATCCATCCTCTCACTGAACACTTTCTGCCAGGCATTCCTCCTTTTCTGACAGGCCTTGGGGGAAGGCAGGAGAGCAGAAACCTCACAGGCACTTCTTGTCTTCCAGAAATCACAGGCAATTTCTGTAGATCTTTTTGGATTCTGGATTGCCTTACACTCTGCGAAATTGCTTAGTGAGGTTTTCCCAGACTGTGAAGACTTGGAGGATTTTTTTACTTCTGTCTGTGTGTAATAAATGGCGTACAGAAGTGTGGTAGCTCTGCATTCTGAAGCTACATTTTGAAGTTCTAATTTGAACTCTCCATTAAACAGCTTTTTTGTATGGCTTGCATTTTAAGGCTGCACTTCTCTCCCTGAAGTGTAAGTATCAAGGGCAAAATGAAAGAACAGTCCAAATGACTCTCCTGGGCTGTTGCTTATTAAAGAAATTAAAGCATTTAAGAATTTGTGGCTGTAGTTAAACCAATTCAGAATTGAAGATCGCTTTAAATGCCTTAAGTTTTGTAATCCATTTAGAATTCCTTAATACAAGCCACTAGAGAGAGGTGCAAGCTACAAAATGGCACTTTGTTCTTCCTTTTCCTCCTTTTGGGTGGCAGAATGTGCACTCTGGCTGTCGGCAGGATGTTCCTCTGGCCGTGGTTCAGTGCTCAGAGAGGCCAGGCTCCAGTCACAGGTTCAGAGTGGGAAGGGAGCTCGGTTGGCTGAAGTTGCTCAGCACCTCTGTGAGTTTTTACAACAGCAGCAGGTTGTGTGACAGCAGCTCTGCTCCTTCTCTCTGCTCTCTGTACTTTCTGTTTGTTTCCTTTGCCTCATTTGCAATTTGTCTTACACCCCTGCCAGCAGTTTTGCTTCAGTATGCTCATTTAATACATACTGATTTTGTAATTATAAACTCGCTTTTAAAAATAAACTCAACTTTTGAGATCTTGAAAGACGTTTGTAATTAAATCAACATCAAAGTAGGTGAGTTTCTGGAGTGCTCTGAAGGTGATATCCCATATTGCCAGGAGAATGCTGCTGATTGCAGTGCTGTTCTCACCCATCAGCTCCAATGCTCCTGGTTATTTTCCTGAAATTGGGACATCTGTTTTCCAAAAGATTTGTATTGGCAATATGAAAAGTCAGTTCAACTAAAAAAAGTCCATTCTATGTCATGGAATCATTTGCATTTAGTCGGTGAGGTAAATGTGGAAGCTCAGGGAGGAAAGGCTGCTCTCGACAAGGGAAAGCAGGAGGGTGGCACAGAGGGCCATGGGCTGAATCTCTCATTAAACTCTGAACCAGGAATTACTGGGGCTGAGCTCCAGAGGCTCTGCTGGGGAAGGACATCCTGCCATGGGAATCAGAAGTGCACATCTGTGTGAAAGCTCTCTGTTAAAAATTCTGGTGTGAAGCTTCCTCAAATCAGATTACAGTACGTAGTAATAGGATATAAACAAAACGTTGCCATTTGGGCTGACCTGCTCTTACTCCTGAACTTTAAAAGTTGCAGGGAAAATTGTCAGAGGAGAAAAGTCTCTTGTGCATGATGTATTGGTTGTTAAGCACAAGGGCTTTGTGTCAGAAAGATTTCCCAGTTTTTGGAAGAGGAGGATGGGGATATGCTCTGGCTGGGTAAGACAGGATTTCTGCTTCCCCTTTGACCCTGAGGTGTTCCAACATTTCTTGTCTTCATAAATAGAAATGTACTTGGTACGAATTGAGTAATCAATGATTGTAATTCCTGCAGATTACGTACTTGCTCACCCATTTCCCTCCAAACTGCTTTTCATTCTTTTGTGAAAGACTGCTTCCATCTGCCCTCAGGCAATAGGAAATAAATAGTCATTAGTATGCTTACAATGTAGTTATGGTACAAATACTGTCTAGACTTAAAAATCCATGAGTTCATTTGCTTCCTACAGACTTGCTTTTGCTCACTGAAGTAATTTATCTTGTTGGCTTTCACTTGAGGGTTTTTCCCTAAGTGTGGGCATGGCCATCCCGGTTTTGCATCATGATCAGAGACCATTTAAATTTCTTATGCAAGAGACAGTGCACCTAATCAAAATGTATCATTTCACCTCTTGTTATGGGGAGGACTCTCAGTCTGATGCAATCTTATTTTAGAAAGGATTAGTCTGACCTTTGCTCCTATTGCTGTATTAATGTAAATACAAAATGCTTAGCTTGACTAGGGGGACCAGCTCGACATCAACATGAGATTAACTGCTGGGAGCATTTTGCTGGGACTAAACTGCTCTACCAGACACTCACTAAGCCTTCCTTAGCGTGCAGACTGTCAACTGCTTGCTCCAAAATAAGTGGATGGGATTGGTTTGGTTTTTGTTGTGGTTTTTTTTTTTTGTTTTTTTTTTTTTTTAGAGAAGGAATTAATATAGGGAAAGTAATAAGGTAAAGGAAATTATCGCTTTCCATGTCAGAATAATATTTTGCCATCTTTTGAGTGACTGATTTTCTATTATAATTAAATAATAATAGACAAAATAATCTTTTAATCAGTCCCAGATTTAATGATGCATGATTAAGTGAGTTGCATTCAGTATTTGTGCAGAGACAATATTGATAGATCCAAGTGCTTGTATTAGTCTGCCACTGACAGGAAGAATAATCTGGACAACATTATTCCACATCCCATCATCCTGTTCACATAGTTCTGTATGTTATAGTTCTGTACTGACTTGAAACACGCGTGTTTAACTTCTGCAATTGGCTTTTCTTTGTCTCATAAATCCTTTCCTCACCATGGTTTGAGGTACACACATTCAAGGTGCTGGATTTCTTTCTACCTGAGAGCTGCAGGTGCTCTCTGCAAGCCAGCCTTTTCTTGGGGCTAAACTAGGGGCCAGCTGGACACAGCTTGACAGGCTGAGAAATCTTGCTGCCTTTTTTCCTCTCTTTGGCCTTGAACATGGGTCCATATGTAGGTTTTGGGATTTATGTGGTTTTTTCAGATGGGATTTGGGGAGAATGCTGCAGTTCATCCAGGCTGTTGTCCCCACTATCTGCATGTGTTCTCTTTAAAAATTGCATCCCTGCCCCTGACTTTTGAGATGTTTCAGAACCTCTTGTCAAAGAATCCACGTAATTCCTTTCTGAACTCATTTATACTGTCTGTCTCTGCTATTCCCTGTATCAGCAAATTTGACTTCCTTTTAAATTCTCAGACTCTGCCATTTCTACTGTGCATGGGCATCTTAATTGTCCTGTAAAGCTGTGAGGGTGGGTGAGGTGGCTGTTGTTACTTTACTTTTGGAAAGTGGTGAATATTTTATCTTTGCTAATACAAGGAAATAAATGGCTGGGTATCTTTTAGGTTGCCTCCTCTTTTTTGGGTCTGCTCATCCTCGAGTGTCTGGGGGTTGCACACAGGGTTTTTTTCCTTCATGTTTTCCTCATTTTCTGTATTTGCCTCATGTTCCTTTTTTTTGTTTTTTTCTGTTGTTGGTGGGATTTGTGGAAGCAGGTAGAGAGGTCAGGCAGACAGGCTTCAAGATGGCCAAGAAGAAGGATTTATTTACAAGAAGTTCTTTTTATACACAGTAATAAACAATTGTCTATTGGCCAAAGACAATCCACCCCCAAAGACCTATTGGTTATGGCTTGCACACCTCTAACACAAAACACAGAGATTAAGAAAGGACAGTTTATCTGTATTCTCCATGAGAGAGAAAGGAAAATCCTAAAATACTGCAACTCCATTCCTACCTTGAAATCGGTAATTCATGTATTGGATTTAGCTGGTTGTTCTCTCTTGCTGCAACATTAAATGGAATAATATTGGAATGGCTGCTCCAGAGAGGCTTTCTCAGTAAGAGCCCTTGCACATTGCTTTGTGCCACCGAAGGCCAAGCGCTGCCTTTCGTGTCCATTTTTGAGAGGAGCTTTATCAAGATGCCTGATTTTCATGTGGAATGAGGGACAAATTGAAGGTGAACAAGCCTCTGTGTTTGAGGAGTACAGTGGGACAGGCTGTTCAGTATGTGCATTTTGAAATGGATTCAAAGAAATGGCTTTGTGCTGCAAGTGGAATTTATGCTTTCATAAATTAAAACCTTGCAAGGGTTTTTAGAAATTTACATGAATTTCCCTGAAAGTAAAAGGTATTCATGTTGATTCCTCTGCACATTACTGAAGTTGTAAATCTCTAATAAAAGGGTTTATGGGAGGAAATGCAGATATTTTATTGTAGTCTATATATATATATGTTCCCTGTTCTGTCATCTTTTTAAATTTGTCTTTCAGAACAACAACTTCATCAATTATTTGAACAGAAACTTGTACATTTGCCTGGGCTAGGGAAAAAAAAAAGTGAACAAAATGGCATATTCTACAGTGTTTTTTGTTAATTGAGTATGAATATAGAAGTTAATTATGGGAAGCACAGCTTTAGGGTGCAGCCTTCTCACTTGGATACAGTTCCTCCATGCTTCCCAAGGCAGCGTGTACCTAATCTAGTGTTTTCTGAACTTACTTTTATTGAACAGCAGTACTGAAAACATTTTCCATCCATCTTAATCACAAAGGTTAAGAGCTATTTGTCATTGCTTGCTGAATTTCTTTGCACTTTTAAATTTCAGACAAAAATAAGCTTTTACTCTTGCTGCATGGTCATGCATTTCAATATTTTCAAATTGCTGCAAACAGTTAAACTTCATGTTATGTTGCCTACTTTCTTACCAGCTGCTATTCTTTTTATGAACAAAGCTGCCATTTGCATCCTCCTCATTTATTTTTCAGTTCTAGCATTTTCCTTCAGTGCTGTTTGTCTCCCTATCCCACTCCATAACAGCCTATAAAAATATTACAGTAATTCCAGTTCTTCAGTCCAAGCAAAAATGTATGCTTTGGTCATAATACCAAATGATTAAACTAATGCAACCATAACCTAAAAGCTTTGATAATTTGTGTTATTCAGAGTGTTTTAGTGGTTGATTTCAAGGTTAACTCTCGAATGTGAATTTAAAAGCTACAAGGATACTGTGGTCAGTACACATTCCCACCCCAGCTGAATTAAGCTGAAAAAATTTTCACTATAATTCTAGGATTACGTGATTAGTAGTTCCTTTGGAACCCAGTATAAAATGGAGAAAATTGAAAATAAAATCAAGATAATGGCTGCTATAAAGACAGCTCTATTGGTGCCTTATGTATTTGAACATGCTCGTGAAATCACTGTTATGGCTGATGTGAGTCGTTACTTAGAAAGAATAGAAAATTGATTTTGTTCTGGGAACAGCTTCCTTATTTACCAGATTTTCATTTCCTATATGCTCTTTTAAAAGCCATTGTGACTCAATTTCCTTCTACTGTTTAATCTCACGTAGTCACACCACAATTTTTCTAAATTACAAGAAAACAGAAAAATAAACGGTTCTTTAGAAAGTACTTGGGGGAACTTTTGGACAAATTGTTTACCATCAAAAGATAATAAAAAACCTTTAAAAATAGAGTAATTTCCTTTTCTTGGCTGCACTAGGGGAAAGGGGTCTTGGGATTCTCTGCTTGTTGGTAAAAGCGTTGATTTGTGAACTGTGCAAGAGGGGACCAAGAATGGAAGACAGACTTGGGTTCCAAAAGGCAGCTTCGAGTGAAGAGGAAGTGCTTGTCACGTTGTTCTTTATGATAAAAATGAGAATGACAAATGGACCTCATGGATTATGGCAGAAAGGTCGATATTATGAGTTCAGGTTGTTTTCATTCTCCAGCTGGAGCAGGGATTTCTCTGCAGAGGCTCTGTCAGTTCTCATGCAATCTGGAATTTCTCTGAGCTGTGGCGTTGCTTCCCCTTCCAAATGGTGCTGCCATCTTTGCTGGCAGGATGTAGCAGTTAGGGGATGTTTAATTCGAATTTCAGCACAGTGCTTTTCATTAGAATCGTTTGTCACCCAGCAAGCAGCATTTCTTTACAGCACCCTTTTTTTTTTTTAATTAGTGTGCTGTACTCCGAGTCCTTTACTCTTTTCATTATTAGCAGCTTTTATTATTCAGACATACCTTGGCTCCTGACACAGGGTTTCGCAGCTCTGGGTCCCAGAAATCAGTGTCATTTCAATATAAGAAAAATGTTTAATTTTTTTCCCCCATGTCTATTCCTTAAATCATTCCTGTAACAGAAATGTGCCTTAATAGTAAGATCATTCATTTAACCAAGTACATGCATTAAGAAGATGAAATCTCTTTGAACTCTAGTTAGTTTTTAATCTTTGAATTAGATTTAAAAGAATATTAGAAATAATAATATTAGAAATATTAGAATTTATACCATAAATTTAAATAGAAATTGAATAATTTGAACTAATGGTAGAATTAAGTGGTGACATTTCAGTGTTAAATATGATGATCTGGTACATTACAGTAGATATTTTCACTTTATTTTTATCAAGGGTAGAATTTTTATGAGCAGTAATTCAGAAAAATATGAGTCTACTTAATGGAATCATTCTCTTTAAGACTATTTATACTGACATTGTTTTTTCCCTTTCTGGAATCTGGAAGCTTTATACTCTTATTTTTTCTTCTTTAGTTTCAGCGCAGACTCTGAAGAGCAACCTTGATTCCATGAACCAGCAGATCCAGCGGCTGGAGAAGGACATTGCGAATTTCCCAAAAACCCAGGACGAACACGATAAGTTTGTAGAAAAAATGAGCATATCCTTTTTGCACATCCTCGTTGGGGATCTGAGCGTTCTCATCCTCTGCTGGAGGATTTACAGCACTTGAAAATAACTTTTAGGTCTCTTCTTTTATGTATTTTTTTCTAGAGCAGGGGAAAAAGCATCAGTGAGCATGGTGAAAGTAAGAAAACGTAGAACTGAAAGCAACAATAATCAGAATTTCAAGGGGGCAAGCAGGCAGCTTTCTTGAAAGAAGTAGTTACAGTGACCAGCCATAAACTTAGTAGGAGGTTTTTTTTTTTTGTCTGAAAGAATTGTTGAATCAATTTTCAAAAAATGCCAGCAGTAAAGTTGATATACTTATGGCTTTAGCTTCAGATGTGGCATTTTTTGAATTGCAGAGTATTAATTTTCTTAATGGTGTTCAGTTATATTTTTAGCTTAATTTTAGAGAGATATTTACATTTCCTTCACTCAAAAGTGTTATGTCCTTTAATTTCTGTAGAGAACAGAGACTGTAGATTCTTTCAGCATTGCCATGTAAAATCTGTGGAGGAGTATAATAGGATGTCTGTCTAGCTTTTCTATATCCGACTTTAATTTTCTTCAAAAATATGAAGTAACAAGTGTACTGTGGATAGAAGAAGCTCACAAAAATGCAACAAAGACTTAAAAAAAGGGCTTTTTTATTTAAAAGCCATTCCCAGGATTTTATTGTGCACAAATCACCGCTGTGTGTGTGTATGGGAGCACTGGGAGTGTGGTGCGTGGCCAAGTCCAAGGCATTTTGGCATTTATAGATGCTCAGACAGTTAAAGGAGAGCTCTCCTTTCTGGCTGCAGCAGAAGGGGTGGTTTTGGAGGTTTTCAGAGGAGAGGAAAAGGAGGGGGTTGATGTTCAGAGCCATTCCCAGCTGCTCTTCACGTGTAGTAGGTGGATGTAACGAAGAGCTTCTCCCAACTGCTGTGTCTTTGGAAAGTCACTTTTTCACAGGATTTGCCATCTGAGTGGATTCAGTGACAGAGTTTCACAAGAAGATCTCTTCTCTTCTCTTTAATATCTTCTCTGTATGGATTTATTTTAAGTTTCTGACAAGACTGCAGGGAAGTAGCTTAAGGGAGACAACTCCTTACTAAGTGGAAAATTGTTTCTTATTCCTTCCATATTCCCTTTTCCCTTGTGTTCCTTGCAGGGGTGAGAGACTTGCTCCTTCTAATCACATTTATCAGTCCTGCTATTAAACAAAGCTTATTATTTCCCTGAGACACATTCACATCAGAAAAACTTCCAATATTGCCTTGTACCTGTCCTTTGCCTTGTCACCCTGTGCAGAGGCTGAATTCTGTCACGTCGACCCCGCTTCTGTTCATAAATTAAACATTCTGAAGTGCCCCTTTACCACTTTTTCTTGTTAAGCTTGACAGCTCTGCTTTACAGGTTATGGAATACAATTCAGTTGTATTTTCATTTTGCTACCTATGTATTTACTTATGAAAATGATTGGCATCACTTAAATGATTTGGTGAGGGAAAAAGAGGTAAGCAGATAATATTTAACATTTTTCTCTCTGCAGCTCATCACCAGAATTTCTCAGACAAGAAAGATTGTCTGACAATGCAAAAGAGTGAAAAAAACAAACAAAACCAAACTCACATGTCTTGGTTTGGCAAAAATAGTAGAATTCTGTGAAATGTTTGAAAATTAATTGTTGCAAGTGTCCTGGTCAGCCTATGTCTGAAAATGAATTGTTACAGGTGTGCTGGGCAGGCTGTGTTTGAAAAGGAATTGTTCCAGGTGTGCTGGGTCTGTGTTTGAAAAGGAATTGTTACAGGTGTGCTGGGTCTGTGTTTGAAAATGAACTGTTCCAGGTGTGCTGGGCAGCCTGGGTTTGAAAATGAAATTTTACAGGTGTGCTGGGCAGGCTGTGTTTGAAAATGAACTGTTCCAGGTGTGCTGGGCAGGCTGTGTTTGAAAATGAAATTTTACAGGTGTCCTGGGTCTGTGTTCCGTGCACCAATGCTGACTCCCAGGTGGATTCCCAGCTCCCAGGAATGCAAAAAGCCCCAGAACTGTGCATTCCTGACAGCTTCCCTCAGCAGTTCCGTGCTTTGACAAAAGAGATAAGCCATGAACTGATTCTACCTGAGCATTTCTGTTTGCATAATTAATAGATGACCTGATAAGTGGTGCCTTGCTTTTTCACAAAGTCATCTCCCGTTACATCAAATGATCAAGTTTGTTTCCGCTTATCACTGAATATTTTAAAGTTTTCTACGTTCCCATATTTCTTATTAGATTGGAGAATAATTTTTAAGGGTGTAAAATTGACACCCTCGACTTCAGTATGTATTTCTTGGATTTCGTCAGCCGACTCGAGATTTGTTGTTGATGGCACTTCCTGAAATTAGAAAGTTACAGAATTTCAGGCTCAACATCTCTCAACTGCATGAGTGTTCAGAAAATTTGAGAGGTGTCTCAGTAGAGTTTTAGGATGCAGGGATTGTAATATTCAAGGCACAGTTTCTCTTTGCTGCTCCTGTAATAAACAAAGCTATTTACCGGTGGTTGTGGAGGAGGTTTTCTTCAGAGAATGTGAGAGTAATTCTGCTTGGAGTGTCATATTAATGTAGGAGGTCAGTGACAAGAAAAATACCATTCATAATATGGTTTCATAATAATGGAGTCAGTATTCATAATATAGAAACAAATTCGGTGAAAGAATTTAAGCAATTTCAGTTTTTCTAACTTTTTTTAAGAAAGAAGCTTTTGGTACTGTGAGTGACAAAAAGATGAATAGAAATTCTATGTACGTTTTCACTTTGGTTTTTTTTCTTGGTCAATTTCTAAGCAAGAGAATTTTTCATTTCACTTAATGATTTTTTTATTTAGCACACGTACAGTTATTCATCTCAGTGCACACTACTTGATGGAAATCTTGGATGCTTAAAAATAACTTAAAGCTAATTTAGGAATTAAAGACAAAGACAGGAAGAATAGTACGTTACTACTCCACACACTGTTTTTAAGAAATTGTGAAATACTGCAGGAGTCATGTGTTCAGATGAATATACCCCACTGAAGTCATGGCTGCCAGAAATAGTTGAATTCAAAATGAGGGTTACTGCTCAAAGGAGAGGGTAGTATGGCTGAAGAGAAAAAAAAAAGGCATTGAAATATTCTTTCTGTGAATTTCTTGCTGCATTAAATAACTTCTGTGAGATTCCTGAGACAACTTTTGTGTGATCTGATCCGTGGCTGGAATTGTATTTTGCTTGAAGATCAATTTGTAAATAATTCAACTTTAAATGGGAGAGGTTTTTTTATAATTAGCCCTGCTCCATGCAGCACTGGGGAGTCTGATTCAACAGCTAAAAAAGTAATTACAGACTGTGCCAAGGCTGGCTTTCACTCCTTGTTTTATATCAGTGTTTGTGCCTCTAATTGAAGATCTGTTTTTAAGTGTAGAACTCTGAATTTTATATTTACTTGCTGTAGGTGTATGCGCTGATTTCAGTGATGTTACAACACGAGCGTCGTGTTGGGGATTGAGAAAAGTATTCAGATTAATGGAGTTCAAATATAAATGGTATTAACGAAGATTAAAAACAACAGAATGAAAAGCAATTTCAGAGGGAACAAATAGAAAGTTGTACAGAGTTAACATTAGTATTGATTTAAAACTATAAATACATAAATAATAAATACCACTCCTTTCCCCCTTCCAACACTCTGACAGAAGTTCATTCCTTAGAAGATATTTATTCCTCTAGAAAATAAGCAGAGCTTTGAAGCTTGTTCCAAGGGGAAGGGAGAAGGGGCAGAGCAAGGGGCAGGAGGGCACAAATTTGGTCGTTGGGTTTGTGCTCTTTGTTCTCCTGCGAGCTGGAGAACGACTCTGGATATATTTCATAAAAATCTTCCATGAGTTTTCTGATGTGTCCTTAACTGGACATCTTACATGGCTTTTCTGTTTTCAGCTCTGTCATTTACCCTAATAAGTGACATTAACATGGCTAAATTTATTAAAATCTTTTGCCTACCAGAGCACTAAATGCTGCCACGTGGGTTTTCTAACTGATTACATACATGTGAAGAATTAAAAGCTTATTTTTAAAGAATTGCAAAATTAAGGGAACGATGAATGAAAGAGCAAAAATTACTGCAGATAAAAAAAAAACCTCAAAGCACTGTGCATTCATCTTATTATTAAATGGAACAGCAGCAATTTGTGAACTAATTTTAATTTCCAGTAAGGAACACCATTCATTAGAACAGAATCCTTTTTATGAAATAAAAAAGCTGCCTTCCTGAAAGGCATGTATCCTCAGTTGATACGCATTTATGCTCCTAGTTCTGTCTAATAACCCTTACAGCTTCACAGCTCAATATGAGGGGTTTATTCCCTCACTTGATGTGCTTGGGTTGGACAGAAATGATCTGGGGACGGGTCTGCTTTGTGTGGGGGGGGCTTGGGGATGTTCAGAGTTTAATGTGCATTAAACATGAGTTTAATGTGCCTTCAACATGGTTTTGTGTGCCTTAAACATGGTTTTGTGTCCCTTAAACATGGTTTTGTGTCCCTTAAACATGGTTTTCTTNTCCTTTTTATGAAATAAAAAAGCTGCCTTCCTGAAAGGCATGTATCCTCAGTTGATACGCATTTATGCTCCTAGTTCTGTCTAATAACCCTTACAGCTTCACAGCTCAATATGAGGGGTTTATTCCCTCACTTGATGTGCTTGGGTTGGACAGAAATGATCTGGGGACGGGTCTGCTTTGTGTGGGGGGGCCTTGGGGATGTTCAGAGTTTAATGTGCCTTAAACATGAGTTTAATGTGCCTTAAACATGGTTTTGTGTGCCTTAAACATGGTTTTGTGTCCCTTAAACATGGTTTTGTGTCCCTTAAACATGGTTTCATGTCCCTTAAACATGGTTTTGTGTGCCTTAAACATGGTTTTGTGTGCCTTCAACATGGTTCTTTGGTGGGAGCTGCTCTGCAGGGTCCTGGGGCAGCCCTGGGGAGGGAGATTTGGGAACGCTGCCCCCCTGTCCCACAGCTCTTAGGGCACCTGGGAATGCTCTGGAATTCCTCCTGCCTTCTCACAGGAATTCCTCCTGCCTTCTGATGGAAAATAATTCCCTTAAGTGTTTGGAGGTGGCGTTTTCAGGAAAGCCTGGTTTTGGTTTTGGAACTTGAAATGTCCCAGTGTCTTGGTTTCTGCAGGACAATGTACATGAATGTCTGAATTTGCTCATACATAGGGGATTTTCACAAATAACCCCACAGGGAAACGTTTCGAGGAGCTGCTGTGGATGTCCCTACATTTGAAATAAGTATCTTCTGCCTGGATGTGTTTAAATGTGGTTTTAAGTGTAGAGGCATTTCTCAGTGCTTTGGGAGCTGGAAGAGAGAACCATTCAAAGGTTTTTCAAATTCCAGCTCGTGTATAAACCTTAGAGGAGTTTTATGTATCTGCCTTTTCTTGCAGTATTTATATAAAATTTTCTTTCTTGCTATCTACACAAATGACATTTAAAAACAGTTTCATTTGCAAGTGCAACTCTTGATTAGAGGAGATATTTTGGGGAAAATATGGGTATTTATCCATATAAAATACTTTCCCTAAGTATTGTATAGGGAGAGAAGTCTACCTTCCTGCCTCGAGATGGAGCATGGCTTTTATTTTTTGCATTATGAGTTGCAGTTACAGCACAGAAATCATCAGAGTGTTTCTTACTCTTAGTGTTGAGCATTTGTTTAAAATTCTTCCTCCTGCTTCCAGTTCAAAACAAACTCTAAGGGGCAGGAAGCAGAAAGTTTCAGCTGTTAAAGATTAAACAAAGATGAACTTGTTGAAACTTGAAAATTTGCTTTATATCAATGAATTGTAATGAGCATCCAGCAGTAGGATGAGATTTCTCCTATTTGGTATTGATTATTTAAGACTTTTTAATTTTTGTAGTTGTTTGCATTTAAGCATGAGAAATTGTTTCTTAAAAAACAAACTTGTGGTTAATTAAATGTTCTATTAGCATCCTACAAAAAAGCCCCTGTATTTTTCTAAATTAAAATAGTAAGTGGAAGAAAAAGACTTTGCACTGCCTATTGCAGATCCAGCACAGGAAAATAACCTTTTATTTAGTGGTGCATCCATAGCTTTAGGATTTTTATGTTTAAATGGAAAATGTTTTAAGCAGTAATTATAAGCCCTATAATGCTATACATCCTCTGCTTTACAATTAATTTTAGTGTATAGATTGTTCCTGTTTCAAGGCACTTTTTGAAGCAGAACCTGTATTTAAGTGCCAGGAATACCATTTTTTTTTGGCCCTACTACAGACTTGTGTCAGTTTGAATTCATTGGTAAGGAGTTAATAAAATGCTCTTAAGAACTCCCACCTTGTATTCCCTATTCTATAGGGGTTTTATGCAAATTGATTAATGGGAGCAAAGAAAAAGTATCACGTGGTTGGTGTACATTAAATTTTCTGTCTAGGACACTTTGCTCTAAGATTTTCTACCGCTAAGACAGCTAAATTTGTGATTTGAGTATTAGATTTGAGATTGCAGTGATTTGCTTGGCTGTTTGACAGCCTGTGTGCCCCAGATTTGCATTATTTTGTATTGCCCCAAATGCAGGAAAAGAATCCCTAAAATGCACTTTTGAAAAGGAAATTGACAGTGTATCATTTTCTGAGAGGTTACATTTAAAAACCTTTTATCTCGGAACGCTCGCCTGATATTTAAATGGGGATGCAAAAGCAACCAAGCCCCACTTGATTAAACTGCTCATGCTTGTAATTCTGAGCAGTACATCTGAGGGGCTGCCAGAAAATCCCCCTGCTGAAACACTGTGATACAGAAGATAGGGAGAATTAGTTGGTACAAATAATCTGCTTTTCTTTTCCCAACTAGAGGCTTTTTTAGGAAAATCCAGGGCATCGGTGAATAAACAGAGTTTTCTTTCTCCGTTTTTGCATTGCTAATTGTTTAAGCTCGTGGCATCTCAGCAGTTTGAATCCTATTGAAGAACTGACCCTGCCAAGTTAAAAATCAGATTACAAGCAATTTGGGCTATATTTAGTTACGTATATTCAATTGACATTATTAAGCTATAGGGGGAAAAAACCACCAGCATTTGATGTTGTTGGGCTGAAATGTACTTAAGTTGTTTACTTTGTCTGTAGAGAGTGTCTCCCCAGCAGGTGAAATGATCTGAGCGTGCAGAGCTGCTTTTTCATAGGTACCATTTAAAAATAAAATAATCAGCAGGTCAGAAATATGGCCAGGACTTATTGCAGTGAGAGGGCACAACATCAGCAATTTTCATTGTGAAATCTCAGTCCTGAGCAGCACAGCAGCACTCACACACAAACCATCCCAAAGGTGGAATCTACTTATTTATTTAATTCTTTATTTCTTTGGAGAACCTATTGGTCCCTGGCAGTCATGATAGAACTGTTGCCATCCAATTCGATTTCCAATGAGAATGGTCCTGTGGCATTTACTAATCCTTTCACTTACCTAATTTTTCTCCCTGGAATAAAAAAAATAATCCCCCCACCAAAACAGCTTTGCAATATTTGCATGAGCGCTGTCACATTTGGTGTTTATCATGAAGGTCAGTAGATGTAATTGAATTAAGGGGAGGTTAAATGTCCTGATTGTGCTGCAGAGAAATATTGTGGACCTGCAGCTGTGCTGTGCAGCAGGTGAACGCTGTCAATCTTTGGACAAAGTTAACTCACAGAAATATCCTGCTGTAAAAAGGAAAATTGTTTTGCTGTCCCAATAGAATGACTCTCCTTTTCTGGTCATGACTGAAACCAGTTGTGTTTGGTTTGTTATTTAGTACGGTAATGGCAATGCTGCTAATTATTGTCCCAAATAATCATCTTTCTAAATTAGTGGGCAAAAAAAATCAATCAATTTGTCATGATCCCATTACAAACCTAATTTCAGAATTGCTGTGCAGGTTTTTACGCTGGCCATTTAAAGGGAAATGGTTTTCCTTCATTTATTCCTGTGCTTTGAGCATGCATGGTTACTAAGCTTGTAGCCCTGGTAGAATTAGATATTTCCTAATTAAAGATGAGTTTAACCTTGTGGAAAAACAACTTTAATATCCTTCTGCTTGGTCAGGTCCAGTTTTCCTACTGAGAGTCTACAACGTTCTCGTCTCTTTGGTGGAGACGGCTGGGAAATGAAGGTTTGAGCCTTCATTGTTCTGCTCTCTGCCTGGTTTTTTCTGAATAAATACTGAGAGAGATGTGAGAAATACTGGTGGAAGGGACTGTCAGTCTGTCTGCTGTGTTAAATCTGTACATTTTAGAAATCAGGGTGGAATTCCCAGGGCTTCTTGTGGGTGTGTGGAGTAGCAGGTTTATCTCGAAGCACAGCACCACACAATCCCCTCCAACTTAAAGCCACCTCCTTTTTTTTTTTTTATTGCCTCCCCTCCTCAGCTCTATCGAGCCATGGTGAAGCTTTCTGGGCTAAATGTGGGTGATTCTGTGTGTGGGGGTTTTTAATCACACAGAGTATGAAATTTGCCTTAAGGTATCCTGAAATTCTGTATTTTCCTCTGTGGTGCACTAAGCATCAGAAGAATTGTTCGTCTGTTTTTATTGCGTACCATCAAGTAACAGAAGTGCTGTTTAGATATTTCATGTTAATTGTTTAATTTGATATAGTCTGTATGTTGCTTAGTGAAATAGAATTTGAAAAACTTTAAATTGGTCAGGTCTAATCTGGCAAGGTTCCAGATGTTTATTTTTATCCTAATATGAGTTGGGCTTTTTTTACAGTACTTTGCCAGGTTCTTGCTTGGTACCTGGCTGTATTCCCTTTATTATATCTATGTGTTTTAATATCTTTATATTCAGTGTTGGGAAAGGAATTCTACCCGGGCCTGCATAATTGATCATGAGATATTCCATTTTTTTATGAACAAAACATGATACAAGCCAACAGAGAGAGATGAGCAAACCAGTGTTTGAGTGCTTGACCAGTTATGTGCAAATTGTTGATTTGCTTTGAGCCAAGATCAGCCTCAGAGTGCAGGCTGCCCTCAGGTGTGAGCACGGCACGAGAACAGGTAACAATATGTTCAGCAGAATAAGGGATCTGGTGGGAAATCCATTTTCATATCCCGCTCCAGAGAGTCCGTAACGACAGGCGAACAGTTTATCAGCTGAATTACCAGGGGAAAAAAATCGGTAAATAGTGCAGATACAAAGAGAAATACTGAAGGGTTGTGGATCAGGAATCAAGAGCTAATAATGTGAGAATAACTTTGGAGAGGTGTGGGATATTGCAGTGGAGAAAAGCAGTGATGGACTTGTGCATCTGGGAGGGTGTGGTTTATGGCAAGATCAATTGGGCTTGATCTGCTCTCTTTTATGGTAAAAATCACCAAGTAAACACAGTAGGAAATGCGGTATAAACAATATGTTCCTCATAAAGTAAAATTAATTAATTGGAATATTTGCTGAGGGTATGTTCTTTATCCTGTTGTGTAGAGCTGGCATTGGGAGAGTGTTGATTTCCTGGTTTTTGATGTGTTTGTTTAGATCCCATCTACCCAAAAAGTCCGGGCACTTTGCAAATTGTTTTACACAGAGTTAAAAGCGAGGCTGGCAGGGTGGTGGGGTCTCACAGAAATACCTGAGAGCAGGCATGGGGGAGCAAAAGTAAAAGAACTATACAGAGACAAAAAAATATGAAAGAAAAGTGTTAGTGGCTCATCTTCATGGAAAACCCTATGATTTCTTAATAGAAATGTTGGATCTGTGAACTCAAAACTTTTGGGCTTTTATGCCCTCAGTCATGTCTAATAGAAGGTTTTTTTAAACTTTCCCAGATGGTGAATTTGCCCAGTTCCTCTGGATTTTCAGGGTCAATGGGGGCTCATTTTTTGTTCCCTTAGTGTTGCTCTCTGAAGGGGTCTTCTCTTCTTCTTTCCCCTCATTCAGATGTGCACAGAAAAATTAAATAGTGCTCTTTAAAGAGCTTTCCACGCCCTTTCTTATCATAAAATATTTCTTTATTTTTCCCTGTGTGCTCCATCTTAAACTGAAAGTGCTCAGGGTGTTCCAGGTGATAACTATAGGATTATGTAGGTATAATCTTTACTTGGATTGAATTTGAAAAGCACCTAATAATGTGTCATGTTTTACTCCATAATGTTCCTTTCTCTTACAACTATTTGATGTCAGTAAAAAAGTGACAAATCCCTTTGGAAAATGATCCTTTGTCTTTTTCTTGGTCTGGTCTAAGGCACAGTTTTCATAAAGCTGATAGTTTAAAATACAAGAACTGTGGAGCATTATAAATGAAAATTGTGTTATGCAAAGCACAATATCAATTTTCTTTGACAGTTTATTTCTACCTTCGGATTTTCATTCCTTTTTAAGAAGGAAAGCCCTGATATGAGGAGACATAAGATGATATTGATTTTTTCCTATTGGGTTATAGTAAGAATTCTGTGAACAGAAGTGTACAAATAATCTGTACCTTCCATTATGTTACAAATAAAGGAAGAAATTGGTCAATGTCACAGCTGGGGAGGCACAATGATATCCAACAGGCAGCTGTGACAATCAACAACTTCCCATGGCTTATTTTTCTAATTTTTATTTATTGAGAAAGTTATATTCTGTAAATGACACAGTATGAACTTTTGAACATGGGGTTGCAGACGTTGGGTTTGGGATCTGTGCTGGGCTCTTGGTTTGTTCCCCAGGGTGATGTGGCCGTGGCCCAGCAGGGAGCTCTGCTCTGCTCTGCCCTACAGCCATCCCCTCACTCTGTGCTCCAGAGCCGCTGCTGGCAGCCAGAGCCTGGGGACAAAAAGGGAAAAAGAGCAGATGTTGGCTGGTCAGGAGAGGGAACTTTCTGACTGCAGTGTGCCCAGAAAATTCTATAGGAGAAAATCATGGGCGAGGTTCCAAAGGATGAAATTCCAGGAACAGAACTCTGTTCTGTGCATCCAACAGAAATCCAGTGGCTCCTTGATTGTGAATTATTACCTGAGGGCAACTGGGCTTTCATCCTTAAATTTGTATTAAACCAAGTTGTCCAGATCAGTGAAAGATATTTTTGTAAAGGATTGTGCTTAATTAGTATGGTTTGCTTTTCTGTTATTCGTGGGATTTGTGGAAGCAGGTAGAGAGGTCAGGCAGACAGGCTCCAAGATGGTGAAGAGAGAACTTTATTTACAAGAAGTTCCTTTTATACACAGTAATAAACAATTGTCTATTGGCCAAAAACAATCCACCCCTAAAGACCTATTGGTTATGGCTTGTACACCTCTAACACAAAACACAGAGATTAAGAAAGGACAGTTTATTTATATTCTCCATGAGAGAGAAAGAAAATCCTAAAACACTGCAACTACAAATTAGAGTGATAATCCATTAGAAATGCATTCTGTAATTATTGTATGTTTATTTTAAAATCAGATATGGAAGGGGAAGTGCGTTCTGTAAATCCCTGGAGCTGCAGCTTTAGGTACCAAAATCAAACTGTCCTGAGCTACTCCTTGAGCAAAACTGTTGTTGTTGATGGAGCTGCCTTTTGCCCTCCACACTTCTCCACACTCCAAATAGAGAAATTTTTAAAAAAGCTCAAGTGTTTTGGAGGGGAAGGATGTCACTGAGAAACGAGAGGTGCCTGTGAGTAAAGGAAACCTTGATTTCAGGTCCCCACTGCTCTGTGGTTACGCTCTTTGCTTTTCCCTCTGACCAGAACAGTTGTTTAAGGAATATTTTGAGTGTCTGTTGTCACAGATAGAATTCTGAGGGGTTGCTTCCCTTTCCTGCCTTTTCCTTGGTTTAATCCCAGTCACTGGGGCAAGGCTATTTGTGTGAGCTTCTAGTAGATAATTGCTCAATAAGTTATTAATTCTAAAAATGGGGAACCATGCTGAAAAGAGGAGTGGAAGGACATGCCCCACTTTCCTCAAACCATATATGATATGTGGTCTTATGTAGGCAGCTGGGATTGAAAATACTGTTTAGGTGCAAAATAAACTCCTTTTAGTGTAGTCTTTCATTTTCTCCTCTGCTTGGGTTGTGAGCACTTCATTACAGCAGTTGTTTGTGCCAAGCAAATCTCAATTTCAATACAGTTCTTCTAAGTTTTTTTTCTCAGGTGACATAAAAAATTTCTTTTTCTCTTTAATTTGGAACATCTGGGCTCTTGAAACCTTGTTCAATCAGCAGTTTTCCAGATTTCTCAAAACAAGAAATTGAAGATTTCTGACATTGCAGCGCTAAAGGAAACCTAGAAATACAGGGAGGCATTTCTCTTCTCCTTCCCCAACCTTTACCAAAAAACTTCCTGTCGATGAAGGAACCATCAGATCTCGTGATTGAAGCTTGTGCAGCTGACAGCTCAACCCTCCCTCCCTTAATTAAAGCCCGATGAAGTGAGGAAAAGCTGCGTGATCAAAGAGAGAGGGGACGGGGCTGCAGCTCCTCTGAAAGATTCAGGGCACACGGAGCTGTAATTATTGTTTAAGGCGTCTGATTGTGCATCCAAAGCTCATTTAATATTTCTAGGAGTGGCCACCTCGCCTGGCTGCTGCTGAAATACAGATCAACAACTATTTTTTATTGCTGTTAGAACATGTCAGCGCTTCGTGTTATTTGAAACAGTCACAAGTAATTTGAATTTAAGATGCAAAACAAATTTTACAACAGCATTTTGTTTGTACTAGCTGTATTTTCGTGGTTTTCTTTCTTGTTTTTATTCATCTAAAGAGATTTTTATCTAATTGTTCTCCAGGGAAGGGATGCTACAAATCCATTACTCTGGCAACATTTTCTGTTTGATATATGCTTGACTATCATGTTCTCTGTGTTGCTTTCTAATTAATGCAGGAATAGTGATTAATTGTTTGCCACCACAAAAAAAAAGAGGAGATTTGAGTCTGGAAAAAAAAGCTACAAATACCACTCTTCATACTGTTTCAAATGACTTAAAAATCAAAATAACACAAAAGAGAATTAAGAACTAAATTATTTTTGTTTTCAGGCAGTATGAAGGCAGTTTCAACATTTTGGTGACTTCATCAGTGGAAATGAAGTGTTGGGTTTGCCAGAGTGAAAAGTTTGGTTTGCTTTCAGAGGTTCCAGGGCTTTAAAAACCCTTTTGATCATTCTCTTAGAAATGGGACTATGGAATTCGGGGGTTATTTCCCTGTTACAATTATGGGGAAAAAAACCTTCTGAGGTCATCAACTTTCTTTTTCTTTGAAAAATAACCTGAACCACTTGTGGGCTTTAATTTAGGTTAGTGCCTAGCTCTAATTTTGGGGGTGTTTGGTGGTTTTTTGGGGTGTTTGATTTTTGGTTTTTTATTTTTATGATAGACAAGATCTTGCCTTCTCTCCAGCCTGTGGCTTTTGTGTTCTCTTTGGAGAGCCAAGTGCTTTTATTTACTTTTAAAGTTTTCTTCCTTTTGCTACCACAGGAAATTTGTAATTTGCCACCCTAAATCCTTGAGCCAACTTCTCCAGTGCAAAACAGTTCAAGAAACAGCCTGTGGAGTTCTGTTCCTTGGACTGAATATTTTATCAAGTTGGGCCCTTGTTTATCAGTTTTTGCCCAGAGACTTCCTCTGGGACTTTTAGAGGAATGAGCAGTGATCTTTGTGTCCTCGTTAACAGAAGTATAAATAAAAAAGCAGTATTGAAATGATGTTGCCATCAGCTTTCTCCTGTGCATAGCAATGTGGTGGAATCAATGGAAATTGTCTTTTCATTATTGAGAAGTTTGAATGCAGCGAAGTTAGGAATTGCTACGATTGCTTAGAGCTGGGAGGGAGTAAATATTGACAGATTTTTATAGTGTTTACCAAGATGAAAGTTTTACAGTCATTTAGGGACAAGGCAGAAAGCTTCACCTCAATTAACGAGAACTTCAGTGGGATTCTGCAATTTTGGGAGAAGGAGCAGGGCACAGCCAGGGCTGTTCTTGAGGGGTTGAGATCTTCCTGTGCTTCATTTCCACGAACACAGAAACCACTGAAATCCTTGCTTTGCACAAAGAAAGCAGTTGTGGCCCATAATTCTGGTAGTTAATGATAATTTCAGGTGCTGATGGCACAAAGGGAGAGGAATAGCCCTCTTTGCTCAAAGACAGCTGAAAATCAGCTGTTCTTTTGTGTTTTGGTTTGTTTGGGTTTCTTCCTTCCCTCTTCTGTCAGATGCTGAATGATGAGGTAATTTGCTTTGTAATGAGAGAGAAATTCTCACACTGAGCTTTTTATGGGTATTTTATTAGGGAATCTTTAAGCTCTTCAGAAGAACACGATTTTGTGTACACAGATAAAGTGGGGCTCCTGCTATGGATCTTGGTTTGGGCTCTAATTTGGGTAGAGGGAAATCTATTGCAATGAAGATTTCTGCAATTTTTGTATTGTTGCTTTTGCAAAGGCTTTCAACAGGAAGAAAAGATGAGGGATATAATTGTGATTGATAATTGTTTGTGCATGCTCCAGAAGTCTTGGCTGCTGTGGAGTCACAGAGATGCATTATGGATGGAGTGTGAGTGATAAAATTGTTAGCATGTGTTTACATACTGATAGCAGGTGAAAATAGAGCTATCGGTGTAAATGACTTACTGCTATTAAAGCTGAATTTCTGTCCTCAGTTAATAAGTTCTGTTTGTATTTCTGCAGCTCAATTCAAAGAATGCTCTATTATGAATGAGCTTGGAGATTAGAAACGAAGGGCTCTTGTGCATCCTTCATTAAAGATGACACTGTGGAATCAAACTTTCTCCTCTAACCAGTTAAGAGGGATGTTGAGCATGGTAGTTCCTCCATCCAGAATCCTGCAATTGCTGTAGTTGAAATATTTTTAGTAAGTTTTCACACGTAGTGGTAATTGTCATAAAAAATAATTCCAAAAGTATTTGAGTTCTTGTTAGATGCTCTTTCATATTAGTAGTAGTTAAGTGTACCTTATCTACCATATCTGTATGTTTTTACAGTGTGTATTTTTTAAAAAATGCATTATTATAAGAAAAGAACTTATGTACATTGGGAATTGTAAATGGATTACCAGTTTTCTTATTGGAAGTTATAAATCATTGGTTTGTTGGTTTTTTTCAACCAGCATGTCATAAAATCTGTAGAATAAGTTAGAAATGCACCTAAAAGACTGTTGTGGGCAAATGTAAAGAAAATCACGTGGAAAGTTATGATGAAGCCATGTTTGTGTTTTCCCAATGATGTTGCGCTGTCTTTTGAGAAGAGTTTGAAATCAATATTAACTGTGGTGTATACAGCAGAATAAGAAACCTTGGTGCATTCAGGAAAAGTGGAGTTAGCTGGAACATGAGTAGATCAGATATTTAACAGTAAAAGTGGAGTTATCTGAAACATGAATAGATCAGATATTTAATAGTAAAAGTGGAGTTAGCTGGAACATGAGTAGATCAGATATTTAACAGGAAAAATGGAGTTAGCTGAAATGAGTAGATCAGATATGTAAATAAATAAAGTTTAGGTGGCTTTGCTTTCCAGAATCATAGAAAATCCCAGGCTGATAATTTTTTTACCTCCTTCTTGCAATGCTAATGTATAGAATATGCTAAATGCATTGCTCGCTTCCCTTCAGGCTGAGGTTTAGAAACGAGAACATCTTCCACCTCCAGTCCCAGGGGGTTTGGTTTGCTTTTGCCCCCATCAGGAGTTACCCCAGCCCTGGCACAGTGCCAGGTGCCCATTTTGGAGATGAATTCCTTGTTCCCAGCACAAACACTGGCGATCCTGGCAGTACCTGAAGCCTCTCCCCGGGAATGCCCCTCTCTCCCGGGTTGCTGGGTCAGGAGCCCACGGGCACTCGTGGCAGGGGTTTGGAGCCCGTGCCCAAGCTCCTGGCAGATCTCTCCTTGTACCTTCATCTGCTGCAGCTCCCAAAGGCATCAACTCAGTGACCTGGCTTTTTCTGCTGTTTGAGATCTGTGCTGAAAATCCCGAAATTCCGTTTTTTGGTGGTGGCTGTGGCCCAGCGCTCCTCCTGCGGACCTCGGTTGTCGATGGTGCCGAGCTGTCAGCGCTGCCTCTCACTGCCTCGTGCATGCTGGCAGCAGTGGGTGCTGCCTTCAGGCAGGGTGGTGTTTGGGGTTTTCTGCTGCTTTATTAACTTTTATTCAAGTTACTGAGATATTGATGTGAAATCCACAGCAGATGTTGCAGGAGAAGCGATGACTTAACCCCCAGCTGAATTGAGCTCTTTGGTTTCTCTGATCTTATTTTTCAGCTGTTTGCATAGAAAAAAAGGTAGAAAACGTGGAAAGGTAAAGGTAGGGCTTGTCATATGGACATAAATAATTTCTCCTATAATTAACAATTAGTGATATTTTCATCTCTGACATAAAGATCACCCAGCATCATGGTAACGTTTGCATCCATGGATTGCTTAGCTTTGCACTGGGTATCTAATAGCTTTTACAGTCAAGTATTGGCTTAGAATTTTCTTAAGGATATGAAAGAAACTAAAAACTATAGTTATGTGGAAAAAAAAGGCTTCTGAATAAAGTATTTTCTCCTCATTCAACAAGCACCTTCACACTTGTAAGTGAAAAATTCTGTGATTTTTCTTTGGGTTTATAGCACTAAGAATGAAACCATATTTAGAGTTTTAAATGAGCACTTGTTAAAGCTTCAATCTCTGTTAAGGAAAACTGTTGGAATTAAGCATTGCTTCTGTTACACGAAGTTGAGATGCCTTCAATTCCTCACCAATCTTTCCATGAAATAGTGCTGGCATAGCTGGCTCTGCTTCCCTGGACTTGCTCTGTTGGCTCAATCAGTTCCTTTCAAGGGGATGTTTGAAGTTACTAATATTTTATAAGTTGGGAGCTTGGCTGAAGCACGAAGAGTGTGACAGTAACTTTGCTAATATTGCATGGTATATGACTGGGAACTATTGTCTTTACAGCTCTGACTTGTCTTCTTCAAAATTGAGCAGAGCTGAAATACTCAATTCTCTCTTTACTCATCCCATGCATCCATCTTGCTGACATTCCTTTGTCTTGCAGGCCGTCTGTTAAATGTATTTCTTACTTGCAGTTTGCTTCTTAATAGATAAAAAATAATGTTCGAATCACAGCGTATATTTCTATAGCGGTGCTTTAAAATATGTTCTAGTTTCAGTAGCAGTATTGGGGGGTTTTAGTGCTTTACTCTTGATATTTATTATGTGAACGTGCAACCTGAGTGGAGAACTGGGAGCTTTGTCTCCAAGAATTGGCTGCAAATCTGGAATTGTCGAAGTATTTTTCTTTTTATTTTTTTTTTTTCAGACTTTTCGGTCATTTTTGGTATATTAATTTCGTTTCTATTATATTACATAAGATTGCTTTTAAAGGATCTGCAGAATCATTTGGTACACTTACATACCTTTGTATTTCTCTTTAGTACTTCTGGTGAGTTGTTCACGACAGCAATCTGCTGACTCTAAGGCAATTCGTGTTTTTCTGAAATTTTTAGACAGTGCTCAATAATTCAGTAATGTGCCATTATTACCTATTTAATGTATTCTTGCCATTAAAGTTTCATGTTCTTTTGTGCAGTTAGATGTCACTGAAGACTGAACTGTACCAGGTTTATCTTGTTGAGATGAGCAACTCAACAGTCCAAGCTTGAAATTCTAATCAAGCAGATTAAACTTTTCTTTAATAAACTGACAATTAGGTATTGCCACTGGTGTGGCACTATATAGGCAGATATTACTGTTTGAAAATCTTGATTTTATATATTGATATCCATCTCTTCATTGGTTTCTGATTCTTAATGATCACTACAGACTAACAGCTTTCCTCTTATGCCACTGAGGATTTTGGCAAGAAGAGACGATTACTTGGAAAAAATTACATTGATAAAGTTTTCAATCATACTTTTAAGAACCAACTTTTAAATGATTATTTATGTACTCTCCCATGAGGTAAAATGGGAAAATCCAGATGAAATATTTGGCCTCTTTCCAACAGAAGGTATTTTCAGCTTTGTTGTGCTTGCATGTAGCTTGTGCAGTGACAGCCTTTTAGGTGCTCAGCACTCTCTAAATGCTACAGAGCTGTTATGAATAGCTCATCCACCTGAATTTCCATTCTTTATTCTGCAATTTGCTGACTGTTTTCTGGAGGATCACTTTCGGGTTTAGTCTAATCTGAAATAGTTTTTTAATAATTTCTCCGTATGTCCCTGTCCCCCCCGTTTAGCGTGCAGGTTGTTTGTTGTTTTGCAGAGCCCGGGATCCCCGAGCTGGGGGTAATTAGAGATGTGATTAGAGATGTGATTGATTAGAGATGTGATTGATTAGAGATGTGATCAGAGATGTGATCAGAGATGTGATTGATTAGAGATGTGATCAGAGATGTGATCAGAGATGTGATTGATGAGAGATGTGATCAGAGATGTGATCAGAGATGTGATCAGAGATGTGATTGATCAGAGATGTGATTAGAGATGTGATCAGAGATGTGATCCCAGGCAGCCCCAGCTCTGGAAGGGCAGCAGCACGAGCTCTGCTGTGCCAAAAATCACAATCCCCACGGAAGGAGCTGTTACACGGAAAAGCCACGGGGATCCGGGCTGCAGCATCCCTGCAGTTCAGGGAATAACTTGTGTCTTTTATTCTGGGGTTTGATCTGTGCAGCAAACTCTGTCATCAGCTGCAATTCACTGCCAGCAGCGCTGGGTTAATCCTGGAGCAGCTGTGCTTTTTCCTGTGATTTGTGACTTTGTGCCTATAAACAACCCCACGGAAGAGAAGACTGAAACTTGCTTTGAGGCAAACTAATATTTCCCTTAGTAGCTTGTACCCTTCCTCTATTTGCAAAATAATTGTTCAATTTTTATTTTCTTTTTTATATGTAGGGAAAAAAAGCACCGCATTTTTCTATTTAAAAGCATTATGTCAAACTTTTAAGGATAGCTGCTGGGATGAAAGTCGATCTCAGTCTCATTTCTAGGCTTCCATACTTCCTAAGGAAAAAAAAAAATAACAAAAAACTCGTGTTGTTCCATGGTGCTTTTCTCGCTAATAATTTTTCAAGGTTGTTTGTCAGTTTGCTGGGACGGGTGGGTGGATATTTCATTTTTGTAAGTTCTGTGAAATTACAGAGTTGAGAGTGTGCCTCAAAAAGGTGTACCTAGAACAGGCAGCCTGAGGCATGAGCTGTGTGGCTGGGCAGGAAAGAATGATCAGAGAACACTTTTGTAATAAAAGGCCAAGAAAATTAGATGTCATACTGTTTGATTTTGTCATTGGGAGTTCTGCATGTTTTACATGTAAAATGTGTGTATGTGAGGTGGGGGACATGACTTCACTTGAACAGAGTGAGATTCTCACAGAAACTGAATTTCACTGTGTGTTTTTACGGAATGCATTTTATAAAATTACTCATCTCTTCAAATAAAACTGTCCATGATTTTTATAAATTTCATAGAGCAAGTTTTATTCTCTGTTAGTGGCCAATCTTCACCATTGGAAAGGGATCATTTAATGGAAATGTTGGTATCAACTTGCATACGTGTTCATATTAATAGATAAAAATGTCATATTTGAAAGCAGAGCAGCACTTACACATTTTCCAGTTGTCACCTTTGTGCTCAGTTCTCTGTACTTGTGACCTTTGTTTCCTTTTTTACTGTTAGTTTGCACTGCATTGGAATCCTTTTCCTTAACACAGCCTTACAGCTTTGCTGAGAGTGCCCGAGAGCAGTACGAAAAGCTGTCCAACATGCACAACAACATGACTAAACTCTACGAGAACTTGGGAGAGTACTTCACCTTTGATCCCAAAGTAATAAGCATAGAGGAATTCTTTGGTGACCTGAGCAACTTCAGAACTCTATTTTTGGTGAGTAACGTCTGCAAAATGTTCTGTGTTTTCTTACGTCTTTTTCCTCCTGATTTTAATTCTTTCCTTGTCTCTCTGTTTTTTCTGTTATGCTTGATTTTGTGTTTGTTCCATGGCAGGAAATGGGGTGAGCATTTGGCACTGCCTGGAACCATTATTAGTGGCAGGGGCTATTGGCAAAGTGGTTGGTTCACATTCCAAAAGTGGAATCCTTTTCTTCTGCTAGGTTTGATCACAAGCGAGGGGCTTTTGTGTTTTTTCACAGTTTGTGTATTTTCAGCTTTTTTCAAATGTAATCCAGCTTTGATATTTCAGCTATAGAATGACTCGGTTTTAATGATTTTTCTTGGTTTTTCAAATTTGGCTACATGGACTATCAGTGGACAAGCCAAGTGTAGGGTTTCTTTCTGGCAGGTTGAAGTTTTTCTAAATAGGAAATGCACACCTAAATCTTTCTGAGCTCCCAGAAAAGCGTGGCTGATTTCTTGTGTTCCTTTATCATTTCACAAAGTGAACAAAACACTCTCTCAGGATACTCTTCTAATGCTACCTGTTGGGTCTAAATAGTCAATTATATCCATCTGATGGTCTTTACCATTTTATGTGTCCTTTTATCTGCCAAGCCTGTTTTAATAAACGTTCCTCAGTACTGCAGTGAGCTTGGACCATAAGTACAATGCATATTAATTTAAAGAGTCACACTCCAATATAGAACAGTGAGATCCAAGGCCTGTGTGGCTTGAGGAGAGCTTTCCTCTGCTCAGCATCACTGGTGCTTCAGCCACTGCACTGGTTCAGGTACGTGCAGCAGGAGCAGTAATCGTAATTAAGTCTTTGGAGAATTGCTTGACTTATTTTATTCACTAGAGCAGAACCTTGTAGGCTTTAGTGGCATAAAGGTTCTTGTTTAGGGATTTAATTTTTTCTAGACACTTGAAGAAGGCCTAGGGCAAACATTAAAAGTTCTCAGAAAAGCTATTTTTTTTTTTTAAATAAGAAAAACATGACAAAAAAGAATTAAGACTTTTTGCAACATTTTGATGCTTGCAAGAAGTTTCCCGAGAGGAAAAATATGATGAAACTCCTTTAATCTGTGGGATTTACTTGAAAAGGTAATAACTACTGATAAGAATTCAGGAGCAATCAGATAAGACTGAGGGTGTAAAACATCTCCAAACATTCCCTAGAGCATGCAAATGTATTAAATTTGTCCAGTTCAGATTGCTCTGATACCTTCCTGCTTCCTCTAAGCGGTCCCATTAACATCTTTTAGTATTTTGGGAATTGGCTCAAGTATAATTCCAAATATTTTATAAATACTGATGACTTTTTTTCCTGTTCATCATTCTTTTATGTTTTTTCTGGTGCCTGTCTATTGATAAAGCTTCTTTTTTGTGCCACGAGCCATTTTAGTTTAAAGTTCAAAAGTTCTTCAGATTTCTGGAGTATCACAGCAATTAAGTAAAGCATTTCAGCAGGACTTTCCTTTGCCAGTAGAACCTGAGTCAAATTCAAGCCTGGAGAAGAATAAAGGAGTATTCTCCTGGAGCTGACAATTGCAGAGAAATTGAATAAAAACTAGCAAAAAGGGTTGGTTGTGTTGTGGGTATTTTTTTTCCTCTTTGCAGTTAAAGATCCACTGGATAATAATATCTCTTTTATATTTAAGACTATTCTGAAGAAGAAATATTTTTTTAGATTTTTATTGGTTTAGTCCTTTATTCCATTGAAAGTAAACACCAATTTTGATTGTCCTTGAGGACAATTGCAACCTGATACAATATCAAACCCAACTGTATCAGGCTCTTATCAAATAATGATTAATCAGTTGCCTGAAGCAAGGAGCCAGTTTGTTCTTTTCCATTTGTGCTCTCTACCTTGCTGTCTCACCCTTTATATCAAATGACCTGTAATATTTTCAGGCTGTCACTTTCTCAGTGTTTGTTTGTGTTGGTGGTAGAGGATTTAAAAACCTCCACCGAAGCTGTCGTGCCTGCATTTGCAAACGGACAAAAACTTCCTTTCCATCCGCTTGTGGGCTTTGTGGAAGTTGTATGAAATATGTACTTCAGCGCTAGATAGGAAAATTCTTTTTTCTTATAGGGTTTTAAAATGTTTTAGATTTTATTTGCTCTGTGGGCTTCCTCTTAGTGCAGATAGTCTTAAAGGTGAGTTTTGAGTTTAAAAAAAAAGGTTGTTTTTGAAGCAGTAGAGGCATTTGTGGGTATAGTTGTATGAAATGCAGAGAGGTTTTTTTGTTCAGTGAAGTGATATTTTTGTACATGTGGTAGACAGTTTTACCAGTGGTGACTGCTTCCCTCACATTCGTGTAAATGCAGCTCTTTGAATAAAGAATTAAATCTTAAAAGTACATGATAAATGTACTTTTTTTTTAAAGATAAATATACTTTGTGTATAAATTAGAGAGAAAGGGTTGTATTCTAGTCTGAGTATTTAGGCAGAGCTGAGTAACTCATCAGCTGGCAGCAGGAGAGCTGGGGTTGGGAATAAATTGTGCTTTTGGATCAGCACCGGTGTTGATTGATGGCTGCCGTGTGCCCTGCCGTGCAACATCCCCAGAGTGGAAATCTGCCCAAAATGAGAGCAGGAATGAAGTGATCAGCAAACTGAACCCTTGCTCTGGGTCTCCACTTCTCTGCTCTTTCCCCCTTTGGTGCCATTGATGCCCTGTACCAGGCAGGACACCAAATATCAGATTTGTGAAATGGTTTTTGCCACAGTGGATTCAGCGTCCTGAGTAGAAATGTACCTGTAAAACCTTTTCTTCTTCCTGATATTTGTTTGCTTATAACTTGCTTCAAAGTAGGTTTCAAGCTCTGTGACTCTGGAATGTTTTTTGTGATGGATTTTTTGCAACGTCCCTAGAATGCAGCAGGTCATTTACTACGGTAATCTAAATCAATGAATATACAGTACATAAGGAAATACATAATAAACATCTGATTTACTGTGAAATACAGTGCACAGTCAGGCTAAATTCCCAGCTTTCAAACTCATAAATTGAGTTTGTAATTCAGGAGTGGTTTAAAAGAAAGGTTCTATTTATTCATTGTTCTCCCTGGTTATTTGTCTGGGAATACACTTTGTCCCTTCTGCCTAAAAAGTAACAGTTCTTTAATGCAGTCTGAAAGATAACAGTTTCCAGCTAGCGGGAAGCGATGAAAAAATAAAGAATAATGAGCAAGAAGTATTTTCTTCAGCAAAATTTCCCAAGAGGTGGTATCAAAAGTGAAATGCTTTCCTTATTAACAGGCAATATACAGCAAGCGCTTCCTCCCCCTGCCCCAAACCCAAAATACAAACCCTTTTGTAAACCCTCTGAATTCTCACCTGACTGTAGACATCCAGCCAGTGCTGAGCAGAATAGGTTTGAGTCATTATTGTGAGCAAATCAGGAATTAGATCCAGGCTAGGAAAGGTTACAGGTGGTGGAATCAGAAGCAAAAGAATTCACGTAGGAGCAGTAACTCAGCTTTATTTACAAGGGGTTAGTGCTGCTAGATAAGTATTTTATTCATGATGTGAAACACAGGGAGGACATTTCTCTTGGAAGCTCCCCAAAAGATGTAAAAAGAAATAATAATAAAAGAAATTAAACTGAGTTCAAGCACACTGTGTTGGCAAGTGTAGCAATAACTGCATAGATGGAGTTGGGATTTTGTTCTGCCCTGACCTCTCTGTGGATGTGGTTGCCTTTGTGGAGGGGGTAAAAACACCAGATGTCGTATTTCAGGCTAGAGATGCCCTTGATTAAGTAATAATTCCAAAAGTAATATGGGAAAACATGGTCTAAAGGAAACCATGAAGTTAAATTTCCTAATCTTGAAAGGAACAGGATTAAAAAGTTTTCTTCAGAATTTTTTGTTTTATATTCAGTGCTGGTAGCAGTGAGTCCAACTGAGAAATGTCATTATTTCCAGGCATTATCTTGGAAGTTTGTAATATTTAAATGAGGATTTTGAGTTCTTATTCCACTCTGGAAGCCAAGTATAGTTTGGGATTTTGACTGTGGCAATGCTTAAGCTGTTGAAAAGCTCCTGTAAAGCAGTGAGTTTATTGCCTGCTCGGAGTGAATCCCTTTCACCTGATCCTCAGTCCAAAAGAGACCCTTCCCCAGATGATGTGTGCAGGTACAGATGCCAACATCTGCACTCAGTTATTTCTGAAAAGCTCTCATGTGTTAGAAGGAACCTACTTCCCTCTAAAATCTCTATAATATTCTCCCACATATATACTCTTAGTCTCATCATTCTGTTTGTTCCTATATCTTATGAAGATAATTTGATAATTGGAATCTGTATTTGCCTTAATTGTGATTTCAGATTGATCACTGCATTATTGCAGCTTCATTTATCTTGCTGATGTTGTAGTAAATTACAGCTCATTCATTTCCTTAAGTTCATATTTGCTTGCTTAGCACGTTCAGAAAAACCCAAGCAAGCTAATGGAATTGGATAATCCTGTCAAAACACAGAGTGAAGCATGAAGTGGAAGGTGTAAGAAACCTGGAGAAAAACATTGCAGCTGGATGAGCGTGTCCCCTCAGTGTGCTTTTTTTCCCATTTGTTATTTCTTTGGAGTGCCACACACACTCTGGAATGCTTCCTCCCATAGCCCACCAACCATGTCTTTAAGGAAGCCTGCAAAATCTTTCCAACCCAGGCAGGTCTGTTTTGTTATTTAAGTACTTTGTCTTTATGTACTACACTGTGTGTAATTCTCACAGTCTCTTTTAATCTGTCAGGAATTTCTACCCAGAAACTTTGCAACCTTTCAACACCTCACATTCAAGGTCCTGCTGTTTAAAAGAGTAATTCACTTTTTCTACAGGATTCAAGCTTTTGTATGAACAGTTCTTACAGATTTACCTTCGAGTAGTGAATTTTTTGTTAAAAAATCTAAAGGATTGTGCTCGCATGATGATGTGCCAAAATACTGATTGGTCTCTTCCTTGATCCAGAAAGATTGCTTTTGGAACAAAAGAATAATTGGTCTGCCCTGGGCCTTGGTTTCTCTTTTAGGACTGTACCCAAACAGCCAACAGTTGTTTTCCTGGGCTTTTCAGGTTGCTGTTTTTTTCCTAAAGACAACGATACAGTTTTGTTTGTGTGTGTGTACTTCAGCTCTGTGTCTCTTTCAGGAATCACCTGAATTAGGCATGTGTGTTTATTCTGCTATCCAAATATTGATTGGAGCTGGAAAAGCAGTCCCAAATCTGTCCACTCGAGGGCTATTTAATAATGATTCCAGCTTACACAGTTGAGTAATTCCGTGATACCAGGCAGCTTTTCATCGGCACTCTGAAATTTTCAACAGTAGATAACTCTTCTGCCTGGCACACCAGACAGGCTGGAGTGTTTCTGCATCCTGGCTGATGAGGCAGCAGCAAAACCCCTTCCCTACCTGGCCAGGCAGCAGCAAAGCCCTTCCCAGCAGCAAACCCCTTTCCTACCTGGCCAGGCAGCAGCAAAGCCCTTCCCAGCAGCAAACCCCTTTCCTACCTGGCCAGGCAGCAGCAAAGCCCTTCCCAGCAGCAAACCCCTTTCCTACCTGGCCAGGCAGCAGCAAAGCCCTTCCCAGCAGCAAACCCCTTTCCTACCTGGCCAGGCAGCAGCAAACCCTTCCCTACCTGGCCAGGCAGCAGCAAACCCTTCCCTACCTGGCCAGGCAGCAGCAAACCCCTTCCCTACCTGGCAAAGCCCTTCCCTACCTGGCCAGGCAGCAGCAAAACCCCTTCCCCAGCTGGCCAGGCAGCAGCAAACCCTCCCCTGCCTGGCCAGGCAGGGGAGGGTTTGCTGCTGGCTGGCCAGGTAGGGAAGGGGTTGCTGCTGCCTGGCCAGGCAGGGGAGGGTTTGCTGCTGGCTGGCCAGGTAGGGAAGGGGTTGCTGCTGCCTGGCCAGGCAGGGGAGGGTTTGCTGCTGGCTGGCCAGGTAGGGAAGGGGTTGCTGCTGCCTGGCCAGGCAGGGGAGGGTTTGCTGCTGGCTGGCCAGGTAGGGAAGGGGTTGCTGCTGCCTGGCCAGGCAGGGGAGGGTTTGCTGCTGGCTGGCCAGGTAGGGAAGGGGTTGCTGCTGCCTGGCCAGGCAGCAGCAACCCCCTTCCCTACCTGGAAAACCCCGTCCCTACCTCGCCAGGCAGCAGCAGCTCCGTTTGCCCCAGCCCTCAATGAGTGTTGGCAAGTGCAGGGTGTTTGTGCCAGCCAGGGTGGCCCCCATGGCCGGCCCACGGGTCCCAAACCTGAGCTGCTCTGCTTTCTGCTTCATGGCCACCCGTCAGGAAATTCAATTTCTCTGCTCTTCTTTAATACCAGCTCATTACATCTCTTTTCCATTATTTTTGTAGGGATAACAATGTATTTAAATGTGTTATCCTCACAGGAATACCCATGAAAGACCTTCCTTTTACATGTAAACTGATTGCTCACTCCACTCTATTTTAACTCTCTTTATTTCTGTAGATTAACGTCCACTTAATCTGAGTGTGTTGTTCCTAATGATTTATGACTGAAAAAGATTATTTTGCTGGAACTTCAGCTGACATATTTTGCAGTTGCAAGGCAAATTTCAGGAAGGCCTGAGGGATCACAGGCAGCCTTCATTATCGGTGCATGACCGCTTTGTAGCCAACTGCATCTTTAATATCCAAGGAGATTTGTGCATTGCAGTTTGTTTGCTTTCTTCTTGTTTTTAATAATTTACCTTTGAGAGTCTATTTACAACCGTGTCGATGTGTGAATATGTTTGTCTGTCAAAACTTAAGATATGTACAGAATGCAAGAGATGCATTAATTTTTTATGTGCTTCTTAAGGAAGCCGAGCTGTAAACTGGCAGTCCTGAGTACAAGAGCTGCACTTCAGTGAATCCTAATAAACACAAGGGGGAACATCAAACTATGTGCCTCTTCTGCTAACTCACTTAAAAAGAGATAATATTCCTTGCTGAATCTATTTCTCTGCTAAGAGAGACAATAATTTAGTTTTGTTTTTATTATAACAAAACAAACCCACACTCAAACTTTCTCTAACTTTTAATTTGCTGTTGAATTAGCAAAACTGCTTGCCCTTATGCACCAAGCAAAATAACAGAGGGCGATGAACAGCACATCAATAAAAGGGTTTTATGCTTTTAAGTATTTCTGCCTGCTGAGATTCACTTGGAAATGATTTCCCTTTTTGCATGCACTTCCATGTTTTCAGAAGACAGTGTCTAGATGAGTTCTTTTCAAAATGTGTGCTAGAGCTGTTGAGAAGGCTTTTATTCTTACCAAAGGATTGCTGCTTTGTCTGATTTATAACTGTAAATTAGTTGAGTTTTAGGTAGAGAATAACTTGAGTTGTGTAGTGAGTACCTGTGAACACTAGCAAGTACTCAGTCACCATGGAGTTACATTGCAGCTACTAAACTGCTGACTTTTATTCCCTCTTTTAAAAGTAATGCCAATTACAGAGCCATTTTTTTCAGTCTTGAAACTGATCTTTACTTTTTGAGATAATTTATCCTGCAAAAGCATGCAGAAGGTGTATCACTGGCATTTGATGCTTAAAAAGAACAAGTTAATCTGAAATAGCACACAGAGTTATCAGTATTTTGTTATCTCACTGTTCTTCAGCAAGATTAAACCTTTAGTTTGAATGGCTTTCTCTTTTTTTATAATCATCATTGGTATCCATTGTATTTTATGAAGTGCAGTCTGAATTTTCACAGAATCTCCCTTCAGATAGATCTTGTTTGGCTCGAAGAGAATTTCCAGCTAAAGTAACTTTAGAGCTTGTTCAGTTCACTCTGCTCTAGTTTTCCTGTTAGAAAATGTGACAGAATCTGTGCTCAAATCACAGTATGTCAATGGCCAGCGAGCTACCAGTGCAACCATGACATTTCATATTTGCTTTCCCTCATGAGATTGTGGGCATTTACTTCCATTACAGCCGGGCAAGTTGCAGTAAAATGAAATCTCTGTCAAGTGTGATTGAATGTGCAGACAGAACTGTCCAAAAGCAAAAGGGATAAAGCATTGATTTTGCCCTTTCATTCCCTTTTCCCTTTCCTGAAAGAAAAGGTGTTTCTGGTGCGTGGCTCTGTGATGGGAGGCAGTGCAGGGCTCGGTCCCTGTGCAGGTGATGCTGTGGGAGCATCAGCAGGACCTGGTACCCAGGGGCTCTGCAGGACAATGGGGCTGAGGTGGAGAGTGTGACCTCAGGAAACTCCTGAAATGGCCTTTGTCCCCTGCTTGAATGAATGTTCTGGATGAAAAAGCATTTGTGACTCTTGATTTTTAATTTTCTAGTTTGTATAACCTGTTATCTCAGACTTTCAAGCTGTAATCTATAAATTAATTTCATTTGTTTTCCATTTCTTTTCCTGTGTTTTCTGTATTTTAGTGATCCAGACTGGCTATTTCAACAAATAACTTTGAATTGTAAGTTAAATCCTAGCAGCTGAATTTCAGCCACTTGTAGTTGAATTCCATTATAGTGGAAACTCGGCTTCATCCCCACTCATCCCTCCTCAGAGCATGGCACAGGTTTAAGGGAGACTTGCAATCTTAATAGAGAAAAATGCAAACATAAAAATAAAAATTCTTTTTTCCCTTCATAATAAAAGCAAAGCTATTTCAGTTGTCATTGTCCTGATTAATAATGCTCATGTGTACAAATAACGTGGTACATTATGTTCCCTCAAGGATTTCTGAAGATGGTTGGGTCGAGTCCCTGGATTTTTTTCCTCCCATTGCATGTAAACGCGGTGTCTGTGCAAATGAGGTTATTTTTGTTTTCCTCAGTATAGAGACACTCATATTCATTTCACCTAATGCAGGAGGCATTAAAAGAAAACAACAAAAGAAGAGAATTGGAGGAGAAAACGAAGAGAGCCAAACTGGCCAAGGAGAAGGCGGAGCGGGAGAGGCTGGAGCGGCAGAAGAAGAAGCAGCAGTTGATTGATATGAACAAAGGTAAGGCATCGTTCTTGGCAGAGATTTGGTAAAAGCAAAATAAAGTCAGGAGTAACAAACTGCAGGCTCTTTCTGATCAATGTGAGAAATACTCGCTGCTTTTTCTGAAAGCTGAAAAAAGTTAACTTTTCAAAATTGAAAATTCTGTTTTGTTTCAGCCTACCTGATCGTGTAATTCCATATCTGCCACTTAATATGTGTAGTGTTCCTTTCAAGGCATTTTGTTGTGAGTTATTGGCTTTTTTGCATTTGTAGCACTTAATTGATTTTTTCTTCCTATGGATTGACTTCCAAGAAGATTCTTACTTGCTTTGTTGTGAATTTCATTCTGTAAACATCTCTGTAATCAAGGTATTGTGGCAATTAATGTCTTTCTTTTTGGGCTTGGGGGTCTGTGCTATAATGGATGCTCTCCCAGTAGTCCTATTAGGAGCTGGAAAATCTAGTTGAGCTTGGAGCCCAAGTACAAAGTGACATTTCAGCACGATAAAAAGCAATGTGTTGAGCTTGTCAGCTGTGAGAATATTGTATTTCACAGGAGGCCACCCTGAGAAAGAGGAAGGTAAGAAAGCAGAAGGAACGGGATGGGTTTGATTTTGATGCTGTGCAGATTCCCAGAAGGTTGTAAAATACAGGCTTTATTCTTTGCCTGACTCCAGAAGGCAAGGAGAGGTGGTGAAATTGGATTTAGGCAAGAGATTACTTGCCTTTTTTTGTTCAGTTTCTATGGGTTTGTGCTAATCTGACCCAGCTCTAGAAACACCTGTCCTTGTTATCCATTTAACAGGCCCTGCTCGTGGGAAAACTGTTCACTTTTTGGAGGTGTCTGCGATGGTACCACAAATCCTGTCAGCCAGGCCGTGGCACTGCAGGAATATCCTGGAGAAGAAATTTTAGTGAATGAATCTGTTTTGTACAGATAACAAACCTCCATATCAGATCACATAAAGATTAGTCTCATTCCAGTTTAACTATAAACAAAATATAAAATTTAAACACATGTGATGCAGAAATTGATATTCAATTGACTATTTTTGCCAAATAACTAATTTTTCCTCGATGCAGCTAGTCCTGTGTGCTCATTGCTGCTTATATAAATAGTTGGTAAATTTGTCTAAGTGAATGTGACACAGAAGACTTAGAGGAAGGAGGCAGATGTCCTCTCAAGCTGTCATTTTGACAAGGTGATTTTCACCCAAAGGCTTCTTTTAACCTCACCCTCTCTCAGCTCTTTTTCTGCCTCTCCCAGAGTCAAATTTGAGCACAGTGCTGCAGCCTTTGAGGTCAGAGCGATTGGGCCTTTTCCAGCTTTTTGTGTCTAGTTCTGTAAGAAGTATTTTTCCTGTTATCTGACTATTCAGTGACAAGGCCGCTGGAGAATCCAGATTAGGTTAGTTACCATTAATTAACTGTTAAAATTAATAGCTGTAGAAAACTACAGGGTGGCCAGAATACAGGTTTGTGCTGAATAATACCTGGTGGTGAAGTAACCTCAGACTTGCCAGTGTTGTGAAGAACAATTTACTCAGTCTGGTGGTTTTGTGCTTTGTGTATCTCAGCTGCCACCTTAATACTTTGTGTAAACTCATAAAAAAACCTGCTAAACATTCCAAAATATTTCAAGATGAATGCAAAAATATAGAAAAGCTCTGTAAAAGTGAATATTCCAAAAAGTTATCAAAGTTGTTAGCATTAGGTGAGAAGTCCAGGTTTCCTGGTGAAGTTTGGTGACATGGAACGGTTTAAGTGCTTTATCCACAAAACTACAGATCTTCAGTTTCACAGTTCAAATCACCAACCATTCTTTCTCATTATGGGAGATGAATTTGGAGGAGAAGCCTTTCATGACTTCCATCTGATTTAACATCTGCAGAATTCTTGCAGCATTGCTTCTGTGTGCTTGTGTGAAGCAGAGAGAAAGAATTGGGGACAGCTTTCTGGGAGCTGCAGAGTGTCTAACAGCAATTCTGATGCAAATGTTATTTAATCAGAAACAGTTTTGCTCTTCATTATATCTGATTACTATGGCAATTAAAATCACCTTTTAACTACCAGTATTAGGATAAAAGATAGAATGAGCTTCCTCAGTCCCAATTAGTATTGAATTAATTGTTTTGAAGATGTATTAATGTTTTCCCCTAATGCAGATGGAGATAATGCTGGGGAAGTTCCGTGCTGGTGCTTGATGGATGTTCCTCCTTTCCCTCTGAGCACCCCATATAAGATTTCATATACTTTTTATTCCAACTGGGATGCTCCAGTGTGAGCAATAATTCTGCTGTGTTTCCTTGAACTGTTGTTTCCCTTGCACTGGTGCAGGATATAATTCCAGAGGTTCCTTTTGCTGCAGTTTTGTAAAGATTCTGTGCTTTTCTGGTTGGTTTGTTTTCCTTCCATGTCCTGTAGCACAAACAGAAATCCATACTAAGCTTATTACGAGTTACATGTTATTTTGTAGATGTCTTTTTGAATTTATTTATTGGCTGGTGATTGCATGGGGTGCCTGGAGTGGTAAAACTTGGGTCTTATTTACATTTTAAAGATTATTAGTTTATGATGCTGGATGTCAATGAGGCAAATGTTAAAATTCCTTTGGGAAGTCATTATTTTTCATATTGATGTCGATGGTCTGTTTGAATATGCTGCACACCTCCTGAAATCTAATACTCACAGAACAAAAAATAGATTGAGCTTTGCATTATGCTTAAAGGTGAGCATCTGCAGAACCAGGATGAGGTTTGAGTTTTCTTCTTCAAAGCAATTCTGCACGAGTTGCTAAAAAACTTTGTAAGATCTGTTTATGCAGGAGTTTGCAGCTGCCTTGAGAATGGGGTGTGTGTAAGAATTCCTGAGCTGCTGCTTAAATGGGTCAGGAGCAGCTCAAGAGTAGAACTTCATTTACAAATGGATGTGAGGATGGGCAGGAAGTCAGAAAGAAATGACAACTTGAAATTTGATCTCACCTTTAAACGTTTTGCTCTGGAAGAATTTGGTTCTGATAATGAATATGGTTTATGGTACCTTCCAATTGTAGTTTATTGGGGGGGAATTATTAGAGTGTCAAATCTGAGGTTGGGATAATTGCAGGGAAAAAAGATAGAGCAATTGGATTCTTTTTTCTTAAAAAGGGGTTTCTTGGGGACTATTTACTGAAGAGTAACAAGTATTAACTTTGGGTAGCTGTCTGTGCAAATTCAGCTTTGCTTTTCCTTAGAGAAATTATTTGGATTTCAAAAAGTAGGTACTGTTATTAATTTTGAAAGTAGCTATAATTTTGTTTATCTCAATGTAACTGCTATGTAACATATGCTGTTTTGTAGAATTCACAATGTTAAAAAGCATTTCAGAAATTATTAGTTGATCAACTTTAGTGTAAGGCTTGTTCAGGAATCAGGTTGGGATGGGGTGAGGAGCAGAAAAACCCTTGGCTCTGTAAGAGCTGTTCAGTGATGAGAAAAACACACCTGAATTATCAATACTGTTTCCACTTCCAAAACAACCCCATACCAGCTACTGTGAAGAAATTAACTCATCCCAGTCAAAACCATCACAATATTAAAAAAAAAAAGGAGAAAGTCCTAAAGAATGTGTAAGAACTCCCCTTTCCTCAAAACAAGTTCCCAAAACTCGTTTGTTCTCTAAAATGTTGGAGCAGTTGTTCAATTATAAGGAACTTTTAAAAGGAAATATTAACCATGCTGAAAGCATTGATGATTTTGTTCTGCATTACATGTTTGTTTGTCCCTGAAATTCAAAGTAAGCGATGGTACCGAGCTAAATGTAGCCTTCAAACTGCAGCAGGGCTTTATTTACAGATGTCATTAGTAGGTGCCACACGGGCTTTTTTGGGGTGTTTTTTCAGTTCATGTTTTGGTGAGCTGCACCATCTTTTCCATCCCACTCCGAGGCAATCTCGTGCTCTGTTCCCAGGGAATTCAGGGAATTCCTGCCGAGCCCATGGGAGGTGTCAGCTCCTGGCAGAGCGCGGCTCGGGGGCTGCACATCAGAACCTTCCCGTGACCTTTTCTGCCAAAAAAGTGCATTTCAGAACCTGCTTCCACAGCCTGCCCGCGCAACAAAGGACATTTTTGTCTCCTATTAATTTCATGTAAGCCTGAGATCAGGTTATCATCAGCCATGTGTTTAATTGGTGTGGAAGCAGGGATTTGCCTTGTTTTGTAAACTGCCATATGAGGTAGGGGCTCGCTTCTCAGTCCGACTGTCCTGACTGTTCTCCTTTAATTAAAAAATAAATAAGAGTCATGAGACATCGCTCTGGTGCGAGCTGCCGAGGAACTGCTTCCTGGAGATATTTATTATGCATGCAAAATGAATTTAGCAAATGAATAAAATGCAAATCTATGAGGAGAACACAAAAACACGCTTTCCCAAAGACATTGAAAGCTGACTTTTTTAAGTGAATATATTGCAATTAAAACTTCTGGTACTGGTTATGAATAAAAAGCCTTGTTTAAAAGTTTCTGCAGGACACACATTAGAATTTGAAAAGTGCTTAAAAGTTCAAAGCAAAACAGGGTAGTGCAAGATGTGAATAGAAGCATAATTTAAAAACCCTTTGGAGCATCACGCAGGCAGCATGTGTTACCTAATGTGATATTTGACTGGACTCTTTCAGTGAGGGCCCAAACTTAGGGAAAATTTCCTGTAAACGTTTGCCCAAATGGCTGTGCAATATCTGCACTTGTCATAAATCACTTTGCAATCATTATCTTCATCATAGTCAGTGCAAGATGTTTTGCAAGTGCATATGGAAAATACTAGAAGATAATACTAGAAGATAATACTAGAAAATAATACTAGAAGATAATACTAGAAGATAATACTAGAAAATAATACTAGAAGATAATACTAGAAGATAATACTAGAAAATAATACTAGAAGATAATACTAGAAGATAATACTAGAAAATAATACTAGAAGATAATACTAGAAGATAATACTAGAAAATAATACTAGAAGATAATACTAGAAGATAATACTAGAAAATAATACTAGAANAATACTAGAAAATAATACTACAAGATAATACTAGAGAGTAATACTAGAAAAAAATACTAAAAAATAATACTAGAAAATAATACTACAAGATAATACTAGAGAGTAATACTAGAAAATAAATACTAGAAAATAATACTAGAAAATAATACTAGAAAATAATACTAGAAAATAAATACTAGAAAATCAGAATGCCAGCAAACAAGGTGTGTTTTCCTGCCCGGGCCCCGAAGCACAGAGCTTCTCGTCCATCCTCGCAGGGGCCGCTCTCTGTAATCTGCAGAAATGGTGCTGCCCCAGGCATTTCCTGGTGGATCCGCTCCCCTGGGTGTTCTCAAGGCTTTTCCAGTTGTGATTTCTCTTCTGTGAATGCTGGAATCGAGCTTGTGTACCACGGCTGCTGGAAACAGAGTATTCTGATTTTTTATCACGCCTGGTCATTGTTGTTTCTTTGGCCACCTCTTTATACTGCAGCTCTTGCTCGTTCCTGGTGAAGAGCTCCTGCCTTGCCCAGGAAGTTCCCCACGCTCATTCTGTTATTTCAATTTTTATTATTCCAAATCTCACTCCTGTTGGGTCTCTGCAGCAGTGCAAGAAGCAGTAATACTGTTCTGTGGAAGAAGAAATTTATTTTCTTCTTTATTATTATCATTAAAAGTTGCCCAAACTGTTGAGTGGCACTGGTCCAAAATGATGGGACCTGCAAGAGGATGAGTGTTCTTGTCCCAATAAAAACCCAGCCCCACGGTCTGGGGCTGCTAAACCAAAGCTGCAATAGAATATTAGTGTGACATCCCAATTAAAGCCAATGGGGCTCCTGGTTAATGCATCAATTGATGGCTGACAGCCCTTTTGCCTCTGCACTCCTCTTTAATACCTGGAGTGGATCTGGCTCTTTGCTAAGGCCAATCAAAGCAAATTGCCAATTTTTTTTTGCATTTCTCCACACATTTGCTGTCTCTTAAATGCTTGGGGCCAACTTGGAGAAGAAACAATGAGGAATAAAATGACTTGTTCCAGATGAAACTTCTGTCCTTGTGTACAGTGAAAGATATCTAAGAGAGAAATAATGATTATGTGTTTTATTTCTGCTGACAGAGATGTTGGAAATGAGGTTTTTTTCATTTTGAAACTTCTGGCAATTTTTGTCTTTGTTTCTTATTTGTGCCTACAAGTTGCTCTGGGTGGTATAAAAAAGACAAATGCAGGAGATAGCTGGTACTGTGTGAAGAGCTGCAGCAAGAACTGTAGGGAAAGACTGAAATTTCTGATGAGTTTTATGTATGAATTTTAATGAAGGCTCTCTGAAAATGCAGTTCTTTGTCCAGTTCCCACTTAACTACCTGAAGACTTTGCTTAAGATGCCGTGCTGAGGTCAGACCGTGAATCAATTTTATTTTGAGGAGTTAAAAATCTCATCACTGTGTCCTACAGCTTCCTTAATACACATCTTTATATTGTGTATTCTGGCATCCCAAAACCAGGGTGCTTTTTGGCAGTTGCAGTAATTAGCAGGTAGAGCAGCACACTCAGCAATAAAAGAGTGGAAGACTGCATAAACATTCATGAAGTATTGAAGGATTTTGCTCTTTTGAAATAAACTCTGCCAACTCTTAATGAAGATCGAACAATATTGTAGTTTTTCTACACATTAAATATTCTAAGATATTAACTAGTTCTGGGTATGCAGTCACTTCCATTCAATGTTTCAGACCAGCTTGATGTGTATTAGTTTGGACAAAGTGTATTCACAGATCTTTGATTTTGAAGATACATTTCATACAGAGCCAACAACAAATCAATGAATAAGCATGGATAGGATAAGAAGCACAAAGAAAAACAATTATGTTGTACATTTTAGAGAAAATTCTGGCCTTGTATGCAAGTGGGAATTGAGAGAAGCTCATTTACATATTTATTTTGCAGGAGCTTAGTTGTTTAAGGCTTTTAGATGGGATGTAATTAGAACTGGTATTTCTGAGTCTTCTGCTGCTTGCTGCACTTGCTCTGCTCCTTTCATCTTGCACTCCATGAGGGAGAATTCCATGTGTGTGGTGGGGTGTATACATAATGGTTTTGGTTAGGTTGATGTATAATTTACAGTTATCAGTGGTTATTCTAATGATCATCCTGTAGAAATGTGCACCAGGTGCTGTTTGAGGTGTGCTCTCACATCAGGTCTGCATGGAGCTTAATAAATCTGAGAGTAATGGAGAACCAGGACAGAATAGCTTGTTCATTAATAAGCTGCTTTTAGACTTGAACATTTGAGAGCCTGAATGTGCATTTAACCTCCTACACTTCGTGTGAGTCAGAAGTATTTTACCATAATGTCGTTTTTTTGCATAAAGTAATGATCTTCCCATTCCCAGATGGGGAAATTGGTATTAGTTTGAAGTCTGAGAGATGTGAGTAAAATGTCCACCTACCTGCTGAGCCTAACCTATATTTTAGTTTTGGGTTATAGCACAGGTATGGGAACAGAAAGAGGCATTCATCAATGGTTTTGTAACCTTGGAGATCTTTGACCTCTATTTCTCATGCTGCTGAATGCTGCTATCATCTGTTATTAACAGACTGAAATGCAAAGCAATGTAAAGACTCAAATATATAAAAAGAAGTAATTTTTCTACCCCGTTTTCCATAATGCACCATAAAGTCCAGCAATTTAAAGGCAGCAAGTTAGCTTGGATATGAAAAAAGCCCAATAAAAAATTTAGCAGAAGTAAAATTCGGCTGTTAAGCACTGTTACACCGTTTACTGCCACTGCATAGTTATCCTCTCTTCATTCTTTCCTTGTGTTACTTGAAGACCATCCATGGTATTGATTGTACAGATAATTTTTCCAAGGATTTAGTGAATCCTGAGGTTGGGAGGCAGCATATAAAACATTTTCTCTATACTGCAGTATTGAACCATTCAGTGTCATCAGCTTTTCCGTGTGCATTGATTAAATTGACCTGTTTCCACTTCAGAAAAGCCTTCAAATATTTTAGCGGTGCAGCAGCAGTCATTCAGCAGCAGCTGTCTATCTGCATGCTGAAGATGTCATCAATAATGCACGAGATAACATCTCCAAGTTGAAAGAACAGTAGGATTGGCATCAATTTTGCTTAATGGAGCATCATACCCGAGCAGACAGTGATACCTGCAGCCCTGACAGCAGCCATTACACTCACATGGGGCTGTCTCTTACTTGGAAGCCTTGTGGAAATTTGACAACACTCTTGCTTTTTTTCCCTTTCTGAAGTCTGCTTTCGGTTGCACTGATTGAATGTTCTTTCCTGCTGCTCTCAGAGGGTGACGAGACGGGAGTGATGGACAGTCTGCTGGAGGCCCTGCAGTCGGGAGCGGCTTTCAGAGACCGCAGGAAACGAACGCCGCGAGCGCAAGGTAGGAGAGCTTCTGTCAATCTGGGGCTCTAAAAGAGTGGCCTGAAGTTGTTTGGTGAAGATTTACCGGCAGTTTTCACTGGAAACCACCGGGCTGCTGTGGGATGTTGAGCTCCTGTGAAAAGCCAGCGTGTTCTTTGGGTTTTTACCGTGTAGCTCTGTCTCCAGGTAACGGTGTGCTCTAAGATACAACAGGGGCTCTGTTGTGTGTGAAATGGCATTTCAACATCCCTGCACCAAGTGTGTTTGCCTGAATTGTTAAAACTGTAAGTATCATTGATTTATTGTCGGTGGTGCCATGAAGAATGTTAACTTCTTAACCAATAAGAATTTCAGTGTTCAGCTGATCATCATTTCCAGGCACTGCTCTTGGATGTGTTCTGCTTCGGTAGGAACTTTGGAGTCTAGAAAGTAAAAATCATTAAGATAACTTGATTTTTCTGAGGAAGACAATTGTATTGGACCGAACTTATTCTGGTTTACAGAGCAATTGCATCTTCCTGCAATGTTGATTTTGAGAAAATTTGAGAAGTTAATCAATGGCAGCGTTTCCTTCGTTCACTTCTCTGCTTACCATGTGCCAGTGGCACAGAGTTTGTGGAATGCATTTACTCTGCATTTACTTCTCATCAAAGCTCATGGTAACTGCCTTTTGCAATTTTTTATGTGAAACATGGCTTAGAGAAAAAAACACAACCTTAAAAATCCGCAGTTGAAGTTATTTGGCATAAAATCAAAAGCTTGGTTTGGATGTGTTTGGCAAAATAGAGTCATAAATAAGCCATGTTTATCCACCTAACCCTCCGTGAGCTGGGGTGAGGTTCATGTTGGCTGATGATTTTTAGAGGAACGGAAGAGTAAAGGCAAGTTCTAGTACCCTCTTCAGACAGCAAAGATAGTGCAGAATTATTTTTAATTTGCCATATGCATGATCTTATGAAAAAAATAATTATGTGACTTAATTTGTTCATACTAAGTGAATTCTGCTACAGTTCCAATATCATTCTTAATTCAGAAGTTGTTTCTGCTCTCAGATCAGATGTGAAAGAACTCCTCGATCAAAATTTGCTTTTTTCCGTATCTTGAGAAGGACCATTTTGAGAGATGGTTTATCTGTATGGTGACTTGAGGAGACATTTGTCACCAAGCGGTGACAAAGCAAAGCTTCCCAGGGACCACAGGAGATTGCACAAAATCTGCTGCAGCTGAGGAAACCAAGAAGATGAGGGAACCTGAGTGAAAACCAGGGACTCCTCAGCAAAACTAGGGGACAGAGCTAATTAAAAATCCCTTTTACTGATCTTCTGTATTATGTTGAGTTCTGTGTTCGAAGTTTCGTTGTGTCAGTTATATTCTAGTGGGGTCTGGCTTTTAAATGTGAGGAGCTGATGGACTTTGGGGAGCTCACTGTGACAAAAGGACTGGGTCTTCCAATTCCAAACTGTCCCAGTGTAAGTGCTCTACAGGGGCCGAAGAGCATTCTGTAAAATTGTCACAGCTAGCTAAAAATCGAGAATAGGAGGCAATAAATGTTAGTCCCAGTCAGGTGTCTGATGCAAACTTTGATGTGAATTTTCTCCTGTGGTTTAGAAGGATACGTGATCAGTGAGTAACTTGTCCACACTTAAAAATGTACTTTAAAATGTACTTTAAAATGGGGCTGTGACCTTTCAAAGCAGTGAAATATAGCATTAAAAACCTGGGACTGTATTTACAAACTTCCACATCTCTCCTTCAAAAACGGAAGGAGCAATGACAGTTTCCTCACTGGACTCTGTCCTGTAGAGCTTCGTCCAGTGAGATTGTAAGAATTAACTCCATGCCTCCTGTGGTTCAGTGAAAGGGGGAAAAAATGGAAATAAAAGGCATGGAAAGAAGAGATTGGGGCATTTCTGGGCTTGCTGGGTGGTGTGGTTGGCGTGCATACAGCAAATGGAATAATGCTGTCTATGGGCAGTGCACAAGGGAGGAGTTTTGTGTGCATTTTTATGGCTGAGCTGCCTCTGAAATCAGCCTGGATTTGGGGCACACATGGGGGAAAAACAAAAAAAAAAATAGGTGCTGCTCTTTCCAAAGTTAGACTTGTCCAGCAAAGTTTTGGGCTTGAGCTTGTCTTGGGTAGACTTCATGGTGTGAGGAGAAAATCGATTGCTTCCTGCCTGTTTGGACACAGATCTCATTTTTTCTCTTTTTTCTGCATCAGTTGAGGCTGGTGGTTCAGCAAGGGGAAGGAATGACTTCTGCTTGCTTACTTTTTGTAGTTTTGCCAATTACTTGGTAGCAGGTGGCCCCTACAGAAAGACAAAATAACCCTCTCCAAACCCCTAAAGAACCCACAAAGAAAATGCCCCCAAAACCACTCAGCAATGCAGTAAGTTCACTTTTGTACTTTTTTCATGTATGTGCTCTAGATCTGTCTTTTTCCCAACTTGCTTATTCTGTCTGTGCCTTCTCATGGTGAAAATTAAAACTATAGAGGTTTCACACCCTCACAATGGTTCCAAGCAGAAGATCATGGAAATTTAGCTTTTGGTGTGTTTTCTTATAGTGGTTTCAAAAGGAACAAACTGCAGTATCACTGCCCAGTGGCATTTTTGATCAGTTTGGCTCAAACCCCACAACTTTACCAAAAAAACAAGCCAAAAAAATCCCCCTGTGTGTGTTCCCTGCTGACTTTGGGTGAGTGGGCTGGACCTAGGAGGGATTAATTAATTTGGATTACAGAACTCCAATTCCTGCAGGTTTACAAGAGCCCCAAAGAGTGCCATTCCACCAGACACCTCCTCGGTTTGCCTTTTTTGCAGAGGTTGCTGCTGTACCTTGTGGAATATTTGTGCTTACGTGGTCTTGCCTTTAAAACATTTCAAGAGTCAGATTCAGAGTCTGAATAAGCAGGAGGTGGGGATGGGAAGGGAGTGGTGCTCGGTTCCTCCAGAGCAGCCGCCCTGCACAGGGGATCTGTCAACCCTGCAGCTCTCCTGCTGGGGAAAAATGAAATGGTGCAATGTACAGACAGCTCCAGAAAAATAAAACTCGTTTGAAACATGTTGAACTGCATTATATTTGTTTGCTGAGGCTGTAAATGAAAAGCTGCACTTCCATGGGTTGCATTACAACCCTAGACCTTTCCAGTAAAAATGGTTTTGTTACCAGGTCATGGAAGTAATAACAATAAATTCCTGACCCCCTCCCCTGGTTTTACATTTCGTTCTACTCTGATACATTCTTTCTTATGTAGACTTCTCAATGTGCAAAAAGATTCTGTGGTTTCTCTCTCCTAAGGTTATTACTCCATCTTTATTGTTTCTAGCTACTGGATTTTAGGTAGATTGTCCTTTCAGTAGATTGCTTTGCTTATAGAGGCTATAAAATAATAATTAGAAATCAGTTTCTAGAAATGTTGGTTCCTCTTCCAAAAATACCCTTGCATTTGCGAGTTTGCCGATGTTGGTGTAATAAAGAGCAGGGTTAGGTGGCATTTATCACAGGGTCCTGTTAAAACCTGCATCCAGCACTGCTGCTGCACAATTATCCCTGCCCTTTTCCCTGGCCTTGGGCTATGGAATTATTAAAAGAAGACCAATTCAGGAATCATTTTTCTCTAAATTAGCTTGAGCAAATTTCTGCACTGAGCTGACAATTCTGTTAGGGTTCTTTCAATTAAGCATCTAAGTTTTTTGCCGTGGAATTTAATTTCTGTAAGAAATGTTAATAACCAGTACCCTCTCCTGTATATCCAAACTCTGGCAATCTCCCTGGTGCTCTGTGCCGTGATTTCTGTGGGCTTGCAGTGCTGGGAGGGACCCACACCCAGGTTCTTCTGGTTTAGATCTCAGTGTACACTGGATTTGTTGAGTATTTCCTGTGATCTGTTAGGACACATTTCGGGTCAGTTTTTATTCAGGCATCAAAATCACATCAGTTGCTGCACTGCCCTTGTTTCCACACTCACAGTGCACTTTGAGAGTGAAATTCAGACATCAAAATCCCAGCAGTTGCTGCACTGCCCCTGTTTCCACACTCACAGTGCACTTTGAGAGTGACAGGGGACGAGGAACCCCCTGGTTCAGCTCCAGCATCCAGTGGGAATCCTTGGGATCCTTGAGCCATCCCTGGGGCTCCCATTCCTTGTTTAACTTTGCAAGAGGAAAAGGAGCTGAGGGAATAGAGTGTTACTATTTTTTAATGATTTTTTATACTTTTCATACGGCATTCAGACTGTTTAAAATATGGGTGGGTTTGTTTTAAGTAGGTGTGTATTTTAGATTGCAGTTCATCAGAACTCTGATAAAAAGGTTGTACTTTTAGGAGTATTGTGTCTTCTCCTGCGAGACAGAGCTATGCTGAAAGATTCACTCTTGCTTGTCTACCCTGCTAAAATAATTTTCCTTTGCACTGATTATATTAAATAAAATCTTGTGGGTTAGGTTGATTTCTGGGTGCACAGTCCTCATTTACCTGAACCACATTCAAATAAAAATCTTCAGTCAAAGCAAATTTGCTTTCCTGCAAGCATTGCCAGTCATTTTGTAAGTGACAGTTGTCTGAATCAGCTGGGCTTTGAGACGCTCACATCTGTGAATGGCTGAGAATATTTTCAGTGTTCAAATGCAGGGATGTGGGAGGTGCAGTTCATTTGTGCTGCACTAAAATCACTCCTTCAGAGCAGCAGGGCCATGGTCTTCAGCATTAAATCTCTGTTATGAAGTTGGAAATAGCCCTAATGGACTATAAAAATATTAGTCTCAAGTTTCGAGATTAGTTTGTATTTTAAACTTATTTCTTCACCTTTTAAAACATTTATACTTTAAGGAGCTGAGTGTTTAAAAACATGTTTGCTGTTCAGTTGGGTAATGGAGGTTTTTTGCTTACAGTCAGTTATTGCGGACTAATGAGACTCACACATGATCCAAGTGCTTCAAAATTATCACATCTATAATAGCAAGAGCTAAACAAGCTCACCAATAATAAATTTACTCATTTTGCTACCATGGCATTATTGTAGATTTAAGTTTGCTTTTATTTCTAAATATAAATATGGGCACCATTCAAATCAAATCTCAGCAAATTACCTGAGTCCTGAGAGCTCCATAAACAGTCCCAAAGCTGTTTAAAAATAGGTATTTGTGGGATAATCTATTTTTACCGTGTCTGCATTTTGTCTTATGGCTTTTGTAATTAAAGAAGTAGTGTTAGATAATATATTTTTCTGGTGGCCTGGCACGAAAGAAGCAGCTTTAGTCTGTGGAGGTTTTATTTGACAGTGGGAGGTGTCTCTGCCCATGGCAGGGGCTTGGAAATTGGTGATTTTTCAGGTCCCTTGCAGCCCAAACCCTTCTAGGAGATCTCAGAGGAATTGTGCTTACAAGCAGGATGGAGAAGTGGTGAAAAAGGGACTAAAGCCAACTTCAGCCTGCTCAGGCTGGACTCTGCAGGATTTTAGCTGCACCTTGGAGATGTGAGGAATGAGAAGCTCTAGAAACACCTCGTGCCCACTGATTGGGGGCTCAGAAAGGCAGAAATTCAGGAATCCCCATCATCGCTTTCACCTCTGTTGGTGTGTGACCCTGCTCTGAAGCAGGAGCTCAGGATTGATGAGTTGTCTTTAAAATTGATTTTCTGGTCTCGGAATGCACGGGACCGTTCACGTGTTGACCTGGAGCGTGTGAAGTGTTCAGAAATGTCTGGTGAACCCCACAGGGCTGGGGGAGCTCTGGGATGTGTCTGCTGCTGTCGTGTCTAATTCTGAGCTGTTATTGCTATTTAGTGCATTCTTTTTTTCCAAGACAAGAATTATCCCAGAATAAATGGAATTATCCCATCCAATGGCAAAGCCATATGCACATTCTGAAAAATGTCCTTCAGGAAGGTATTGGTGCTGTGTAATTGTGACTAATGACCTCTGAGTTTGTTGTTCACCTAAAACATTTAATAACTTACCCAGCCTGAGGAGAGTTCCGTACCCCTTGCTTTTATTAGCGTGCTTTGGGATGCATTGCAGTGGAGCATGAAGTTTTCTGTGTAAAGTATCAGAATATTTTCCAAGTTACAGCATTTTAAAAAATCAGCACTGGTGTTACCTCACTCATCAAATGGTCCTAAGATCCAAAACCAGAAAATTCTAAATTTTTGTGCCTTTTGAAGTAAAATCCTGTTGTCCATGAACGCTGATGAGAGTTACGTGGAAGCACTGAGTATTTTTCTGCAGCCTCATGGCATTTGCAGGTTGTACCATAGAACCTCTGAGCTTGGGCCAGACAGGTGTGGGGCTGTGCCAGCTGCTCCAGACCTTGAAATTGAGTTTTAAACTTGGCATTTTCAATTCATTTCATTTTAAATTTTTATACATATTTGTATTTATTTATATTTATTTCCTTCAAGTTGTCTGTGTCCTCACAGACCCCTGCAGGCGCCCAGAACAGGTCCAGAGCCATACAAAATGTTTATTATGGACTTTCTTGCTCGTAGAGCTGACTTGGCACCGTTGCCTCTGAACCTCCTAAAAGCCCTCAGAATTCCAAAAGCCTTTTTGAGTGTCCCTTGTTGTGAAATTGATTTTTAGAAATCAAACAAAGCCTTTCTGAGAACTGGGGAGTTCTCCATCCTAAACAGCCTCTCAGAAAGAGTGATCCAGCAGGAGCCTGCCAAGGTCATGAAGGAGATTTTGTGTGAGTTGGAAGTCACCCACCGTTCTGAATTTATTTATTTTTTAATTCACACTGAATCTGAAAACTGTTCTATTTTAATGAGGTGTGTCCTGCTAGATGGGAAGGCCTCCGTTTGCAGGGATTGATAGCTGACTTTTGGCTACATCTTTATGCAGTAGCTGAAGTCAGAGAAACTTCTTTCACATGCAGAGAAAGGATATTCATGCATTCATTTACCAACTACATGAGTAGTAATGAACGATATGCAAGGCTAACTTAATTTGCATTTGGCCATTTGAATTTTCTTTGTCAGTGCTGACACTGTTATCATGCAATTATTGTGAAACACTTCTATTTGAAAAATTTTCTCCCACAGTACTGTTTACTGAGGTAAAGCACATTGCTTTTAATATTTTAATATATATACATAATGAATGGAAAGGGAAGAGATGAAAATCACTGTTGCAGTGTATGACTTGGTAGAGGATTAATTTAGGTGACATTAGGTCTGAATGGTTATTTTGTAGATAGGGAGGCTTTTTCTGTTCCATCCTCTCTGGGCACACGGTGCGAAATTGTCAGTCCCCATCCTCAGCACACAGACACTGGCCCAGGTTCCTGATAGTGGCTTTTGGTTTGCTTTTCTGTTGTTGGTGGGATTTGTGGGAGCAGGTAGAGAGGTCAGGCAGACAGGCTTCAAGATGGCCAAGAAGAAGGGTTTATTTACAAGAAGCTCTTTTTATACACAGTAATAAACAATTGTCTATTGGCCAGAGACAATCCACCCCCAAAGACCTATTGGTTATGGCTTGTACACCTCTAACACAAAACATAGAGATTAAGAAAGTACAGTTTATCTATATTCTCTATGAGAGAGAAAGGAAAAACCTAAAACACTGCAACTACAAGTGGCTGTCACCTGAACTGGAAGAACTTCATTAGCTTCCTCCTGCAAAGACAATATTTACCCTATGGCTTATGATATAACAGAGCAAATCATGAAACTTTTCATTTTCTCGCTGCATTAGCAGGAGAAAATCAGATTCTCTGTTCAGCACACCCAAATAATAATGCTCAGTCCCAAAGCACCGGTGCCATCTGAGCAGTGCCCAGGTCTAGTCAGGGCTGTGCCATTCCCTGAGAAGCCTGCATCTCACGTGGTTGCCTCACGTAATTTCATTTTGGGATGTTTCTGGTTTAATAATCTGTGCCAGCATCAGTGGGAGCTCTGACAGGGGTGTGTGAGAGGGACAGGGCGAGGGCAGCGGTGCCTTTGGAGGAAACTCTGCGGAGGGAAGGGAGGAGGACACGACAATGCATTCTGAGCTAAAACCTGGGCTGTTATCATGTTCATTACAGGTGTGCTGCCCAAAACCAGAGCTTGAGCTTTATAGCTGATTACCAGTGGAAAATGGTACCAATTTGGGGCTATAGATTTTGTAATATTAGCTCATCTTGGATTTGATTGCTTTTGTGCTTCTAGGAATTTTGGAGCAGGTAATTTTAGGGAGGTGTTTGGTGTATTGGCAGGTTGTTGGCTGGTTTTATACTGTGATTTTTTTGCATCTTTCTACGAAGCATCTCTGGCCATTTATTCACAATATATTGGGATTAAAGGACTGCAGGCCTGACTGTGCATGACCATGCACTTTGCCAGGTTGCATTCACTGCGGTGCTGCAGGCAAGTTGAAATTTCAGGAACCGTGTTGAGAGCTGGTCAATCATATTTCAAACACAATTTCCTGTCGGTACCTCCGTTGCATTTCTGAAATTCCAGCACAGGTGGTTCATCTCATTATTGCACATTATTGCCTCAACATAATGTAGCTGAGCTGTTACATTTGTAATGTATGTAGTTCCAAAATTGCTCTCACATCCTGAAAACTCTCCGTGCTGGTTAATTGTAGGACATTTGTATTGCTGGGTTGTTTCAGTTCGAACACTGTTACGTTTTAAAGGGTGCTGCAATGAGGGTGAAGTTATTTTTAATGATGATTAAAACCAGATGTGAGATATTGATGATGTACATTGATAATAATTCTAGTAGACCTGTATTTTGAATAACTGATTTTAAATCCCAGAATTGATTATATTCTGTAAAAACCAGACACCAGCCTTGAAAGGATTGGTTTTATTCAGCCATCTTCAAACCACCCTGCAGAAGTTCACCTTTGCTAGGGTTTGTTGTGCTTTTCTCAGCAGATCTCTGCATGTTACACACCTGATTTCTCTCTTGGAGGAGGAAGTGATAGAGTAGGCTTTGATACAGGATTTTGTAAGAACATTATCACTAATATATCTATTAATGTGTGCATTAGCTCATCTCCTTTAGCCTCTCATGGAAGGATATAATGTCATAATATTGTTATTTTAAAACTGTGTATGTACTGTACAGTGTCTAAAAATGACAAGGATACTGGAGTTCTCCCTTAGATCTGTATTAAATTCACTTCTCACTTTCTCTGTAATTTCTGTATTTTTTTTTCTTCCACTTCTTGTTGCATTGGGTATTTCTTCTGTTGTTGAGGAAGATTCTATTTAAATAATTATGAGGCAAGTATATAAAATTTTACAACACTGTCTATGTGCCTGTAATTCCATGAATATATTACTAGAATGGCATGTCATCCTTCCTGCATTTTTCCCTACAAATTTAAATTACAAATTAAAATAGACATACCACACTGAAATAGGGAAAGTGTTCAGTGATTGTGAGGATGAATTTTTTTTTTTCATTTTAAAGGGAACACCTTTCTAAAATAACAGAATAGGAAAAAAAGCCATTATTGCCAGCATTCCCTCAGGAGTTAATGTTCCTCAGGTGTTTCCAGGGAGGTTTTTTTGGAGGCTTTGGCACTTCAGGGAGCTCAGTGGCTCCCAAGGCAGTGCCCAAGGTTAAACTGCAGCTCCCCCCTTGCAGGGGATTCCATCACTACTGGGGGTTGATTAAAATCCAGCAAGATGTTGAATCAACAATTTGGAAGTGAATTAATGATTTCCTTACAAAGACACCAAAACAAAACAAACCACCCAAAAAACCCACGAAACAAACCAAACCAAAACAGGAAAATACACCTGAATCTGATGGTTCACTCCTGAAAAAGTACTTTATCGCTCCTGTCAGACATTCCAAAGATGACTGGCAATTTCTTTACATGTAAAATCTGTTCATTACAAGATGGATTTGACAAAAGCTTATTTTTAAACCTACTTTACTAGAGTGAAAACCTTAAAGAGAGATTTACTAGAAGTTTCATTTTTTTCCCCTAATGGATAACCACTCAGAAGGAAGCTGGAATTATGTTTATGGAGTCTTTTGAATATTTACTTTCTGTTGAAATAATGGAGGCACTATTACTAAGGAATATACATTTCAAAAAAAGATATCTCTTCACTGAAGGCAATCATGATTTTGTTTTAAATGAGTAGCAGCTTATCTTCTAAGTGAACAGATATGAATCTATGTCGGAGTTGTCCTTAAACTTCTTAGGAAAATCTTTTAAAATGTGTTGCTAAAGAATAGGAAAGTTCTGTAGCACTGAGGGGGGAGAATTTAGGGAGCTGTATGAACCTTGAAAAAGCTGTTCCAGCAGTTGGCTGGAATTTCATTTTTGCTGAAGCCCTCGTTGGTACAGAAGTGGTCGAAGGATGAAACATTAAAGACAGAGCACTGGGACACCAAGGCTGCAGAGGAATTGCTCCTCATCCATGGGGTGCTGTGCAAGGGCTGCACAAATTCTGCAATTCCAGCCCTGGGGACTGAAATGGGGGATCAGATTCAGCCTGGGACAGAGGAGTGTCACACCCTTGGGCTGGAGTCGCTGTGCTCAGCTCTGGTGCCAGCCTGGGGTGGGCACTGGGGGCACGGCAGGGCTGCCCCAGCCCCAGCCCTGAGTGCCCCTGGCCAGCAGCTCTTGGGGCTGGAGCCCCTTGATCTGCCCTGGAGGGGGCACAGGGGCACAGCTTTGTGAGGAGAGCGTCCCCAAAGGCTCCGACACACTGTGGTGTCTGGGGTTTCTGTGTGTCCTCACACTGAGGGTTTGCTGTGCTGGGGTTTCACGGCAGTGTTTGGTGTTCAGAGAGCTCTGTGGAACGCTCTGCAGCTGCACTGGTGTTTCACTGCAGTGTTTGGTGTTCAGAGAGCTCTGTGGAACGCTCTGCAGCTGCACTGGTGTTTCACAGAAACATTTACTGCTCAGAGAGCGCTGTGGAACGCTCTGCAGCTGCACTGGTGTTTCACTGCAGCTTCACTGGTGTTTCACAGCAATGTTTCATGCTCAGAGAGCTCTGTGGAACGCTTTGCAGTTTCACTGGTGTTTCACAGCAATGTTTCATGCTCAGAGAGCTCTGTGGAACGCTTTGCAGTTTCACTGGTGTTTCACAGCGATGTTTCATGCTCAGAGAGCTCTATGAAACGCTCTGCACCCTCCTTGGCCCTGCAGCTTCCCCTGCTCGCAGGATTCCTTTGGAATTATCCCTGCTGGTTTTCCAGGTGCAGCTCCTGGTTTCCCATCCTGGCTAGGTTTTGTTCTGCACAGCTCCAGCTCTGCCATTCCCTGGGATGCTTTCGACTGCCTTTGCCCCATTCCTGCCCTGTTATCTCCTTGCAGGGTGAGTACAGCAAGCTGTCAGAAATAAAAGCGAGCCTTAACATTAAACAAATGATTATAGGCCAGGGGAGATGAGTAATAAAACATAAAGCACCTTGTGTTTGTTACCCAGCAATATTTCCTGCTCTTTTTGAAACCCCCTAGAGCGCCACACTTCTGACTTAGAGGCAGTTCTTCTCTTGCTTGTAGTGTGGTGCCTGATTTTTGGAGTACATTTTGCCCTCCAGATGTCTTTCAGACAATTTTCAATTCTTGTGTGTGGCTGGAATCCCTGACTTTAAAAAAAATCTGTTGACATTTTCGGGGAAGCAAAGGTTTGAACTGTTTAAAGTCTCTACAGCTGGAGGTAAAATTTTATTTTAAAAAATTACTAAAAAAGAACAACCCACAATCAAAACAAAAACAAGCCCACCCATCATCTTTGTTCAGAGCCTTCTGCTCCTGGAAATGTCCTCTGGCCCAGGTAGTTGTGAATAGAATTGGTAGCAAACTCAAGGGGAGAGTTACAATATGACAAAAATAGTTCAAATCTTGATGTCTCTGGTAATTTTTCCAAAGCACATCTCCCATGCCCTGCAGTTTCTTTGCAGTTCATGTGTATGGAAGAACAAAGAGACCATATTTGTGCTTGCATATTCATATCTTTTCTTTCAAAGATCCTCATGGATGGTGGAAAAATGGAGAAATTGTCCTAAAGCTGCCACAAGATCAAAACATTTCAGAAATGTTGCAAGAGGGTTCTTAAAGGGTCACTGAAATAGCAATCTGAGAGAAAAGTTTGTGCAAAATATTGATAATAAGGCAGAGTTACTCTGAGAATTACATGTATGGAAGTGTATCCTTGTAAAAGCATCTGTGGATTTTAATTGTATGTTGTCATCTTTAAACACAGCAGCAACTTTAGATTACAGAGGACTTGTTAAAAAATCAACTTATAAAGGAATCTATTAAGGATAGAGGGTAGAGTACATTTAAAAAATATTGTTTGAGCAGTTTGTTGGTTCTAGCATAAAATAACTTTGTTATGTTATTTTGTTATTTTAGGACTAGAGAATTTGAATGTGGCACAGCTGGTTGTAACTGAAAATAGGAGCTCTCCTTAAAATGTGGGTTTGGGGATTTTTTTGTTGTTTCTTTTTTACTTCCAGGATTAAGGAGGAATATAGTAAAGTGTCAAAAAGCAGAATTAGGAACTTCTAATTGGCCTCCCTCAGATAATAACTGTACAACACTCTTAGATAGGCCTTTCAAATGTGGGGCTCAACACGGTACCAGGTTCTTGTGTTTGACTCCATTGCTGTTCTAGGGATCACCATGAATCCAGATGGAAGCTGGGATCTGCTTCTGCTCCAGTGAGGTATTTAATGGGCCATTATTCCATTTATAAAATACGAAGATGTATTCCTTCCTGAAAAATCTTTTTTTACTTGTAAGTGGAAAAAAGGCAGTTCAATCTCAATGGAAGCCTCTGAATACAAGAAACCAAAAAAAAAAAAAATTGCAGCTCCAGCTATTAACAGGTTGTGTTTATTATGGGAACAAGAAATACTTGTAGGAATGTTTAGAAGTGAACTCAATTATTTGATTACAAAGGCAGTGGCAAACAGGGACTGAATCTGAACAGAAGTTCTGTTTAAAAAAAAAAAAGATAATCTTTTATCTACAAATCAAATTAACAGCTGGTGTTCTGTGCAGGTTGTATCAGGAATTGGAATGCAGAGAGTGCTCTGGTTTATCCTGCCAGGAAAGGGCTCAGCGCTGTTTTATCGATGTGGGTGCTGAAGGGATGTGCAGGAATCTGGGAGTTTGGCTGTGGATGGTCGGGACAGACGGTGAGGAGAGATCTCTGTGCTCAGGGTTTAGATCATGAGGTTTATTGTGGAGAGCATGGGTGAAAACCTGCCAGGAGCTGCCAGACACAGCTCGAAGCAGGGCAGAGAAGTGAGAGAGCAAGCAGGAGAGAAGTAAAAAGTGGGAAGCAGAGAGAGAGAGAGCGATAGAGTAAAAGTGGGAAGCAGAGAGAGCTTCGTGCCCATTTACAATACAATAAATCGTCTTCTATGTTGAATATTCTAATTTCCATTAACCAATCTAGAATAACCTACAAATCTTACATTTGCCTACAGCCTATAAGAATCGTTGCATTAACATACGGTGTTCTATTTTAAACCCTAAAAGTGACTTTTTGGACCCTCTGATAAGTTAGCAGGGTCTTCTCTGACCCATTAACATATATTTTAAACCCTAAAAGTGACTTTTTGGACCCTCTGATAAGTTAGCAGGGTCTTCTCTGCCCCTTGGACCTGTCTGCAGGCAGAGGGTATTGTTTAATCAAAGGGGGATCACCTTCAGCCAGCCATACTATTGTTTTCCAGTTGTTCAGGAACTGCAGTTGGGTAACTCAAAGCTCGTCTTCATTTCAATCTCACTTATAGTTTCCACATTCTCAGCATCTTTTGCAGGCAATCATATTGATAAGGCTTCCCTATTCCATCCTCCCCCACAGGGCTGTGAGCTCAGCAAACCCCACTGAGCCCTGGGTACTCGGGAGTGAGGAGATGAGGTCAGGAGCTGCCTCCTGATGGGGGATGAGCAGGTCTGGGTGCCCCTGCCAGCCCCAGCCCTCACCTGTGGGAGCAGCTTCCCCCCCTTGGTGAGGTTTGGGGTTTGTGTGATGCAGAGAGGGCAGGGGGCTGCAATTCCCCCTCCTGCCCTCTGCACCAACACTCATCGGTGAGGAGCAGCTCCAGAACTGTCCATTGGACAATCCCTCTCCCGTCGTGTTTTTGTTCCGGGTGAGTTTGGGAACTCTCTCTGTTCGGCCAAAAGCAGCTCCAGATCACTGTATTTTTGATTTCCTGGCTTTGTTGGGTCAGCCTGTTGGACAGCTCAGGGTGTCTCAGACCAAGGAGAGCAGTCTGAGCAGAGCAGTCTGAGCAGAGTTCCAGCTCCAGCTCACTGTATTTTTGATGTCCTGGCTTTGTTGGGACAGCCTGTTGGACAGCTCGGTGTCCCAGACCGAGGGGAGCAAACTGAGCAGAGTTCCAGCTCCAGCTCACTGTATTTTTGATTTCCTGGCCTTGTTGGGTCAGCCTGTTGGACAGCTCAGGGTGTCTCAGACCAAGGAGAGCAGTCTGAGCAGAGCAGTCTGAGCAGAGCTCCAGCCCCAGCTCACTGTATTTTTGATTTCCTGGCCTTGTTGGGTCAGCCTGTTGGACAGCTCAGGGTGTCTCAGACCAAGGAGAGCAGTCTGAGCAGAGCAGTCTGAGCAGAGCTCCAGCCCCAGCTCACTGTATTTTTGATTTCCTGGCCTTGTTGGGTCAGCCTGTTGGACAGTTCANGCTTTGTTGGGACAGCCTGTTGGACAGCTCAGTGTCTCAGACCGAGCAGAGCAATCTGAGCAGAGTTCCAGCTCCAGATCACTGTATTTTTGATTTCCTGGCTTTGTTGGGTCAGCCTGTTGGACAGCTCAGGGTGTCTCAGTCTGAGCAGAGCTCCAGCCCCAGCCCTCCGAGCACAGGAAATTTCTGCTGCTCCCTCAGCAATCCTCACACTCGTGTATAACCTATTCCAACAAGAACATTTCCATGCTACTGCAAGCTGAAAGACAAACATACTTTTGTTACTTCGAAATTTTTATTTTTTGTTTTCTAAAAGTCTTTCTATGATAATAATTTTAGATGCATTTTTTCACCAGATCTTTCTTACACATATGAATGTCTTTATAATGGGCGTACCTTCAAGTATAACTCCAGTTCCCCAATATTTTTTTCCCTTATTTAAAATAGGATATAAAATACAGAAGTACTGGAAAATATGTTCTTCATGGGACTATGTAGCATTTTGATTTCCATTTTCAACTCCTTTTTTCTGTACATAAGATATATCACAGAAATTTCAGAATATTCTTAGTCGGAAGGGACCCACAAGGATCATCAAGTCCAGGTCTTAAATTTTTGTCCCACACAGGGATTGACCCCACAACCTTGGTGGTTTTAGCACCTGGTTTGACCGACTGAGCTCATCTCTATTCAGATATATGGATATTTTTAATTATTTTTTTAAAATGTGTGCTTTAGAAAGGGTTTCACCTTGAACGATTAGCATTAAAAGGTTGCATTTGCTGTTTTCTCAGTTGGTTTTTTTTAAAGAAATCTCTCACCACAGCTTGCTGTTGCTATCAGTATTTCAAGTTAAGTGTAAATACTATAGGCTCTGGATTTAGCCTTTTGAAAATTATTCAATATGAATTTACTGTAATGATGGGCTAATTAGTTAAAGTTCACTGCCTTTAACTAAACATACAGTGTTTGATTTCGAGAGATAAATCTGTGGTCTGTCAACCTTTTCAGCCATAATCCTGCTTCCAACATTATCTGACAGGTAGTCAGCCCGTCAGGCCCGGGGATGTGCTGCAGAGCAGCTCCGCTCTTCACTCTTGACTAGCAATTTATCTCATGGAGCATAATTCCCAACTGGCAGATGGGAAGTGGGGGCACCAAAGGCTTCCTTCCCTTCCTTCGAGCACTAGGAACTGCTCTGGAGATGTGGCTGAACTCACATTTCTGTGCTTTGGTTGCTGTAAATTCTCTCTGTGCCCTGTATATTCTGAAATATTTGTATTTAGAAATGCTCTGTTATAAATAATACTCGGCAAGTAATTTTTGTTGCAAGCATTTTGAACGTTTTGCATTTTCGGAATATTGTGTAATTCCAAAAGATAATTTCAGAAATATCTTCACAAGTGAGGTAATCACACTCTTTACCAGCTTTATAAAAATCCCCAAACCTTATTTAGTTAATCTGTGGTATTCTGGATTATTTCCTTTCATTGGAAGGAAAATGCTGAGTGGTTTCTGAGGATCTGTTGTAGTTCCAGGCATGCAGAAGGATGAGTTTGAATCAATCATTTCCTCAAGGCTGTCCCTGGCAGTGGGAGATGGAATTCAGGGAAACCAGGGCAGTGGTGCTCAGATTGCTGTGCTGATGCTGAGCCTGGGCACGGGATGAAAGCAGCTTTCTTGAGAGAGCATCAAAGCCCCCAGCAGAAAATCCTTTTTTCACTCAGCTGCTCGACTAGTTTGACTCAGGAAGAACTTGCTCCTTGGCCGTAGACAAGAAATAGTTGTTTAAAAAAAAACCAAAGAGCAGAGAAACAACAGAAGGAGCCACAATTGTTGTCTTGTACACAGAATTTTCTGACAATTGGTTGTAGAAATTATATTTTAGCAAATGAATAAATTGGAAGGACTCCTGGGAAGAGCCCTGATGGTTTAAGGAGGGAATGACCCTGGATTGTGGTTTGCGCTGAAAATTAACGTTCAGCAAGCGACCAAGGGAAGTGAAGAACCTGTGCAGATTGAAAGCTCGTCCCTTCCATATCGATGGACCTGTGGAGCTGTAGTGGGGTCGAGTGGTGTCCCCAGCAGCTGTGGGGCTCGGCAGGGGGATGGGAGGGTTCCCAGCCCGTGTCCCAGTCCGTGTCCCTGTCCGTGTCCCATCCGTGTCCCATCCGTGTCCCATCCGTGTCCCATCCGTGTCCCATCCGTGTCCCATCCGTGTCCCATCCGTGTCCCAGTCCGTGTCCGTGTCCCAGTCGGTGTTCCAGTCGCTGTCCGTGTCCCAGTCTGTGTCCGTGTCCATGTCCCAGTCCGTGTCT
>VZTX01024106.1:14119-31198 GCA_013400915.1 Pardalotus punctatus | reverse complement strand
GTTCCCAGTAAAATGTTCCCAGTAAAACGTTCCCAGTAAAACGTTCCCAGTAAAACGTTCCCAGTCAAATGTTTCCAGTAAAATGTTCCCAGTAAAATGTTCCCAGTCAAACATTCCCAGTAAAACGTTCCCAGTAAAACGCTCCCAGCACGTGTGTGGGCAGCCTGGGATGTTTGATTGGCATCCTGGTGGGGTTGGGTTGGTTCTCCCCCAGGAAGGAGGGGTTCCCGCTGAAGGAGCTGTGGCTGCTCTGTCACACCCAGCGGTTCAGGGGGCTCTTTCTCAGGGTGAGGCACAGCCCGGCTGATTGCAGCTGTCGGAAGGTGCAGGGGAGAGCTGTGTGTTCTGTGCGTGGTTGAATGCGCTTCCTCCACTCTCACAGCATCGTTCATGGTCTCATGGAGCTGCTAAATCATAAAAACAACCCGTGCAAAGCTCTTCTCAAAGCAAAGGAGAGATCAGCACAAAAGCACCTGATTTTAAAAGGAAGAAAGCTATGGGAAGGTGACAGCTGGAATTCCAGTGCTTAATCTGTGTAATTAAAACTTTTCTAAGGAGCAGGAAAAGCAGGTTGGACTTGAGGTAGTTTTAGGAGTTAATTAGCAAGGTCTTTTTGAATATTAAGCATGCCTTTGAAGGATAAAGTTTTAAAAAACTAGTTCAGGGCTTTCAAACAGCATAAATTAAGGCAGAAACTTTCTTTTTACACATCCTCAAGATGCAGACAGAGTCATCCTCCCTAACCGTGCCATTTCCTTCCATCAGAAATATCATCATACATCCTCCTCAATGTCTGATCTTCATGAGGATTTATTAGCTTGCTAACAGAGCAGTGGTAATTTAACTGGAAATAATATTTTACAGGAGTTTTTTACACATTCACTACTGCAAACACTAAAGTCAGTAGCTCTTAAGTCATAAACTGAATTTCTTCCTGGGCTGGATCCTGTGATATATTACCGATATTGAAAACAGCAAGCTGCATATTTCAAGGTTCACCATAGAATTATGGAGTGGTTTGGGTTTAAGGGAGCTTAAAGATCATGGAAAGCATCCTGACTGCCATCAGCCCAGCTGGCTCAAAGCCCCAGAACATTCCCTGCAGGGAGGGGACATGTCCCGTGTCTCAGGGCACTCAGAGCCCGTGTCTCTCCACCCTGGCAGCCAGGAATGTCCTCACCAGCTCCCAGCCCTGCCCTCTGCCCGTCCGAGGCCGTTCCTCGTGCCCTGTCCCTCCCTGTCCTTGTCACAAGTCCCTCTGGTTCCGTCCTTGTCCCTTCAGGGGGCTCTGAGGTCTCCCCAGAGCCTTCTCTTCTGAAAGTTCTGCCTTTTCACAAGGGGATGCGGCTGAAAATGCGACCTTGCTTGTTCTCCCAGGGTCTGGTGATTTCTGTAAGCATTTGCCAAGAAATAAGACTGAAGTACGCTGAAAATTTGGGGCCGTATCTCTTAAAACATATGGAGAGTATGGGCTTGTTCCATTCGTATTTTATGGGGTTTTATGCTTTGCTTTGTGAATGCACTCACTTTCCCAGGGAAAAAGAGCTCTGTGTTTCTTTTACGGAGCTATGTGGACAAAATTTAGAAGATGCACTTTACTTTTACTTACTTTTTATTAGTTTTGGTGTGCTTGGCTCTTACAGAATTTCTCACCTGTGAGCTGTTTTAAACAGCTGTTACAACAGCAGAGTGCATCTTGACATAAAATGAAATTAATTCGTATGGTATATTACCTGTGCATTTAGAAAGCAAATCAACCTAAGAATTATCTGTCAGCAATAAATATATCAAAGCAAGACACACTCAATGAATGGTAGCAAAGTTCCCATGGTATCTTCAGACTTTGTTTAAAGAAGAGTGCTCTGGTTTTTAGATGTGAACTCCAGAGGAACTGCAGAATTGTGTTGGGGAAATACGAGTGTAGAGTTTACTCTTTCTACAAAGAACCTCGAATTATACCATTTTATTGGACTTGGTCATTCACAAGGAATTATGTAAGTCCCTTTTAGTAGAACATACCAATCCATTGAGCATTCAGCTTTCTGAACATCAAGTTTCCAAAAAAATTCAGTAGGCTTCTAAAGCACTTGATGAAGAGTCAAAAAAAATCCAGCTCTGAAAAGGAAGATGAAGGTATAAATTAGTATTTGAAGTTTTACCTCTGCCCAGTGGTGAATTATTTAGAAGTGTTACACTGATTGCTTCATAAATCAGTAGTTATCTTACTCTTTAAAAATGCATTGTTCTAGAAACTGTAGAAATCTATAAACAGAACTGTCCAAAAATAAAATGCTCTGCTTCTAAGATGATGAGGCTGTTGGGTTCCTAGGTAGAGGAAAAAAAGTCCAACAACCAAATAACAAGAATAACAAAACCCAAGCCTGAAGTTCGTTATAAAACAATGTAAAAATGCCATAATTTAATGGCACTATTAGCCATTGGCCCTACCCCAGAGGAATTCCCAGAGCTTGTGCTGAATGTTGCAGGTGAAAAGGCACATTGCATTGTGGTCTGTGCTGTGCTCAAACACCACGGTCCAAGGAGGAGAATTCTTTAACCCTGGGAGCTGCACTTCAGCCCAGTGTGCCCTACAGCTGTGCAGATGTATTTCTCAATTAAAAGGGCAAAAAATGAAAGCCTTCATGGTTTGTAATTGGAGTATACTGAAGAAATAAGTGTCAAACATAAAATCATTTATTCATTTCTTCGGAGGGTTGTGAGGTTTATGGTAATGCAAAAAACACAGCCTAGTGGTGGAGCATATGTCGTGTCTCTTCTCTATTGTACTTCAGTTTCATTATTTAGGATTTTTGGATGTCTTTTCCTCGATAATGTCTTCCTCAGAATCACAGAGAGTGACTCTGATCCTTGTGATGTTTGTCAGTGTGCCCTTGCCCTGATCCCAGCAAATTTCAGCAGGAATTGTGAGGAAATGCTTCATGGCATGGTACACACAGGAGAACCTCAGACAATATTTGAATGGAGCAGAGAAATCTCGGAGTAAAATGCTCATGAGCAGGACTGATGTATTTAAGAACATATTTTAGACAACCTGTCTGTGGTGCAAATGACAGATGTGAGAGGTAAAAACACTTTTAACATAAATGTCAAAACATTTTATCATTCAACAACTACCATGTCTTTTTTATCAGTCACTTCTTGACGCTCTGTAAGGGGGAATGTGCAGATCTTAAAAGTCATTTTTGCTGTGCAGGAAATGAGACCAAAAGCTGTGTGTAGGTGCAGATGCTGTACACGTGTGGATCTGTGTTGGGTTCCATACAGACACACACAGATGTGTTAGGGATTCGGTGTGGGCACAAATATTTCATGAAGCTGTCAAATTTTACATTGACTCAAAGCAGACAGTTCAAATCTGACTCTTCATGCAGAAATATCCCAAAATATCCGATAATCTCAGTGAGAAAGTGAATATATAGTTTCAATCTATAAACTTACTTTAACTGACTTGTAAATTTTCCTTTTAAGATAATCCATGCTGCCTGTAGTTTTAGTGTCACTTCCCAATTTATCTCTGATTCTCATCATGCTTTGAAGAAAATATGTAAATTGCAAAGTAATTATTATGTCTTTAAATATTACTTCATTTTGTCTTTATTCCTCATTTTTTACACAAAAAAGGATCTTGGTGCTATTTCTCTGTTTTGCCATAAAATTTGTTAAGCAGAAATGTTCAGTTTGTATACTTTTTTCCTTTTTAAGGTTCTGTATGTTAATTGTACCATTTTCATTCCTTATAACACCAATTTTTTATCTGAAGAAATGGCCATTAGCCAGACTTAGGTGAGTACAGAAGTGATTTGGCTGTGTCCTAAAAAAAAAGATATCAAACCCCAAGCAAAAGTCTTCACAAATATAATTCTTTTTTTGAATTGATTTCTAATTTGACTACACAGTGGGCAAGATAATTGTAATATCTTCTAGTTGTAATATTTATCTTTTTAACTGTGTTTTAATTTCTTCTATGAAAGCAGGGTTTTATATCCTGGGACAAGTATAAGATAAGTCCTATTAGGTTTATTAAAGATGCGTTCTGAGCTTGCCAATCTTATTTCTAGTGCCAAGACAGTAATTGTCTTTTGTGCCAGACAGGTCACTGTTAAACACTCAGTGCCCACTGAGAGGGAATATTCCTATCAGCAATGGAAATATGATTGCTGTGAATTGGTGTGAATTTTAAATATCTGCTCGTCAGGTCTTTACTGGGGCTCCTGAATTCAGCCCCTTGCTCCCAGCTCTGCAGGCAGTTTCTCAAGAAAGGCTTTTGCAGATGCTGGGAACCTTTCCAGGGTTTATTTCCTGGGATTTTTCCTGTGAGGAGCTCCCTGCTGACAGGTTGTTGTCAAAGGGGTGAGATTCTGCTGAGCAGCGTTATCAGGTAAACAGCTTGCTATTTATAGTGGATCCAAGTTGTTTTTCTTCACCATCTTCGGCCCTTAAAAGTGGTGAGAATCATCGTTATCCTATGACCAACCTCTTCAAAAGCTGAGTAGAAAAGCAGTGAGATATTTATTTTTACAGCACAGGGAAAAACAGATACTCCTGAAGTAAGAAAATGCGTTTATCATCATGAAAATTGTTTTGTTCTGTTTCACGGAGCTTTAATTAGTGACCTTCCCTGAATCATTTGTTACTCATAGTTTTTAAGGATGGCAGAGCACTCTAAATTTCAGTTTATCTTCAGTTCTTTTATTGACAAGGTAAATTGCACAAAATGCAAGCAGTATTTGTCTGTGGAATGGAGCTTCCCCTTCATCAGAAGATGCAAATGTCTAAAAAGTTTTCACTTTTTTATTATCTTCTGCTATTTGTTGTAAATTTTTTTTTGCTGAATACTATGCATATTAAATAGTAAGAAACAGTAAATTAATTCAAATCAAATTAGACAACTCAAAACTAATGATAATTTCGGGTACAGATGAAGAAGAAATTACTTTTGTGTTGTGCATTTGTTTTTGGTGCTGATATGACTCAAAGAAACTTTTCGTGTCATAACCCAGTTTATTCCAAGGATAAGTTCTTCTCGGGTGCAAATAAGCATTTTTGCAACTCCAGACACCTTTTCATATTTATTACAGCTCCCACTTTTAATTCTGCAACCTTTAATTCTGCTGCTTTTAATTCTGCTCCTTCATTTCTGCTGCTGGGATTGCTGTGTGAGTACCAAGGCTGGCAGGAGAGGACTGTTGGCCATTTGAGTTGTTAGTCTTCCCAGATATTTTTATTTACTGTTAATTATCTGGTGTTTACAGTCACATATTTGTATCTGAAAAACATATTTTTATCCACTAAACCCTGGAGCTTCTTTGTTGAGAATAATTTATAATAGTTGCTCATATCTATGACCATAAATTATCAATATCTGCCACAAACTGTTAAAATGGAGATTTTATAAATAACAAAGGATAATTTTAAGTGACTTCCCTTTTCTGATAGCCTTCATTTGTCACTCTGCATCTTTCTCCAAAGTTTAGAAATAGCCAAAATAACTTTATGGCGCTTTCCTGCGTTCTGCTCTAACGAGTGTGTGCAGGGATTGGATCTTGTGCTGTAGAGCTGGGGTTCCATTGCACTGTAAATCTCTAAAGAAAAAACACCTCACGTGATACTTTTCTTAGTAAAGTAGAGTTCATGATAGCAGCCAGAGAAAACTACTCATATCCCAGAGTTTTTGTTGTTTTCAAGGTGTCTGAAGCAACAGTTTTGGGTCTGCAGGCTGGCTTGATAAAGTGGTGTCCAGTTTTCCAGCTGGTTGCATAGTTCATACTCTAAATACAGATAAATTAGTGCAGATTTTAGACACTCATGGAGGAAATTCAGTTTGGAAGTGATTTCCATGCGGATAAAGCCAGAGCAGTCTTGTGATTTGTCCTTTCATTCTAACAGAATTCACATTTTCTGAAGGGAACAGGTTGTCTTTAAGGCAGCACTGATTCTTCAAAATAAGTGAATTGAAATACACCTGTTGGGTTTTTTCATGCAGCCTCAAACACAGTCTGATTGTTGGGAGAGCTCTGGAAGGAAGGAGTGACTGCCCACAGTGAAATGCTCCTTGTGTTGTGAAGTGAGGTGGTTCAGGCTTTGGGGGAGAGAAAAGGAGAGAAAAAAGAACAATGTGCCTGTGCTGAGCAGCACTGCTGGGGCTGCTCCGTGGCCCTGCCTGCTCCTGCTCCCAGCAGAGCTGGGCTGCTCCAGCCAGGGTGACTCGGGGTGGGAAAGCCCCAGCAGCGGGGCTTTGCCCTCCCCTGGCTGGGTGCTGCACCCATGAGAATGGACAGGGCACGGTGTTTGTGTTCTGTAGAGCTGAGAGCTCAAAGGTGTCTGAACAAACCCTGGGAGCTGTGCTGGCACTGCTCAGTGTGGGACAGAGCCTCTGCAAGTGTTCCTGGTCCTCTGCTTTGCTCTGGGATATCTCTGGTATCATCCTGATATCATCATGATATCATCCTGATATCATCATGATATCATCATGATATCATCATGATATCATCTCTGATATCATCTCTGATATCATCTGTGGTATCATCTCTGATATCACCTCTGGTATCATCCTGATATCATCCTGATATCATCTCTGATATCATCTCTGGTATCATCCTGATATCATCATGATATCATCTCTGGTATCATCCTGATATCATCTCTGGTATCATCATGATATCATCCTGATATCATCTCTGATATCATCCTGATATCACCTCTGATATCATCCTGACATCATCTCTGATATCATCTCTGATATCATCTCTGATATCATCTCTGATATCACCTCTGATATCACCTCTGATATCATCCCTGATATCGTCTCTGGTATCATCCTGATATCACCTCTGATATCATCCCTGATATCACCTCTGGTATCATCCTGACACCATCTCTGATATCATCTCTGATATCACCTCTGGTATCATCCTGGCATTCGCAGCCTTTGCTCTGCCCATCCTTGGCTGATATTTGGGATCTGTGCCATTCTTGCCAGGTCCTGTCGGGCACAATCCATCAGGAACAACGCTTTGGAGTCCAAAAGAGACCCCTCTCTTTCTGCAGGCCAGCCTTGGGAGCATGATACTGAGTTTAGAATTACCTGTGCCCCAGAGAATTAAAATGATTAGGAAAATCCAGAGTAAGACATCCTGCATTACCAAAACTGACAATTTTACTCCAGGTGCCGTGGTAGCAATTTAAAATTAACCACATAGCTCAGCACAGGAAATTTCTTCTGTGGTTCATGCGTGACAGTTCTTTTTCACTCGGTTATACTCAAACCACTGAAATTATTCTAAAGATCTCCAGACAAAAACGTTCAGAAAGCTGTAATTGCATCAACGTGTGCCTGCTGCTGACCTTCCAATCTGCTGAAGCCACACAGCGAAAAGATGCAGACTGTGGGGACTGCTGTGAAAATTCTTAGGTCAATTCAAGACTTTTGTTTTCCGGGAACGTGGGCAAGGAGTTTGTTTAGCTTAAGTGCCCTTTATGAAAAAGGAATAAGGTCACAGATCCCTCTGCTGCTGCAGAGCTGCAGGTGGATTGCAGACAGTCAGTGTGAAAGGATTTTCAGTCTCTTTCTGAATGAGGTGTTTTGCTTAAACACATGCCCTGGGTTTTCCTTTTGAAGAAAGAAGTGCACAATTGGTGTAGAATGGAGACAAAGCCTCGGCCCTGCTGTGTCCTGTAGGGATGAGTTTGGGAAATGCGTTCTGGGCTTCAGAAGAGCTGGGCACTCATTGCAGTCATCCCTGAATGAACCCACTTTGTGTTCTGGTGAATTCAGGATAAAGAACTGCCCATTAGGAGTTTTGTAGACTTGCCTACGTTGTTCAGTTCTCTAATTTCCGAGGAGATGGCTGCAGGACTGGCTTACACATTGCTATGCATTTAATGTTTGCAACATAATTTAAATAGTCATATTAATTTGCATTTTATTATTTTATTTACTCTGATCTCATGTTTCAGAAAAAATTACTTTATTGGATCATCATCATCTATTGAAACTCTTCTGCTGTAATTAACCACGCAAAGTAATGAATTCTAAATTATATTTTCAATTACTCGTGACTAAAATTATCTTGAATTTTTTAAAAAATGGGTTTCTCCTCTGGAAAGATTCATTGCTTTATCGGTGTTGTTGTAGAGCTCTAGATTAGGGTAACTTGATTTTTAAATGTCAAATATAATTTGCTGTTAGAAACATAAAGGGTATGCCTGTATTCTGAAGGAGAAAAAAGTCACTTCAGCATCATTTAATAGTGATGTGTATTTAAAATCAGCTTTCCAGCAGTTGGGTAAAGTCTGGCAGAACAAAGGAAGTTTTTATGTGCACACAACCCCAGTTTTGCATGTGTGGATCCAGAATGTATCTATGGGCTGTAAATAGAGGAATCTGCAGTTTGGTCACAGATCTTCTGGAAATAAAAGATTCCATAATTTAGTACTTTCCATAAAATAATAATGGCTTTTGAAATGTGGATTGGGCTGTTGGCTGTAGACATTTCGGGCTGATGTGAGTGGATTTATTTCAACAATGATGGGAGGTTCCCATAAAACATCACCACAGCACAGCTGAGGGGAGAGGGGACAGAGGGAGGTGCGGACAGGAATTTAAATTTAATGAAGAAATTGTAGGGAATGTGCTTGAGGACTGTATTGTAGGTAGTACTTGGTGTGAGCTGGAGTTATTCAAAATTTTCATTACCAGTCTTCAAAACAGAGAGAACTTCTCCACTGAGATGGGAAAATCTTCTAGTGAAAAGAAGTTCCACGTTTTTCTCATCATGTGCAGAAATATGTTTTGTAAACATTGATCTCAGCCTTTGCTCTTGGAGCAGGTTTATTTCCTAGAAAGTTGAAATAGGTGAGTAATCATTTGAATTAAAATATTCAAGATGTTAGGAGTTTTTGGACCAGCGTAATATAAAAGTTTTAGGGAACGTCAATCTAAAGGGAAATTTGTGGTTCATTTCAAAGCACAGCAGCAAAACCGTTTGGCATCATTTATCATTATCTCTCGTATTTACTGCACGGGAGACAGCGACTGCATGGATTCCACCACGGCCAGCAGCTGAAATTCTGTCGTGGTGAGCATTTTGAGTGGCAGCCAGCGAGGCTGGGGGCAGCTGTGTCCCCTCCGGGGTGACAGCGCCTCAGAGCTGTGTCCAGAGAAGGTTCTGGCTCTGCCCTGCGGGTCTGAGCTCTCCTGAGCGGCTGCTGAATTCCACAAGAAACAGCCAAACTTATTTCTCACTCATTTTCCAGTCCTCTTGACGTGGGCTGGTGGCAATTTTGAGTTAAAGCACATAAAGGTTGTATCAACAGCAAAGGTTGTACCAAAGATGCTAAACCCTCTTTCATCTGTTTCTAGTCCAAACTCCTACCAGAATCCGTTTTCATCAACAATTTCTGCATGAAAGCTTAGATTTAGTAGGTGGAGTTTTCAGTATATGATCTCTGTATGCTTTTCCTTATAAAAAAAGTAAATTAAGTACTTGAAAGCAGCTTCAAGGCTAAACAACATCATCCAGTACTTAAGATTGGTGTAAACTTGTTCCCTATTCAAAGATATGGAAGATGAAAATATAGTGCTGGCCAAAGATTTTTCATAATTGATATAGATTGATATTTCTATATAGAAAGTGTCTGTGGGGAAAATGGCATTTTTTTGAAATCACTTTAAGAAAACGTTTGCTTTTCCTGTTCAGTAAATATTAAGCTGTTTTTAAGTTTCTGTATTTGGTTAAGCTTATCCAATTCCTTCTGTAACTGTTTGATATTTACCCTTTTTGAAGAGAAAATGTTATCCAAGCAAGTTATTTGAAGCATATTGATGATAAAATGATGCTTCTGTGATGCTGTTGAGTAGCAAAGATTGCTTCATTCTCTTAAACAAATCTTTGCATTTATTTCCTTTTTTTTCCATGTTTATTCTGACCTATATATTCTCCAACTTTTTTCTTTTTTTGCCTGCATTGCCACTTCCCATCTTTGTATTTTCACCTGTCTTTCCTCACTCACACTGATGGTATAAGAAGCTGTATGAAAAATGTCAAAATGATCTTAAATCGAACAACTGATGTTGTTTTCCTGGGAACTCGGGTCCCCATTCAGTAGCAGTGCTGAAATCGAGTTTAGAGAGGGTCATAAATGTGGTTGTTTTTATAGGTCTGATTCACGGCATGTTTGAGCTGCCCTGCATTTTTATATTCCTCGCTGAACTTCCCCCACGCTTCCTGCTTATTTCTGTTCCACATATTCTCCATCTCAGGCCTGGCCTAGGCAGTGCTTAACAGAATGTGGATTTTGGTTCAGGTGTCCTGGGTGAAAGTTTTCCAGATAAAATAATTACCTTGCATTTTGTGGATCCATGAACCAGTAAAATACTCTGGAGACCGAGGAATTCATGGAGAAAAGTGTCAAGAACTGCCGAAATGACAGGAAATTCATGGCTAAATGCAGATTTGGAAAGTGGTTATTTTTGGTAGAATCTGTCATGATCGAGCATTGAAACTTATTTTTGTGTTATTTTGGAACAAATTTGGTTTCCTTTCGAAAGTTCACCTTCCCATCTAAAACATGTCTAATGGAATTTTTCTCCTTAGTCATAACTGGCAGAGTGGAACAGCAATAGTGATCTTTATATAAATACACAGAGTCTGTGCTTTTTGTAGTAATTATTGAAGAGGTGCTTGATTAGTATGCAAATATGTTCAGATTATCATTCTGTAACGTTTTCTGTTGGGAGGTTTTTGATTGACATTTTGTTATATGAGCTTTCATAAGAATTTATTACCCAAATCTTGTCTTGTTTCCATCTACTGCTTAATGCTCAGTGAAAGACCAGAATTCAGGGCTGACTGTTTGGAGGGTCGGGAGAAGGAAATTTCAGGGGAAACTCTCAAGATGAGATCCAATACATGGAATTCTGAAAAGTCATACTTGCTGAAAAGCCTCCCAAAACCACCTAGGTTAAAGAAAAATACCAGTTGGGTTTTTAAAACAGTTTTTATGTTGCTTTTATTTTAAGCCCTAAGTGAAGGAAAAAGGCATTGACACATTGAACAGGGAATTATTTTGGCCATTCTGGTCTGGGGCAGGTCCTGTGTGTGGTTTATCATTGCCATGGCTGCTTTTACAGCTTCCTCCTTCCCCTCTCTTTAGTGGTGAGAGGGTTTCTACAAATCCTTTTTCAAATTCTCAAGGCAGAATGGGAAGGTTGAGTAAGGGAGGAGTTTAAAGGCAAAAGAGAGTTAATTACCTCTTGCAAATCCCAAGTTCCTCATGTACTGCTGAAGATATTCAGCACTTTCCAAGGCACCTTTTCAGCTTTATGTTGAAAATAGCAAAGAAATGGATTTTATAGGTAAGAATGGCATCTTTGGGGAACCCAGAAGTCCTATAAAGTTAGCATGAAGGACAACTGATTCACCTTTAACTCAGTGTGGGTTCTGCAATCCGCTTAATATGAGTGCTGTATGCAAATTAAGAACTGTTTTGATACAGATCAAGAAATTACGTGGATTAAATGCATCCCGTAAATGTGTGGAGAATGTCATAGAAATATATGGAACCCCTTTGCCTGTGGCAGATGTGTACTGCTAAAAAACAAAACTGCATTTTGGTGAAATACATGATGACAGGGCAAAAATGCTGAAGGAGTCCGAATGGCAGTGAGAAGAAAGGAAATGCTGTTCTTATCTTTCATCTTCACCCATTTCTGCAGATGTAAAGGAGCTCTCCAGAATCTTTTGTCCTTTGCTGTACAGGCAAGTTAAGGCAGACAACACAAAATCAAACTGTGCTTTTTAGAAGTTTTTTTTGTATTCCATAGTGATAGGTTTAAAGATTTTATGGATGGAAAAACTCAAGATCTGCTGTGGCTTTTGTTGAAGCGTTTAGCATTTCTCAGCCCTGGTACCCGAGGTGAGGGAAGGTTTTTCAGCTGCCCTGGTCTCCTGCCCTGGAGGATAAAGGGGTGCAGAGCAGGGCACATTCCCACCCTGGTGTTTCTGCTGGGGGGTGTTCCTGGGGGGCTCAGGGTGACCCCAACACATCTGGCATCAGCGAGACTTCTTTTCAGAGGTCAGATTAGTAACAACCTCTCCATCCTGTTTCGAGTTTGTACAACAAGAGGATTTCAGGAGAGCATCTGTCAGGATTTCTTACTGCAGTCAGGATGTGCTGGAGCTGCCTTTGGAGCTTCCTGTGGCTCCCAGAAATTCTGGGGACATTTTTCACTCGGTGCTGGACAGAACGGCTGCCCTGGCTCAGATCTGTGTGGTAGCAGGAGCTGGGCTTTAAGGACAACGTCACGTACATTGAGAGGTGCAATTTTAATTGCTGGGAAGGTAAATGTCAATAAACAACCCAGAAAATCAAAGATGAGCAGCCAGGTTGGACCCCAGGGAAAGGTTCTTCCCCCAGAGGGTGCCCAGGCACAGGAAGGGGCTCCCAGGGAACGGGCACTGCCCCAAATCTGGAAGTTCAGAGCCCCTGGACAGGGCTCCTGGTCCAGTGGTTTAGTGTGAAATCCTGCAGGGGAGTCAGACCTGGAAGAGGCTCCCAGGGAACGGGCACTGCCCCAAATCTGGGAGTTCAGAGCCCCTGGACAGGGCTCCTGGTCCAGTGGTTTAGTGTGAGTCAGACCTGGTGATCCTTGTTGGGCCCTTCCAACGTGAAATATTGTAGGATTCTGTATATAAATACATTGTCATTGGCTTGTACTTGCTTTTACAGTGTTCCTGCTGGCAGAGAGAGCTCTGGGGCAAAAAAAAAAAAAGGAAAAAAAATCAATGCACAGGCTGTACAGCTTCTGCATCCCCATTTTTCACACCACTGTTAGTTCTAATGTTACTTCCCTGCAGACATGACCTGAAAGCTAAAAATTTACCTAAAAATCATTTACAGCATATCATTTTTACTAAGCTGAAATCAGTTTCTCTATAAAATTGCAGAAGGCACATTATTTTAATGTATTATTTTGGCCTGATGGGCCTGGGTGAATAGAGAGCCTGATCTTGAGAGCAATGTTGTCTTAAAGTGAGCAGCACATTGCCACAAGGTCATTGGGTTAAAACTCTTCCATATATTTTCCTTTTCCAGGCTTTTTGAAGGAGTGCTGGAGGGGTTCAGTTTATCTGTTTTATCAGAGTAGAGGGTTAAAGGTTTGCAGATATTAATGAAGGTCCCCTTTTTGCTTCTAAACTTTTTACTGTGCATACCCCAACATAGGTTTTGCTTTGTGTTTTCTTAAAAATTAGTTACTGCCCCATAGGAAATGCCTAAATGGGTATTCTGCATGATGTTTTCCTTATATATGTAAAATCATTTTATTTTGCCTGAATTATCATCTAAGTTTGCTTTGTAATTCCTAAGGGTTATCAGATGATCATTAAATCTTGATTTTCTGTCAGGAAGAATTAATAATCTTGACTTCTGAATGAATTTAGAAGCGATAGGGGATTGGAGTCAAATATTTGAATACCATTTCAGTGTTAAATCAGTTATTCATATTTCAACTTAGGCTTACTGGTAGATAAAAAATAAATTCAATTCGTAAATCCGTCTTTGCATTTTAATATTTTATTTTTTTACCCCCACGGCTGGTGAGGATTGCTGCTCGGGTGTCCTGTGTTTAGAGCATCCCTTCATCCACATTCTAGCATAGAATTGATGTAGCCCTGTGCATACATCATATTGAATGCTGCCTTAAGAATAAACTGTGTAGGATAAAATAAGAATTGGTTTCTGGGTGAATTGATCAACTTTAGCAAAAGGAAAGCCTGAGTTCAAGGCCAGATTTGATATTGTAGCTCTGCCTTACTGGAAACTGCCCTCGAGAGTCTGTGCTTCTGGTGGTTCTCTCTGCTGGGCTGGCTTTAAATGGCTGTGTTTTTATTAATTAGTTGTTGTTCCACTCCTCAATCACGAGGAGCTCTGGAGACAGAATCGATGAAGCTGCGAACATTTCAGGGATTTTTGTGGTCTGTTCTCGTGCCCATTACACCCTTGTGCCACAGCTCTGATGTGGTGCCAGCACCGGGAGCTCCCCTGGACACAGAGCGTTCATCCTGCCCAGAGCCCGGCCCCTGTTTGTGGAGAAATGGCTGGAAGAGCAAGGCAGCCATGGAATGCCGGAGTCTGTGTCTCTGCAGAGTTTGTCCTGCAGAGCACAGAGAGGGCATTGTGCGAGCAGAAGGCAGAATTTTGAAGATAACTACAAGGACGATGTCCTTGGTGGTTTGGAAAGTACCGAGGCCTATGAAAGAAGGATTGTAGTCAAGAGAATACAAAAAATCAGATTGTAGGGACCACGAGCGGGTGGGAACAGGTTGATGTGACTGTACAACTAACCAATAATAGAATGACAAGTAGTCTTACTAACCAATGATTTTATGACATGTAACATTGCTAGGTGCTGCAAAAATGTACTTAAGGCTGTGAACCTGAAAAATAAACTGATTGAAGCTTGCTGTTGATCATATTGGTCACTGACTGCTTTTTTCCCCTCGTCATTGCGGAAGAGTTACGGTCCTTTCTCTTGAGTGAGGTTTCTCTTGAGTAAGGTTTCTCTTAAGTGAGGTTTCTCTTGAGTGAGGTTTCTCTTAAATGAGGTTTCTCTTAAGTGAGGTTTCTCTTGAGTGAGGTTTTCCTTAAATGGGTTCCCCGCAACATTGGTGACGGTGTGGATTTTACAATAAGTGACATTCTGCAACACCTGTTCACAGGATAGAGGAGTGAGTTTTATTCCCTGCCTCCTTTAGTCTGGTTTTTTATTTAACTTCCCTGTGCTGCTGCACAGCGTTGAGTGTCTTCTCTGGTGCTCTGTGGAAGTGTTTTTCTCAGCTCTGCTATTGCCAATTAATTAATTTCTCTGCCTGGTCTTTCCAAGTGTGACAGATTTCCGATCAGCTTTTCGAAATGCCGCGTCTTCATGCCATATATTTTGTGTGCAGGTCTGCACACGGTGCACACATCCTAGAGTACCTATATACTCCACATTATGGACGTGTTTATAGCTCTGGGCTTGGAGCCGTTACAGTGTTTTGAACCCATATGTCATCCCGTCTGTCCTTTGAAAAGAACTGAATTTTCTTGCCTGTATTTTGTTGTTCCTTCTGTGTTTACCCCAAGCTTTAGGATACAATATTCAGCTCTCAGTGATCCTGAGTTTTCTGAAGCTAAATCATGTTCCAGTTTCTGTAGTCCAGCTTCAAAAAGCCATGAACTAAAAGCGAAGACGTGCTGTGAATTTAATCTGAGTAAGTGTTTTAAAACTAGATCTAATGACAGTGGCAATTGATCCTTTCTTGGATAACAAGCAGGTTTACTGGAAGTTCCAGGAAATTATTTCGTGGGAAGGTAAAAAATCAGTCTGTTTTGCTGGCATGAAGGTTAGTTTGTCTTATTCTGCTTTCCTGTTGCTTATACATAGTCTTTCTATAAAAATTAATGTTTATACTTTCTAGAATAAGAGCTATTTTTAATAATGCTTCCCTGATTTGTAGACTTTTTTCTCATTATATCTGTAAGACAAAGATTCTACCCTGAGCAAGGGCTTCCTTGGCAGATGCAATTTGCAGCGGCGACTGAAAGTTATTCCACAACTCATAGAAGCAAAAAGATTATTAGGACAATTCAGACCAAGTAGTTTATTATTTCCTTGAAGTTGCTCTGTAATTTAATTTGTTTCCAATTTTAGTTTATGTCATAAAAATAAAGCTAAAGTTGCTTGTGCTTCATGTTCTCAGACCACGCAACTTGAGAGACATCTGTCAATCACTCCAGTCTTTGCAGATACAATCTTTGCTATGATAAGGCCACAAAAAGTAACAAAACAAAACAAAAAAAGCCATTGCATCATAAAGTAGTCTGATGGGGTTTTTTGCCCCCTTTGGTTTCTTTTAACTTCTTAATTTCCTTCTGTTTTCCATGCTGACTTTTCTCAGTTACATGTCATTTTCCTCTGGTACACACATTCACAAATCACAGTGACATCTCAAGAATTTGTCAAAACTTGCTGCTTTTCTTGGTATGTTCCTACTTGCTGTTAAAAAGCAGATTCTGTCAGCCTTGTGTTTCTTTGGTGAAGTCCATCAGCAATCTAATTAATCAAATTAAGGAAGGATCGCGAAGTTTTCCCAGTTTTCCACTTTTCTCCCCCTCCTTCGTTACCCGTGCCTGCTCCCTCGCTGGCTGTTGTGTGAAGATGACAGGAGATGATCTGGAGAGCGGATTTAAGGGTTCTGTAAACCTGATGGTGGCTGGTGTAGTTGTGGATATATCAGTAATAATATTTCACATCTGTTAAATTCCAGGCCATTACTGGTAGTTTTGGGAATCCTAGTTCTACTGAGTCCTCAGAAAGGGGTGAAGATCCCCTATCTATAACTTGGGTTTATTTTTTCAATATATGCTGTAGCCTGTGGGCATATGTTAACTATTTTAAGAATGAAGCTAAATAATAGATGTTAATTTATTTTAATTTTCTACGGTTATTTATGAAGAAGTCTCACTGAAGAGTTCTGGCTTAAGCTTTGAACAGATTAGAAATGATAAATTGGCAAAAAAAAACCAACCCTTTCCTTTTTGAAAAATATCACTGAAACCAGAGCCTTGGCATTTAGAGCTGCTAAGAGCGTGGATGTAAATACTAACGACAAGCCAAAAATAACTAATGTTAATAGTTATTATTTCTGAATCCCTGCCATGTGCTTGCCAAGACTCGGTGAGTGGAGAGGGTGTGAGAAATGTTTGGAAGGGTTTAGGGCTCGCCCGGAGCAGCCTCGAGCTGGAAGCGGCCCTGCAGCCCTGTCCCTGTGAGAGCAGCCCTGCAGCCCTGTCCCTGTGAGAGCAGCCCTGCAGCCCTGTCCCTGTGAGAGCAGCCCTGCAGCCCAGCCCTGGTGAGAGCAGCCCTGCAGCCCTGTCCTGGTGAGAGCAGCCCTGCAGCCCTGTCCTGGTGAGAGCAGCCCTGCAGCCCTGTCCCTGTGAGAGCAGCCCTGCAGCCCTGTCCTGGTGAGAGCAGCCCTGCAGCCCTGTCCCTGTGAGAGCAGCCCTGCAGCCCTG
>VZTX01024106.1:0-11281 GCA_013400915.1 Pardalotus punctatus | reverse complement strand
AGTGAGGTTTCTCTCAAGTGAGGTTTCTCTCAAGTGAGGTTTCTCTCGAGTGAGGTTTCTCTTAAATGAGGTTTCTCTTAAATGAGGTTTCTCTTAAGTGAGGTTTCTCTCGAGTGAGGTTTCTCTTAAATGAGGTTTCTCTTAAGTGAGGTTTCTCTTGAGTGAGGTTTCTCTTAAGTGGGTTCCCCACAACATTGGTGACGGTGTGGATTTTACAATAAGTGACATTCTGCGACACTGCAGGAACCTTTCCTTGCTCACATCCAGGGCAGCTTTTGGACCCTCCGTCCTGCTGCACGTTTGGCTCAGGCACCCTGCGGAACTTTTCCCGTTCAAACCCTTGAATCATCCCCTATTTTAAGGCTCTGCAGTGCCCTGAAGGCGCTGTGACATTTTCTAATCCTTCCTGCTGGACTTTGCAGATCCTGGGGCTGCCTCGTGCTGGGCTGGACTTGAAGGGCAGAAGGCTTGGCTTTGAATCATGACTCCAAACAAACCAAATTGCACTTAGCACTTTGACTCTTTACTGGCATTCCAAGAGTATTTAACCATTCTTGTAAAAAAAGAAAAATTAAAAGGCATATGAAAGTACTTTGCATACTTAAGAGCATTTATCTTCCTTGGATTTTTTCCCTTCTGGACTGAGATATCATTTTCAGCCCTCTGCAAGCATGCTGTTTTATGAAATAGTTATTTGCCTTAAACTGAGTCGGTAGAACTCTTGGAATATAAGTAGCCAGATTTGCATAGTTTATGAACAAAAATCTCTGTAGCAAACTTTGTAGTAAACCTTTTGAAAATGTTTCATCTACAGTTTGCTTTGCTGCTGCTGCTGAGTAGGAAATTCCAAAATCACAGATGTGAATTTCATAGAATTAAAACAACCCCATATTTTCAAAAGTCCCCATCCTCACAAAAAGTCTCTAGAGATGGCTTTCTGTATCCAAAGCATAGAAAACTTGAAAGTCAAGTTGTTAAGCTGAAATACAAGCTCCTTTTAATTTCCTGTTGCAGTTTCTTGCTATTTTCCGTTGAAATATTAGGTTGGAAAATTGGAGAAGTTTGCTAATTTTTTTTTTTTTTAACATTCATGATAAACAGCTGATGAAGTAATTCAAGAGTATCAAAAATGCCCTTTTTTTCCCCCCCCATAAGTTTATATAATTGTTTCGTTGAATATCCAATGCAAAAGAAGTACTTGGACATCAGCAGGAATTATCATCAAAGTGCAGCAAGGTCTTAACCCTGTTTTATTGCAAATTCTGTCTAGAGCATCTATTTAAAGAGGATACAAACAAAAAAGCTACCGTGTCCTTTGATCAGAGTTTAATTCAACAAAGCAGGCTTTTCATGGTGAGCTCTGCACCCTGAGTCGCTCAGCTCTCCTGCACAATGGACGAGCTGCTCGTGATTTCCCTGAATTTGTTTTTCAAACAAACAGAATCCCTGGCTCTGGGAATTCCGGGAAAGCCCAGGGAAGAGGTGCTGATGGTTAAAGGCCACCGTGCCCAGTGAATCACAAATAGGTGGAAACTGTTAACACACTGACTTTGTTCTTCCTGAAGATGGAACCAGTTCAGGCGTGAAAAAATATTCCCTCGGATGAAATAGAGGGAGCTTGTAGTTAAAAACTGTTTCTATACAGCAAAACATGATTCTAAAGGACATTACCAGCTTTAGGCAAAAAATAGCTGATGGATTAATGTTATTTTAGTGGCACTAAGGATGTATTTTCCTAATCATTTTATCCAGCAGCAAAATCTGGGTGAGTTCTGACTCTCCCACCCCAGAGAGAAACTCCTGCCTGTTTTCTTTCACCCAAATTCACAATTTCCTCGTCTGTATGGTAAAACTCATTTTGGAGTGGTACTGTAACCTAGATCTCTAAATGGGAAAAAAATTGGAAAGGCAAATACTGTTTATTCTGTGGCACAAAACATTATTTTCAAGTCTAAGGGCATCTAAGAGGTGATGAGAGTCCAGATGGGATTCCAGAGTCTCTTCCAGTGCCAGTGAAGATGGCGCAGCTCAGTCCGATGGACGAGTCAGGTCTCTGTGTGCAGGAGGTGCTGAAGGTCAGGATCTGTCCCCAAATGTCCTGTGCTCTCAGCAGTTCTCTGCTCTGAACCTGTGCTGCTCCCTGCTCACAGCAGAGCTCCCTTTGCATTCCCTTTCCCCTCCTGTCACCCTAATCCTGACCCTAAGGGGGAAGAATGGGGTTTCGATCCCAAACTCTTCCCCAGCATCTCCACGTGAGGCGTTGCTGCTTCCCCTGCAGCCCAGGGAAATGGGAATTTCTTTCCTCTGGTGTGGTGGGAGCTGAAGGAGGGGCCGCCTTAGTGCCCCTGCAGCGGGAGAGAAAAGGACCTGTGGCTCTTCAGGGTTTGGGGCAGCACATCAATAACGCTCCTCAGACACGAATGTGGAGGAATAGAAACTATTTTGAACTATTTAGTGACACCTTGTCGCCCTCTCCTAGCGTTAACTGCTTCTGTACTTTCATTTTTTGTATGCACATAAAGGGTCAAATTCTGCTTTATGTGAGCACGGGGTTCACACAGTGAATCATAATGGAGTTGTCCGTGCTCAGCCAAGAAAGAAATTAGACCCCTAAGTTCTTAAAAGTTATTACATTTTACCTCAGAGCCTGCCATGTATAGTCTAAATTACTTTCTTGTGTGAATTATTTTAATAAGCAACAGTTTCATATTCACATAACCTGCACATGCAAATAATAGAGATTAAAAGTCACTTTCAGGATGGAGTTATTTTTGGCTGGGAGGTGCAGAAAGGTAGCAGGGAGAGGTGAGATCATCTTGCCAGGCTGGAACAGGAGCTTTTCTTTCCTGTTCTGTGGTGAAGTGCAGATGGGCACAGAAGCCTTCAGCCTGTGCCAGCCGGTCATACAGGAGTGATGTACTTTTAAGTTTTCTCATAGCATATTCAATTCCATTTAAATATTGCAAAATGCTGAATTGTAAATGTTAACCTAGCCATGAATAAAAAATGCTGATATTTTATTTAATCAAAAAATAATTATGGATATTCTGCCTTTATTGTATTATTTAAAATATTTCATTTTACATGTAGGCTACAAGTTATTGCAGAGTGGGTTTTATATATATATATATATATATATAAAGAGAATTTTTTTCTGATGCATAAAAAATACAGGAGAGTGACTTTTGCAAGCTACGAGGAATATCATTGTCTGGGTATGGAGAAAAACTAGTTTACATGAACCAGCAGGAAATACTTGCTTTTCGGGAGTGTTACCTATGGTTGCTTTTCTGTTATTCGTGGGATTTGTGGAAGCAGGTAGAGAGGTCAGGCAGACAGGCTTCAAGATGGCGAAGTAGAAGGTTTTATTTACAAGAAGTTCTTTTTATACACAGTAATAAACAAGTGTCTGTTGGCCAAAGACAATCCACCCCCAAAGACCTATTGGTTATGGCTTGTACACCTCTAACACAAAACACAGAGATTAAGAAAGTACAGTTTATCTGTATTCTCCATGAGAGAGAAAGAAAAATCCTAAAACACTGCAACTACAGTTACCCAGCTCCTGTTTTGAAAGAATTGCCTTTTGAGCAGGGAGCTTTCTCTCTTCTCGCCGTCTCTGAGCTCGCTCTCTCCGTTCTGTGCCGAGGATGGAGCGGCTCTGCTCGGAGCTGTGGCTGCACAGTTCCAGCTGCTGATGGAGGGAGACGAGCAGGGGCTGGTCCTGCCCAGGACCACGCGTCCCCACACCGCTCTTTAATAAAATATCATCAGGAACAGCTCGAAAGCTTCCCCTTTGACTTCCGTCTGTCAGCTTGGGTCGTGCCCTTGTGCGGGGTCGGTATTGACTTTCATCGGGCTGTTCGAGAGGAGCTGGAGAGCCTTCTCTCCCGACGTTGTGTGTGTTTGTCACATCGAATCCTTCCGGCTGAGGTGCCAAGGGAAGGCTGGTGTCAAGAAATGCCTTCAGCACAAGCTGGTGCCGGTCTCTCGCGGCTTCCCTGCTCCCTGAAAGTGCGCGATGGGCTGGGAGGTGACGGCAACGCGGGCGGGCAGGAGCGCGGCCGTTCATCCCAGAGCCGGGCCAGGGCACCCTGCGTGTCAGCCTGGGGCTCTGTAAGGACAAACCATGGGATGAGACGATGGGAACTTGGGGATCCTCGTGTGCTTTGAGTTCTGAACCCGTCACTGTCTTTATTGCCTTGCCCTGCTTTGTAACCTCGCTGTCGACTCGCTGCCAAAGCGAGTACAAATTGGGAGTGGAAGTGTTAATGGGGGAGCTGGGAATAGGACATTTTGGAAGCCATTTTAATTTACATTATTGATGAAGGATACAGTGTATTAGCATCAGACCAAATCGGTTTGAAAGGGGAATACGTGTTTTTTGCAATGTCACACACTGTTCCTCAGCAGTAAATAGTAAGTACAATTAAAACAGGGAAACACGTCTTTCACATCAGCAAATCTCTCTTCTCTGACATGAAGTTTTTTAGTGGAGGCTCTGCTTTTACTTTTGGACAACGACTGAAAGTGTGTTTGTAGCCATGAAAGAAGAATCACGATCTCTGTGTGTCAGGATTTGGATTCTTGCAGTAGTGAAGCAGACAATTAATTTACTCTCTGGAATTTGCTTCACCCTTCTGATTCACAAGCTGAATCTTTTCACTATACAGGAGATTAAAAAAAGGTTACAAATAAGAGGTTCAAGCAAAAAAATATAGTAATAAATGTAGTTTTATTGCAGTGGATCTCTCCTTCTTTTTCTTTGTTACTTAGTCCTGACCTTGCTGGATTTGGCACATCCTATCACTTGTCTTAGTATTTTTTTTTTCTTTGAGTTGTTTTATGAAGTACTTTCATTTGTCTCATTTGGCTTAAAACAAATCCTGCGTTCATGTCCTAAATGTTTCACTAGTCAGAATAATTAAGTTGATCAGGTCTGGGAGCACTGGAAGGAAAATAATAGGGTCATTGAAGCATTCAGGCTCTAATGGGAACCTGAGTTCATTCGGATATCAAATCTAATAATTGCTTTACACCTGTACACACAGTCCCAGTGAGCGAGTTCACATGAAAGCTTTAGTGGCTCCAGTGCTCTGTTTCGAGGGAATCTTACTACTGTTTTGCACAGACTAAGTTGTTTTGACTTTTTTCAACTTTGTTCTTGTTTTTATATATCAGTTGTAGTTTAGCTGATTGCTCATCTTTATGCACTGGGAAATATTTTCACATGACAATCTCTTATTAAAAGTATGATATGATTAATGTATTGCAAATCAGATTTAATAGCAATCAGAAAACTAAGAAGACTATCATCTGATTTCAGTGCTATGAAACAATTTATTAGCCAATTTAAAATGCACTGTATACAATTTAACAGTATTCAAAGGCTCAGACTGGGTTTATACATGATTATATGTATAGCACAGCAGAAGGATTGTAGGGATATTCATAGCCATGATTGCTCCTTGAAAAAGGCAATTTCATAAGAATGAGGTAAAAATCAGTATTACTTTGTGAGATTTTATGGGAAATGAAGCAATGATTATAACTCCTCAGTTTAACTAAATTCTGTCTTAAATCTCCATGAATGCCGGTGGCAGAGACTGTCACAAAAATTCAAGTAAATTTTATCACAATCAAGAATTAAAAAATACTGCCTAGGAAAACGACAGCTATTCATAGCAGGTTTCAGTAAATTCCAGCCTCGAATGCTGGTCACAGTGCTGCTTGTTATTGGAGGGGATTTGAACTGATGCAATCGCTGCCCTTCATCTTCTTTTTATTTCCCCACCTTTATAAGTTTACTTCTCAGCTGAGAATTCGAACTGGAGAAGAAATGGGAAATGGTTGTATGTGTGCCTGCATGGTGCTGACACGCAGGCCTATTTTTCTCTGTAATTTTAAAGGCCAATTACCCTTGTAGGAAAGGAGAAAAATAGATTGATTTGTCTTGTAGCCCCTGAGGCAGGCATGTGTTGTCTCCAGCTAAGGCTTTTCCACTGCAACTCTTCTGGAAGAGCTTTCGCTGCATATCCCAAGTGGTGCTATTAACAAAGAAAGCAAAGTCAAATTAAAATATTAAACAGATCATTTAAAGGTTTAAGGAATCTTATCTTACTAGGCCAATTCTGTCTTTGTTTTTTTGCGTTGTTTTTAAATCTTGGGGCCCGGAATAAGCAATAGTAAAATTTACTTTAAACTGATTACTCAAAAATAGGGTTTACAAATCCATTTTCATCCCGCAAATAATAAACGTCAGCTCTAAATAGGGTAAGTATTTATTTCTTTATTGGAATTATGATACAGATGGCCAATATCCTCGAAATTTTGGTTGTGGGAGTGTGACTCCCCCGTGTTGCCCTGCTGTATTGGCTGTGGTCACAGCTGGATTGTGCTGAGCTGCTAAATGTCATCACACATGCCATTTAGCATTAAAACTTCTCCCCTTATTCCATTTTAAAGCATTTTTGTGTCTAACACACAGAACATAAATAAATGGGTTTTCTACTGATGTTCTGCATTTTCCTGCGACTCAAAGGCTACAATTAACAGTGCCCAGCAAGCTGGGTCTGAGTGGCAGCACAAAGATTAGACGTGTCTTTGTTCCCGTTTAATCTCAGTAAAACTCTTTTGTGTCAGGGCTTAAATTCTTTAACTCCCCGTATTTTAGCCCTGCTTCTGTACCACAGTGCTTCTGGGCATTAACAATTTTATTTAGCAAGTTCAAGAGAATCCGAACAGCCATGTATCTTCTCACTGAGAAATTACAGAATAGTCTGGAAACCTGAAAATGAAGGTGCTGTGCGGTGCCTGAGTGACTGCACAGCTTTGAAGCCAATTTTTGTGAGCAGAACCCGGCCCTCCTGACTCGTGCAGGTAACTCAGGAAATGTGTGTTCCTTCTGCTTTTTTCCTGAGGAGGAACCGTTCAGTCTTCAGGGACGTCCTCTTAAGTGCTCCAGTGCCCCTTATTGCTTTTTCTTCCTCCTTATTTCTTCCAAAACCTTTTCTTGCTCCTCAACACCTTACAGATCAATGTCTTTGTAAATAGCCCTCTAACCAGGTCAGGAATGTATTTTTAAAATTATTATAAAATCAACAAATGATGGCTTTATAATTCATGTGATTCAGTTGTGCTGTCTTGATTTTGGGGGCTTATAAAAAACAACAAACAAAAAGCACACACCAAAACCCTGCTATTTCTTGGCCTCAGGGTAGGTTTCTTTTTCTTGATCATAACATTTATAAAGCCAGGTTATCACTCAGTTTCCACATGAAAGTCTTGACCTAAACCAAAATAAAACAGGGTTTATAGAATTTAACCTTACAGCTTGAAATCTCAATGTTTTCTTTGAAACTGATGCTAAAATGACCTTTTTTGGCTGTCATTTAAGTTTAATTGTCAAGAATTTGAGATTCTGTTTAGGAAAAAAAAAAACCAAAAAAAAAAATGCTGAGAATAGGAATGTTGGATCACTTGACCTGTTCTCGTTCTTGTTTACAAAAATATCAAATCTGAGTGAATGTCAGATGCCCCTGTGTGATGGTTATAAAGGGTTTAGTTCAGATTTTGCCAGGTGTGGGGTACCTGTTTAGGGTGAAATAATAGTGGTTTAAATACTTAAAGATTAATAGAGTGCATATTAAGTGTACAATTTCCCTTAACCCAGTTAGAAAAGTGTTTTATTTGCCTATTTTATCTCTTTGCGCTCACCACCTTTTGAAAAGAGCTATTTCAGAGCCCTTCCTGAGCTGTTATTTTGACTGTATTTCTCCCATAACTGATTTCTACCTTATTGCTATTTCTTTTCTATATAGGCCATACATTTGGAAAGATCAATTTGAAATCAGATCTCCCCGAGAGGGACTGAACCTTAACAGAGCTGGGGTCAGGAGAGCCGTTTTCTCCGAGGCGTTTTTCTCAAAGAGGCTTTTGCTGCAGACAGCGACAGCACTTTTGGAGCTCTTAATTTCCTTTCCTGCCTTTTTTCTCAGTCAGGATCTCCAATAATGTCAGAGGGCCAGGCCAGGCAGTGCCACAGACAGTGCTGAGCTGTGGCTGCTCAGGGGAGCTGGATGTGGATGGACTTCCCTGCTGGTTTATTCTGCATCAGTTCTGCCTCTGCCTTGGGTTCTATCAATTCCATGTGCCAACAGGATTTAAATGTCATTGTCAGGAAGCTCAAGCTGGGAAGGTGCATGCAATCCAGAAAAGAANATACCAATAATAATAAATGAGTAATAATAACAGTATTATGTTTATTTTTGTCCTGGGTTGTTCCCTCAAGCAGTTGGAGATATCCTGTTACACCAATGATAAGTTGGCTTCAGGTTTCCCTGTGCTTGGGGAGCTCAAGGAGAAAGCTGGGGACTGCCCAGGCTCAAGTGGTTTAAATTGAACCTAACTTGTCACTATTTTAATCAATGGCACTAGAGAGAAAATATTTACTTATCTGGATCGGAAAGAAAGTGATACTTGTAAAATGCAATTCAGGTTTTCACCTTTTTCTGAAGAATAAATGCCAAGGTCATCGTTATTACAGGTGGAGTGTTTGATCCTTGGGATTCTCATCTGGGTGACACTTTATCCATTTAAAACTTACTTCAATGAGCATTTGCTCATTTCTTCTGTAATCATTCCATACCTATAGGAAATTCTCTTGCTCTTCTGGCTGTTTCCCGTGTTTTCTATTGCACTTGCTGCCGTGCTTGGGACTGCACGAGTGTTTTTCCTTTGGTTGCTCATGAAAACAAGATGTGTTTCAGTAGGATTTCCTAGTGAACAAGATTTTACATGAATGAAGAAATAAATGTTTGATGTAAAGGCTTTCATTGGTTCCCAAAGGCACGGGCCATACAAATTCCCTTACAGCATGCATTTCTCTATCTTTTGCATAGTCAAAACTGTTTCAAAAAGATGAAATTTTAAATATTTTATTAATTGCTGAGAGTTCTACCTTCTTGCTGCGATCGTTTTCAAGGCAACTCAAACCAGGACCTCCTTTCTCTGTGCATGAAACAGCTTTTATTGTTATTATCAGCTGTGGAAAGGTCAATTCTTTCTCCTTGGGGAGGTTATTCAGGAGGGAAAAAAGGAGTCAACTAAGGTACCAAGCCCAAGGCAGCAGTTTGGAATGCATTTATAATTTTAATCTAAGGGCTGAGAGATAATGATAGAAGAGAACTTTTTTTTTTTGTAACAGGATAATGCAAATTCCAATCAGGTACCTTTGAGGTATGGCTTTATAGCCTCTTGTCTTTTCCATTATCAGATATCTCGGTGTCACGACCAGTCCGTTTGACTGCACAACATCTATATTATTACTAGCATTGATTGCTCATAAAAAATAGGGTTTATAATTAGGAGAGCATAAAGTTACTACCTGGAAGAGTGGATAAGAAGAAAATGAAATGAAAAAGTCACTTAATCTCAGCACTGCAGTTCTGCAAAGTACCATTTATTTTTCTCCTCATATAACTGAGTTCCATGTTGATAACAAGCTACTGAGTTAATAAATCTGTCACAGCTATTGAGACTTCTTTTTTAATAACAGACCTAATGAAGGAGCATTAAGGAAAGGAAAAATACCTTTTGCAGGGTTTATTCCCATCTTGGTACTGTACTGAGGGCAAGAAGACTTGAGCAAGGAATTGTTTTTATAACAAAGTCCACATATTTCTTCTAGTGGGTGTGTAATGTTTGCACGGTCACCGTCGCATTCCAGGATTATATATTCTAAAAAGGAACTGCTGATTTGATTCCTCAGCATTTAATTTTAGATTTACTTCAGTTTAATTTGATCCAGCTAGCTAAAAGATGAAGATTATCTTGTGGTATGAAAATCTGTTTTGTTTCCCATTTTAATCCTTCACTGTTCTACCTTTTAGTGCTCTAAGGAAAGATCCATTGAGCAGATTGAGAGGCCACTTTTAAGGTCGTGTGTTCATTTCGGAGATAGATTATAATGTCTGTAATAGGAGCAGTGTGGGTGTGCCCTGCTTTTCAAAGAAATGGACTTGGAAGATTAAAGTGAGAAATAAACTTTTCTTCCCTGCAGGTGGGGTTACCCAGAAGCCCTGGTGTACACACATAAACTGTGACCGTGTTTTCCTCTCGTGTTTGCGTGTTTTCACGTGTTTTCAAGTGTGCACCAGAGCCTTTGGGCAATGGTTTTTTTCCTTCATTTTAACTACTTTTAGGGTACTGCTACTGCCTCTTGTTTTCCCTCTCCATCCCCCCATAATACAAGCAAATAATTTAACTTTTATTGATGTTCTAGTTAACTTTATGCCAGAATAGTCAGCCGTGTTTATAAGCCGGTCTTGCTTTGTGTTGTATTCAGTATGTTCTGCTACATAAAAAAGGTGAATAGAGATGCTGGAGATAACAGAATGTGCATGTTGAAAGTGATATCAATTTAATGATTTTTTTCAAATTCTTGCTCAAGTAACTGAAATGCCAGCCCAATCCAGTTTCATGTCTAATATGAAACCCTTTGTTTTAACTTAACAAAGTATTTTCTTAATACACGTGTGTTATTACCTGAAGAAATAATATAATATATAATAGTAATAAAATAATGTAATAGTATAATGGGCATTCTATAATTATATAATAATATAATGGAAAAAAACTGAAAAGAGAAAATCTTTTAAAAATCCTCCAACTCTCTTAATCTGTTTTTAACCTGTATAGTTGATGGGCTTAATATTTTATCAAGAAATAGTCTAATATTGAAGGCACTTCTCCCCACTGAGAGCAAGTATCACTCGAGTCCTTAGCAGGGCCTGTCGTGGAGGAGCAGCAGCACATTGGAGTTGATGACTTCCCTTCTTTTGTGCTTTAATTTCCAGTGCTTAGTGACACTGCAACCAGCGCAGAGATTTATTCCCATGCAAAACAGATTGACTTAGGGTAATTTGAATACTTTATGCATGGCTAGATTCATTAGGAAAGGGAGGCAAGGCAGAACTATAAAAAGAACTAATAATCTTGCTAAAGGAGCCGTTAATTCCCTATAGCATGGAGCCACTTGCACTGAGCAGGGGAAGGAGGCTGATTTTCAGAGGCTGCAGCCTTTGTTCTTTGGCCAGAAACATCACAGATGACTTTCTTTGTCTTCTCTAATTGCCTGCACCATTTGTGGCTTTGCTGGGTCAGAGCAGAGTCCTGCCCTGGCTGAGGTTGGACAGCACCTCCAGAGGTCACCTTGACCCCCGCTCTGCTCGGACTGAGCCCCTGGGATGGGGACTGGGGTCTCTGGGGATGGAGACCCCCA
>VZTX01024103.1:14122-35687 GCA_013400915.1 Pardalotus punctatus | reverse complement strand
CCCCGGGAGCGCGCCCTGGGAGCACGCGGGGCCGCTGGAGACGCTGACGGAGCCGAGCGATGGCACCGAGGAACCGGCGGGAGGAAGGCGCCAAATAAATCAGATCTAAAAGCGGCCGCAGAGACGCTTGTAAAGTCGTGATGAGAAAAGTCCAAGGATATTTTTGGGTCGGGGGTGGCTGGGGCGAAGCTCGCAGCGGTGGTCGTAGCAGCTCGTCCCGTTAGGATCCTGATGCGCTCGGAACAGGCTCCTTGCCCCGCGCTCGGGAAGATGAGCAGCGTTGCAGCAGGTGGATGCTGCTGCCATCATCCTTGTCTCCTGCTAATCAACTCAGGAGACAAGGTGAGTGAGGTGACAGTGTTGGTACTGGCCGGACAGCGAAATGAGCAAGCTCTGGTCTTCAAGAAAGCACTGAGAGGAACCCAGAAATGTCCTGTCGAAGCCACAGTCTTCCAACCCTACCCTTAACAGAAGTTTTGATCCCCATAGTCCATTAGAGATTTTGGCATGAAAAGCAGTCGGGTATTGTAATAAGAGACAATAAAACACTAAGCAAATATCATTCATAAGAGATGCATAAAATGAGTTAATGACATAGCTGAGCAAATTCTCACTACAGTGGGGTATGACAAATATCAGCCAGAAGTGCACAATTCCCAATTCACTATCTATATCCATGTCTGAGAACAGATGGAGGAAAGCCTTTAGCTGATCTAAACTTGGCTCAACCCACCCTGTTTACTGATGGAGTTTCCATGAGCACAGAAATTAGAGCTACTGGTTGCAATCACTGGAGAGCCTCAGCCTGCTGATTCAGCTTATGTGTTGGAAAATCTGGCAAGGACACTGTCCTTACCTGAGCAGATGCACAAAGCCATACCCATACAAGTACCAAAGGGTGGCAAGAGCTCCGGACAGGGGATATTCCCCCTTGGAAGTCGCTGAAGGTCACTGACGGAGCAGCTCTTTGCAGGGGAGGCTGCAGCTTCCATTACCTGTTCAAAACCAATATATGCAGGTGTCCTCCTCTGCAAAGATGCAAGTTGGGGATTTGTTAATTATAGAAAAATGAAAGCAGATGGAGGAGTGGGTTTACATACAGTGGTACAGGAGATGTTTCAAAATGGTCTCACAGGGCACAACTCACCCAGTGTTTGCAGTGATTACTGACTGAGCACTCTGAACAGTCGGGAGCAGAGCTAGCAAGTTTAACAGTAATCTTTGTAAAGTGCTAATAAGGACCCAAACAATTCCCATTTACAGAACTGAAGAGCCATCTGCACTCTAGCATGAGGCTGCCTATGGCATCCACAGCAAGACTTGTATGTCTTGGCTCGGTATTTTGGAATTCAGCACCAGAGAGGCTTAGTCATATGACAGGGTTATTTGCATCATTATGCTGCTGGATTCCCAGAGTTTTCACAATGCACTGTAAGAGGAAGGGTTTAAACAAGTAGAACTGAAGCAAAAACAAAGGCCTATACTGCCTCTGCATGTCCCTTGTCACTGCGTGCACGTGGTGTAGAGTGGGAGGAGGGTGGCAGGCAGTACTGTACAGAACTTTGGGCTAATAAAGCACACTTACAAAAACTGCAACATCAGGACAAAATGGGCTATTTTGCAATATAAAAGCAAGCTAAGACAGCTGAAATACTGCATCACAGCCTAGTAGAAGCCTGATGTTCCAGGGTGGTGATGTTCAAGGCAAGCCCAGCACCATATCCCCCCCAGAGGATTTTACAGAACGGTTGGTTTGCACTGGGCTAGGGAACAGTCACCTCGCCCCAGCCAGGCAGTGATTGATTCCTGTGAATTCATGCCTGCAGGCACGGTAAAACTGGGTGTTGGCATTCCAGAAGTGACCGCTAGTACACAGAGCAGCTGTTGAGGAAGCAGTTCCAAACCAACCCAGGGAAATATATTGTGACGCGAGATTGAACTTTTTAAAGAAAGTCAAGAAGACTATTTTCTTTTTTAAACAAAATAAAGTCAAATTATGGCACAGTGTCCCATTTTCAAAAGTCTAAATAGAAAAATAATGCCTGACTTTTTTACGTACTCTGTTTCTAAGAGAAAATATTGAAGGTTCGTAAGGGCCGGGTGCTGCTCCCATCAGAGAAGGAGTGTAACAAGGAAGGCAAGTCACAGAAGAACATTCAAGAAAGTTTTTGGTATCTCTATGATATCAAAGCTATTTTCACAGTAAAAATAGCCAAGGAATCTTAAATTCGATTTTGACAAACTTCCAAGGTTCAGGACTTGCCAGGTGCATGCTCCTGTGGGAATTTGTAATCTCTTTAAACCAAGAGCAGCAAATTCCACTGGAAACATACCCAGAGCAGAGTCCCCACATCTGGAAACAGGAAGTAAAAACACAGCAAGTGGATTTTCAAACAAGGAGGTGATCACCAAATTACAGCACTGGAAGGGATACTGAAAGGTCATCTAACTCCATCCCTGTGAAAGCATCCCTGTCCCATCTGTTATGCCTCTTAAAGACCGCCCCAGTGCAGACATCACACTCTATCCAGGATGGATGTTCTTTTCTCGTGATTCACTCTTTTTGCCTCCAGAAAGTTTCCCCTATAGAGAATATACTTCTGTATACAAGCGTTTCTGTTAAAAGTCACTGTATTTGAATTGCCATCTGCTGTAAGCAACTGAACTGGGATCTTGATGAGTTATAGTCTTGTTTTCTCATGCTCACACTCACTTGGACAGATAAACCAATTTTTTTTTTTAATGTGAAAGTAATCTGTATACAAATGAGCAGCTAAGAGCTTCCAAAAGAAGAACTGTTTTCAGAAGAAACTGAAGGACTAGTCTAGTCTACAGAGGTCTTAAAATTTGCTGTCTTCTACAACTGTAAACAGGAAGAGTTGTCCAATTTCCTAAGCAGGAACACAAGTGTTCAATCTGTGGTTCAAATGCAAGGCAGAAGTCACCAAGCACTCGGCATTCTCCTGATGTGAGTGATTATTCACTGCATAGGCATTTGAATAGCTGTAATATTTATGAAATGATGTATTCAACCCCTTGCACCACCTCTGAACACACATGCACACCCTAATCAGAACTGATGTTGTGTGCTGAGATGAGAGGTGAGTTCCAGATCAATTGCTGGTGGTGTTTGGTTGCAAGAAAACAAATACAAGTCTAATTCACTTGAAAAAACCTATCTCTTGGCTAACTAAGTAGAAACTTCTGTGGGTAAAAACTTCTGCAGTTAAACAGGAAAATAAAGATCTGGCCCATAAGGGCCAGTGAGTTTTGATCGTGTTGAAAAATGTTTCTAACCCTTCATGCTGAAAAAATAAGTGTTCTGATAGGAACTAATAAGGAAGGTTTCTCTGGGGCTCTATGCAAATCTGCTGAGTGTTCAGCATAGACTTTAGCATTTGGAACTATTTTAAGAATAAGAGAGGCTCTGGGTCTATGCATACACACTGTAGACAATTTCACTGCTCACAGATTCTGCCAAGCAGTAAAATATAAAGTTGCAGCTGGGTTTGCTGCTATGACTCAGGACTGTGGGCATATGAGAAACTGATGAGAAACACACAACTTTCACTTCACTACACTGTAAAGTTTTAAGTAGAATTAACACGAACCAAAGGCTACACAAGGGCAGAAAACTCCCTCCCACAATGGTACATTATGCTAAGGACTGGGAAGAGTAGCCCAGCTGGGTTTCACTTCGTGCTTCAGGAACAACAGTTCAAGTGTGTAAAGAGGTGCAAGATCATCCAAAGCAGTAAAACAAGTGCTTGTCAAGGAAGAAAATAGAGACAGGCAAGAACAACATACCCAGATGAAGTGCTGCTAGACTGCTGGCATACAATTAATACATTAACTAAAAAATCACAAGTACAGCATTTCCTTGTACTTGGACAGTCCCCGAGAAGAACCAAAGGGAATGGATTCAAATGTTCCTTGGTGAAATATAATGGAAATTCCTGCAAGGAATCATCACTGAGACACTTCATTGGTTCTTCATCTAATTTGGGCTATACAAGCTCCCACAAGAGCTACCTGTAAAGCTGATTGGTTTACTCCACATAGCATGCATTAAGGTCTAAAAGGCATGTTTACTATTTGGAGTTTGGATTAAGGGAGAGCCTGAGCTATGTTTTCTATGCTTGTTTTTAAAGCAACAGCTTTTTACTCCTTTAACAAAGTGTACAGCACAGCTCCCCCGTGGTGTTGTCTAGAAATAAATGACAGCCCCAAATCTCGAACAGATTTGGAAGTTTCCTTCAAACTCTTAACCATGGTTAGGTTCTCTTTAGCAAAAGGCTGTTTTGTCCTGGTCAAGAGCCTTATTGCTTTATTAGAACTACTGGAACTGTTCTTTAACAAGCTATAAAAAAGACTAAATCCAAATTCATCTCTGTTTAGAGAAACATTAATTAAAAGGTAAAAGTAAATCAATGAAGTCACTTTATTGATCTTTAGAATGTGGAACTACTATTAATAAAACATGTTGATGTTGTTTTATGGATAGGTCAAAGTCCGACTAAGGGTGTGTTTGTCATTCTAATTTTTGTGCAGTTTCATCAACAAAGTATTTGCCATTGCAGTATTGTATTTATTCATCTCCTGTTTTCCTCCCCCACAGCCAGAACATCTGCTAAACGTTTCTGAATCTGAGCTTGTTGGGATAGGGCCCATTACTTTTACATATTTATGAACTGTGTGGTACACTGGCACTCATTCAGCAGACTGCTTCCCAAGGCTCATGCGCAAATGACATCAACCACTGTGGGTTTGTGTGCAGGAGATCCACATGAACAGGGGTCACACAGGGGGCTGCAAATCCACTGACATCCAGCAGTACTTAAACTCCACTGCTGCCGAGGAACAGAACTATTTACTGATATTTGAGTGATGCAGGAATGAGGAAGAGAAGAGTGTCCTCTGGAATTGTAATGAAGATTAATGGGTTAAAATTGAATGAAAAAGGTTGTATCTGGCTCCAGAAATATCCAGAAATATCATCAAAATATTTTTCAGTTTGGTCAAAGAGGCTAACTAAACAAATCTACTACAGTTGTGCTAGTTGTAACGGGCGGGACAAAACAGAACACAGGGCTGGTTCTGCAGATGGAAAAATGAACACATAATTAATTTCTGAGCACATAATTAATTTCTGACCTCTGGTTTTTTTTTCTGTAGTAGCCCAGCTTGTCATACCAACACAGGCACAGCTCTATGCTGTTTGCACACCGAGGGGAGCGAGCTGTGCCGTTATTGTGCGGGCACTCTCGCACGTCACTCCAGCACACGGACAGAAGTCACAAACTGCCCTGTGTGCCTGGGCTCCGTGGGCCCGGCCCTATTTGCCTTCCCGGCTACTTTGCAAACACTTGGGCCTTTCCAAAGTCAAGGATGCAGGATTTTCAAACCTCGTGAGAAACAACATACCCTCATCTCCTCTCAACTGTGAGAGCTCCGAGGATCATTTGTCTGCCTAAATGCATGCCAGCAACAGAGCACAAGCACAATCACAGCCTAACAGTCTTAATGAGATTACAGCTAGAGATGCCCCAGTGCTGCCATCTGACCAAGGAACAGAACAAGCACCAAATTCATCTGGAGAAAAAAATCTCCTTGGCTTTCATGTGAGCAGGCTGCAGGATGATCAGGATTTCAGATCTATCGTGTACAACCTTTGACTTCTTTTCCCTTATAATTCCTTTTTTTTTTTTCCAATGCATTACTTTCTTTAAAAAGCAATTTATTCTTTTCACAGATGTCCAAGTTTCATTAATATTTTTCAGGACATGATATAAAAGTGATGATCACACTGCTCAGTAACATGACTGCATTTATAGATGCCTATTGTTAGCCATGCTAGATTGATCTCACCCATGGCTACTGCCTGTATGCTTGACTATGACACCCATGTGCTATGGGGGAACGTGGTGGATCTTTGCCAATGTAATAATTCTTTTTATCAGCAGTTTATCTGGAGCATCTGTTTGTCTCATCAGAATGAAATTGCTTGTAACTCTATCCTACACAGGGCAAATAGTCTTTCTGCACCTGTTCAAGCACTTGATTTACTTACTGCTTAATTTCCTAATCTCAACAAAAACACATAAGTCATTTTGTACAACAACGACTGGAATTATGAATTAAACGGAAAAGCTGATATAGAACCATATCATTTGGCTAGAGCACAAAAGCTGGTATTAAGGTACAGACTGTGCAGCACTCACTGCAAACTGCAGATCCTGCCCTGCAGATCTCATCGAGCTTCCTGCAAGAAACCTGCTGCTAATGGCAAGGCTGCGGCTCCTGCAGGAATTCGTGCCTAGGACAAAAGGCCAGTAGTAGTGCATGCACGGATTTTGCATGAAGCCTAGAGGTAGCACAAAAGAAAATTCCTCCCCTTAGACACAAGAAACCCCAGAATTTACTAGCCAATGACAAACAATAAATAACATTTGCAGCAGAAGGTAGGAGAGGCTGGCTGGGTCAGTACTCACAGAGCGAGGCTGCGGGAATGACCTTCTTCTCACATGAGTCAACTCCTCCCCGACAGGTGCTCCCAGCTCCCCTCCTCTGCAGGGCAGACACCCAAATCAGAGCCCCTGCCACTCCTCGTGCCCTGCCTCCACACGGCTTTCTCTTCCGAGAGCTCCGACCATCAATTTTCTCGTTCCCTAGGCTTGCAAGCTAAAGCCAAAATTTAAAAGAAATGGGTTCTCAGATGCAAATCTCCTTCTGTAAGTCTTTGCCAGAGCATCTCCCAGAGTCTCGAGGAGGCTGTGTGATGATGGGTCTGGCTGCCAAGTCGTCACTGTTGCCACAGTAACGGAGCACTGGTCCCCTGTGGCTTGCTAAGGGAGCGGCAATGGGAGCACCGAATGGATGCATTGCCTCCTCCTTCGAGGATTCCTCTGACCTGGGTAATCCGCCCATTTCTTTTAAAAGGCTGTTTTATACCAAAGGTATTTCCCTCTCACCCTACATACACCCCCCTCCCTTGGTTACTCCACTCACGGAGCTCTACAGCATCTTAAATCTTGTTCCTATGGTATAGGAAAGCTGGCATAACACTGAGAGAGCCACCGGCTTCCCCTGGGAAATACCATGTCTTGTGAAAAGAGGGAAAAAGAAACGTTGTTCTGGTAAATATCTGAACACGAGCACACGCTCAGCAGTGTTTGAAGAAGTGCTGGGCTGGTGCGATATAATCTTGTCTCTGTGAGCAGGTGAATGAGCAGTTGAGACAGCAATAGGGATTTTTCTGCCAAGTGCTTCTCTGCCAGCACGGCTGAGCACAAGTGTGTCTGTGAGGCCCTGTTACAGCTACGGGGAAGCTCAGGGCCAGCAGAATTCCTTTGTTCCTGTCCTCTCAACTGAAAAGTCTCAGTGCTATCATTTCTGAGCCTTAATATTGCTGTTTCCTACTTATTTTGATTATAACATTGAAATAAACATTAGCAATAACGTTAGGCAGGAGAGTCCACAGCAGTGGGGACCTACAGACTCTGCACTGTGGTCAGAAAAGCAGCCAAGCCTGCAGAAGCAGGCGTTATTTTGCTGGACAATGAACAATTCAGCCTTGTTTTGGAAAGCAACTCCTTGGATAGTTAAATAATACCACTTGTTTATGAGACAGACTATTTATGTCATCTTCTTTATAAAATGTTGCTAATGGTTCTTTGTTGCTTTCCTTATTATTCTCTCTTAAAGCCAAGTGCTTCTTTTAAGGTAATGGATTTGCTCTCTCTGGACGCCAGTAACAAACACAGCTCTGTGTGCGTGTAGGTGGTGTGGACAAAAAAAAATACACTGAAGTAAAACCCACACATTTGCTTTCTTAACTAACTTTTCTGTCCTCACTTTCAACTCAGGTCGTTTGGGCAATCTGTGACAGTGGCTCATCACAACTTGCTAGGTAGGGACAGGCCTCCAGATGCCAAAATCCAAACATTAAAGATCCCATCATGACAAAGGGTTAAGTACCTTTTTGCCTCACTATAATCTGAAGCAGCAGAGATGTGACTAGTTCAGAACAGCACTATCAGACAGAAGGGCTAAAAAGACTTGAATTAGATTATAAAAACCTTTGAGTGGGCTAAACAAAATCTCGAGCATTACAAGCAGTAAAAATTCTAATCTTTTTACTTGTCTTTGCCTCTGCCTTCAGACTGAGTTTTCCAGCTTTTCTCCAACACAGTATGAGGATTAGAATTTAATCTGAGTTAGAAAAAGCCTTCCATTTCTCCTACGTTTACAGGATTCTGAAATGTGGGACTTGGAGAACATCACCAAACACAAGGACGGCCGTGCCAATGCCACTAGGCTTGGCAGTGCAGCCTATCTCTGTGAAGTAGGAAAGTCCATCTAGGCTGAGCCTAAGGGAGTCTGGACCATTTCCATGACAGATGCTGCATTTAACAGCACCACAACCCCACACACACGTACACGAGCACAGACACCCTCCTTGCACGGTGCCTTGGTGCAGTGGCTTGTTCAAAATTAGTTATGAGTGCAGTCAGACTTAAGAGCATCCCGTTCCACACAGACGTGAGGTTACTAAATATATGAATGCATCTTACAGAAGTTTGAGTTATCACAGACATTTTATGGCTGCTTCTTCAGTAACCTTAAATGAGAATGCAGTAAGATCAGAAACTGAGCTGCACACTTAGTCTTACATAGGAAAATGTTGGTTGCTACATATGATTAAATAAATCTGTTTTGCTGACACTCCCTCCCCCACCCCTTCCCTCAACTATTTTTATGCTTGGCTTAGTGGAAAAGACTTGGTGCCTCTGGGTGTGAAGCATGAAGCCATTCAAAATGAAGCTGTCCCCTGAAGAAGACAATCCCAGGAAGGAATAATGCTGGGCTCTCAGGGAGTATGAAAGCAGCAGAGGAATGTAGGGGAGAGGAGGTGGCTGGGCTTAGCCTTGAGCACTGAGAAGTCTTTTCCATTTGCAGCTTTCCCCTCCCGCAGTCAGAGCTATTTAATGGGATCACGAGGGCTGCTGTACCATTACTTACAGACGAGGGTATAAAAATGACAGCAGCTAATAAGCACCCATTTCTCATCAGTCGCCTCATAAGGCTAATTGTGCAAACAGAACGTTTCAGAGGCTAACAGGCTGGAAATGACATTCTGTCTGCTGGATCCAGACCAGCACACAGAGACTGCATCCCTGACACTGGACACTTCGGTCCCAGCCACAAAAAAAAGAGGGTTATCCCTAAGTGTACATCCACAGGAGGACACAAACTTCAGAAACTGAGTTGGAATGCTAAAGACACAGCACAGTCATCCTTCCTGATGATGAGATGGCAACAGGAGTAGAAACATTGAATGCTCCTTTGTCCATAAATGTCCAGACCACATTCCTGCTTCTGAAGCTCCTTCACAGAAAGGAAGGCTTTGTCCGGAGCTCATGACTGAGGACAGCAAGACAGACTTTAAAAAACCTGAAAAAACCCAAGCCAGGCTTGGTGGAGCAGGGTGGAAACACCTTTAACTGAGGCCGCCGTTCAGAGGAGGCATTCACCCTTCCGAGGGAAGAGGCTGGCTGGTGGGAAGGGCAGAGGCTGGACAGGGCTGTGTGTGGTCCGAGAGCAGGATAAAGGCAGCGAGTGTGTGTTTGTGTGTGTAGGAAGGGAGCTGTTGGTAGTGGGAGTGCAGTCCCTGCACGTGAATTATAGATGTCAAAGCTGAAAAAGTGCTTGTTGGTCTGTTCACTTTCCCTTCGTTTATGTGCTGAAGATTTGAAAAGTTGAGTCTTCCACTCATTGCACCAAAGGATCTAATGCAGAATATTTGCTCTAATATAATCAGTCACTAATTAGATAATTTTGACCAAAAAAAAATATGTGACAAGATTGGTTCTTTCAAACATTGAGATTCATTTTGCTCTTAGCATCACTATCCAGGTTTTTTAAACATACATTTAACTTTTTTTCTCACTCTGATCTATAATTAGGCTTGTTAGGAAGTGTCTCTGCTGTTTTTCTATTTTTAAAATATGGGCCCACGTTTGATCAGTTTTTACTTGAGATTCTCTGGTGCACTGCTGGTAAAATTAACTCACAACCAGTTTTCAAGGCTATTGGAAAGTTGTCACCATGCTATAATACATTCTGTGCTAAATGATTTGGATATGCTAGGCTTTTTTCACAATATTTCCACACCTGATTTTCATGGAGATCCTTGTTCCTGGTTGTTTATATTCCTATTAACTGCTCCGATTGTCATGCATGTTATTGATGGGTTTCTGGAAAGCTCAGCAACTCAGCAATTTTGTAACTGCATTATAAATAATTCAATCAACTGTTCTTCCCCACATCTACTTCTCATTTATTAATGGACTTTCTTTCTGAGCAGTATTTTCTGATCTCTCATCACCATCCGCTATATATACATATATATACACATACACTTGGGGGAGGAATGTAATTAGTTTTGCGGTCCTTCTGCCAAAACTTCCACTGACTTCAGTCAGAGATTTGCCTGAAGAATGCCTGATTATAGCCTGTAGGAGTTGGTCCTATTTCTGTACAGCAGGAACAGGCTGAAGTGAGTGCACAGGTGGGCACCCAGTCCCACGGCCGTTTGAACCCAGAGGCGTTTGAAGAGAAGCAAGAAAACGTGGGTTTATGTGTACAAGAAGAAGGTGAAGCACACAGGGGAAGCCAGGCAAAGTGAATGAGGATTCTGTTATACAAGAGCAGGGAAAATGGAAGATTTTACATGATTAACTCACGTTAAACTTTGTTTGTTTGTTCATTTGTTTGTGGGTTTGTTTCATTTTGTTCTAACTGTTCAAGTAACATAAGAGTGGATTTTCTCTTTCCCCCTTTTCTGTCATCAGACAGCTGTGCAAATATTTTAGCATGTGATTGTGGAAGCACAACACTGCAAACTTCTGAATTGTGCCAAGAGAAAAGTACAGGAAAACAAAAGGCAAAAGCCTGGGGTAGATCTAGCGGCCAGGATCTTCTGTCCCCAGGGGAACCAGACAGAGGAAAGGGGAGAGAAAAAAAGGAGAACTGTGATAGCTTTCACTGCTGACAGTGACAGTATCCCAGGTCAGAAGGAAACACGGACTGGCAGGAGGGTAGCAAAGGTATCAGAGCAATTAGCAGTCACAGAATCACGTCCTTCTTGGAGGTTGTTGGCTTTATCTGCATCACCAACTGCTTGTATTGTACGTGCCCTAAGATACTGAGTTCTCAGGTTGCAGGGAAATTGAAAGCCCAACTTACACAGTGCAGTAAATCAGTTTTTTAATTTAGAAAATCAGACCTACATGCCTGGTTTGTGGGAATACTGGCCTGGCATAAAACAGGTCTTTTCCAGCAGCTTAAGGGGTTCATCAGCAAAGCAGTGATTCAGGCCAGACAACTAAAAACCCATCTCTCCATAAGTTCCCTCAGGAGTTTATGCTATATAAGTGTGGGCAGTGGGTGATAACACAAACCTAAATATGCCACAGCCAGGAATCAAGCTGACAGATTCTCTGCCAAAGAATCCTATCTTGTTACTGACGGGGAATGAATTAATCCATTAAAAAATTAGCTATCACTTGCAACATTCTCAGTGGTTTTTGTCACACTCATTTCTGCGATTCCTCTACATCAAATGACAGCACATCTTCATCTTTCACTGCTCAAGTTAAAACAATAGGTCATTGTGTAATGGTACTCCATCTCCAACCCATCCTGCTGGTGAGAGGTCAAAGGATCAAGATCCATTCCTGAAGCTGCTCATCATTCTGTGCCCGGAAACACAGAGCTGGGGATACTTCTCTTTTTCTTAGGCCCATAAAACTGCCAAAGTTACTCAAACAAACAAGAAACTCTTGGCTGTACTGCATGTAATCTCCCTTCCCAGGGAATTAAACAGGTGGTTATTAAAACTGTAATAACACCCGCACTGTGAGCACGTTTAAACCCTAAAGGAAGAAATTCTTCCTTCCATCCAAGACCATGTAATGATTTCAGGAAGCCTTCATACTCTAACTTCCTCTAACCATTTGCATTCCACTTCCATTTAATTACCTGAATGATTAATTAAGATCTATCAGCTAATGTTTTGCTCAGTGCTTTGAATATGTAAAACACACTGTATGTATAAATCCTTGGTATGAATTGTTTATTAGGCTACTCTTTATGTCACTGTTGTTACCTTCTGGGCTCTTCCCATTCCTTTTCATATTCACTTTCATAGGCAGTGGTCAGTACTCCCTACCACGGCTGTTATTTCTAACCCAGGTTATGGAGTCAGCACCTCCATCCTTCTGTGGCTGTTTCAAGAATATGCAGCTTTTCTGGCATTGTCACATGTACTTTTATGGGACCTGAGCCCTCAGCAAAGACCTTGCACCCCATTATCCACTTTAATAGGATTTTTACCTCGACACCAGGCACAGACTCCAGCCTCACAGCGCCTCTCCCCTGCCCAGGTCTGCACAGTGGTGAGGATGGAGGCTGCCCTCACTCAGCATGACAGCAGAAAACAATGCTGGGTGCAGCTTCTCCCTACAGGACACCAGTTTTCCAAACGAGCCCTGGAAACATCTGCAATTCTGTCCTTCCTTTCGGAAGCCTGACCGGCGTTCTCCTGATGCCATGGGGCTGAGCACAGATTGCAGCAGTCATGATCAATGTGGCTTTCAAGGACAAAGCAGATGCTTGTCTGTAACAGAAATCCCACCCACCTCCACAGTCTCATATGATTCTGTGCAGGCCATTTACAAGTAGGTGTACAGGTGGTGAATTTGGGTGTCTCAAGTTGCAGCTGTCTTGAGAGACCAGAGACATGATTTTAAAAACCAGGACATAGCCCTGCAATTGAAACCAGTTGTCTCTGTAATTATTGTCTCTGCAGATCCTGTGAGATACACACACAAAATACTGCCTTTGCTTTGTTTTTCTTAACTGTCAGCCACACAAATTCTGCTTTATAATTGAGCATCAAGTTAAGTTCTTTCCTTCTTACTCATAACTAACATTCAACAGGCCAAAACAGGCCACAGGGATGCCAAAAATATAAGCCTTTGGAACTCGGTAAACAATTTTGTTGATACTGCTGAAAACGGAGCAGAATCATTTTCTCTGAGCGCATTGGCTCTTCAGAGGTAATGAGAGCCCATTTCTTTGAGTCACTGAACTCCACTGTGAGTGCCAATGGGACAGGCTGAGCTGGTGAATCTCATGATTTTTCCCTCATGTTCCAGTTTATTTTAACTCCCAGAGTCTCCAAAGGAAAAGACTCTCATGCTCAAAGACACTGAGGCAGCAAAGGAAAAGTCTAGAAATAAAGCCCCTGTAATATTCTTTTCTTCCTTGCCTAGATCAGTGCTGGGCAAGCATAGGACTTTCTAAGCAGAAAGCTCCATGCAGAGAAGGGAAAGAACCTCATAATCCCTTTTCCTTCTGTATCCTCACACTGTATGCAGCTATGGATCTGTGGGGACTGAGAGGCCCTGCTTTTTTGGAACAAACTGCAGCAAAAGGCTGATGGACTGCTGCCTGAGTGACCCATACCGATGTAAGGAACAGCGCTGGGGAGAAGACTGGACAGAAGGAAGAAAGGGTATATAACCGGCTTGATCTGTCTCCCACTGAATCAAGATGGAAACAATATATGGGTTCTTTCTCTTTGGCTACAGTTACTCTGGGAGAGCAGGCTTTGGTTTCAGTGGCTCATTACCCCAGGCTCCTGCTGTTTCATGGGGATCAATGTATCATTTAATAGGGACAGGCTTTTCAGCTCAGTGAGATTTTATCTGCTGATGGCTACCATGATATTTATAGACATATCCATCAGCGGAACAGCAGGAAGCAATTCTCTAGGGGTCAAATTGGGTGGATTTCCCCTCTTTAAAGTCCATTATGGATGCAGCTTTCTGTATAGGATTAACCACTTAACTCACTGAATCCCGAACATCATCAGCTATTGTTCACAAAAACTGATGATCTCCACGGCTTAGTTGTGGGATGGTTGACTTGTTTTCAGCCTCAATTATCTTTTCAAATAATAAGGTCCTTTGTTAACCTCTGACTTGCTGAGCACTGTGTAGGCAGCCTATTAAGTACCTCACAGTCCTCTTTTAACCCTATGATTCGGGCAGCTCTAGAGATTTAGTCCCATGATTGTCCTATTTCTGACCAGTCTGAATCTTCAACTGCCACATGAATAGCAACACCAGAGAACCAGCTTTGATCACAGCAAGCTTAGGAAAATAAACCACGGTGGCTTGGAAGATCGAGGCAGAAACTACGTGCTTATTATACAGAATGTTTTAATGCTTTCAGCCTAACTTTTGGCAATGATTTACAGAGCGTGCTTCCCTGCTAGGACTATTTAGAGAGCCAGCTCCTTTGGGGATTCAGCATGCAGTGATTCTATCTCCTAAAATTATCCAACTATCTTTCTAGTATTGAATTTCTTCTTGTGAGCACACCTTTTGGAATGAGACAGTCTTGCAAGGGGAGCTCAGAATAGATATATTGTTCCAGCAGCTCACAGTGCATTGGAAATGTGAACCGCTGTGAATTGCTGCTTAATTTGACACAGAAAGACGGAGGTAGAGTCCTGACATGGACAAGTGTTCTTGAATACAAATTTGAGTTATTTAAGGCTTTGTTTCTAATCACCAGAGCTATCATCAGTCACATCTGTCCATCCAGTATCCCTTTCAAATTCACCATGACCTCCTCATGCCCTTATTTCACTTAACCTTGCTGTGTTTACAGTGACCTCCACCCTCGTGGCTTGGTTGTACTCCGAGTGCCAGGCTGACACACCAGCACACAGCTCTCTCACTCACATACACACTTCATGAGAAATGTAAGGGCAGCTGTTGTCTTTCTCTGAGAGCAAAAATTAAGTTCCCAATCCCTGACAGAACCCACCCCATTTTCCATCCTTGAAGGTCAGGTCAGAGTTCATACATGAATCTCATTTCCATTACTTTGCTATTGAGTGATTTTATTTTGCTGATGTATGTGGCTGCAGTGTACTCTTGCTCCTTTGCTTTACACTCATCTATTTCTTTTCACTCAGATATATCAGAACACTCCATAAATACAACTGAAATTACAAAACTAATGAGCCTTCTGTAAGGTAGGAAAGACAATGACCTTATCTTCTCTGTTTTATGAAAAGAGAAGCTGATGTTCAGATAGAAAAAATGTATAGGAAAAAATTTCTAGTCAATAAACTTTACATCCAAGATTACTCAGGAAAATTTTAATGCTTGAAATTTACTTAACCAGAAACTTAATTTTTAGCTCCATCAAGACACTTGTGCAAGTCAATTAATATAATGACTATATTATGTAGTTCTTAATCATCTTAGAAAAACCTGGAGCAGCTTAAGAAGTCATTGTCAGGCTCCCCGCACCAGTGGCACTAATAGACCTTAAATACCCTGACCAGCCTCTCAGCCCGGGACTCTCCTCCTGCCCAGTGATCCTGGGAAGGGAGGGTCCATTAAAGATCCGTGCTGGGCACCCAGCTCTGCCCTGAGCTGCAGTGCAGCTGTGCAAGGCTGCATCCCCATCCCCATCTCCGGGGCACTGCTGGAACTCTGTGCTGGTCCTGCACCCTGCCGCTCCTAACCGGACTGTGGGGATGGGTGCTGAACCTAATCCATCACCTCCTGGTGTGGCACAGCCGGTGGAACCTGTCAGTGGCACGTGGCACATCCACCCTGCTCTGGTCATCTGGGTGCGACTGTCCGGCCCCACTGCCTGTCCGGGGCTCGCTCCCCCTTGGCCGACGGCTTTTCCCCTGCGGTCGCTGCTCCCAACACCCTCATCCCCACCACCACGTCATTCGTACTGGAAATGCTGCTGAAGATCTTATGAACATTTCAGGGCGAAGCCAGAAAGCCACCTTGGTCCAGACCCTTCTCAGTGTGGTTTAAAGGCAGCCACGGGGTTGGCAGCGCAGGGGCTGCCAAGCACTGACAGCAGCCATGGAGTTCCTGCTCTCCAGACGAGCCAGTGTCGATCCAGGGTGAGAGTAAGTTACCGTGTGAATGCCATCCTGAATTCCCCTGGCTGCATCTGCTGAAGGATGATAGCAGTGGGAGACAGGAAAGTTACAGCCTAAAGTTCACTTTAATAAGCTAAAAATACTTCAAATACAACCTGTCCCAACTACAGTAAAGTTCCAAAATATATTATTACAGCTTACTAGCTTTTCTGTAATGTTTCAAGCAAGTTCTTTCAGGCTGTCTACTCTGAGTCATTTTTTGGATCTAATACTAAACAAGAAATTATTTCAGATTTGGTAATACAGACTGGGTTTTCAACTTCCTTCTTGAACAGGCATCTGGAACAAAAATGTGTCTAGAAAATCTTGGCCTGCCTTTTGAGTCTGCCCGGGCTCAGGCTGCTTTCAAAGCTGAAAACCTCACTGAGGGATGAGGGTTAGATTCCTCACAGGGTGCCCTTCCCCCAGTGCCAAGAAGTAACCACTTATGTCTAAGGCTACATAAACTAATTAGACATCTAATCCTACCTTTGTCTGCGCCTGGTATCGCCAAGAAAGATGAGGAGCAGCAAGTACGGGAGGTACAGAAGGAAAAAGAACATCAGCTCGTCAGGGAAACAAGGGCCAGTACACTGCCTGAGATATTAATCTTACACACACTGTAAGCACATCTCTCAAACCAGCAAGACCATAAAATAGCACTCAGATCATCAAAAGGAGGGGAGAAAACCTCCCGAAAGAAAGGTGCTGTACATTCATTGACTACATAAAAAAACCTCGGATGCAGGTTCATAAAAAAGCAATGACCTGTTAATTACCGTGTCAAGTTCACAGCGCAAGCAGCAGGCAGGGGAGTTCTGCCCACCACAGCCAGAGGGGCACACAGAGGATGCTCTCCAGGAAACACAAGACACAAAGGTTGCACCAGCAAACAGCCCATTCCCAAGGGATCTTCTCCCGAGGCTCAGACACGGCTACCACGCAATTCTGCAGCACTGCTGGCTTTCCTAAAGCAGCCCCTCATCACAACTTTTGTGAGCATCACAAGACCTGGCCAGACAAGATCTGGGACCAGCAGACAGAGATTCAAAAGAGTTCGTTAACTTCTCTAATGTATCCTGTAATTTCCAATTCAAGGTGCAGAAGATGCATGGACTGTTTGTAGAGATAATTTGCACAGATCACAGTAAAAGTACATTCAGAATGAGGGACAGATAACTGACAGACATTGTGAAAAGAAATACTTAGATGTCAGGAAGTTAGGTCAAAAATTAGAAGAAACGTTTTCTCAAATGGCCTCATTTGCCTTGTGGTAGGAATAGTTCCAGGATTCACACTGTCAAGCCTTTCTCCCAGTCATGAGAGCACAAGGTTTGCTTTTGAAAAGGAGGAAAGGCGAAGACTGATGGATGACAGTTGATTTTGGCAGGTTGGGCCTTTAGAAGAGGTATCAACTATTAGAGGGGCTGTGACTCCGAAGCAATGAGCAAAGAGATGCTGTGCTAGGCAAACACGATGTAATTGACCCACAGTGATGACAGGCTTTAGTATTTTCTCATAGATAATAACTAGCTGAAGAAAAGAAGATGCCTTGGGCCTCTAACCAAATTGGTCACCTTACAGCTATGAACTGCCCCACCCAGCACTAATTATGACTATTTTAACAGTAACAATTAAAGCAAAAGTAACTGCTGCTATTCTTTGACAGCTGCCTTGCCAAGGCTAGTATTTTGTTTGATTATGAAGCAAAGAAAGGGACTTAATCAACTTAAAATTGCCCTTTGTTTCGGAAAGATTTTGTTATTATCTTAGTAAAACTCAAGTTTTGACAGGTTGTGAACACAACCCTGTGTTTCCAGTTTCCCAGTTTCCAGTGTTTACACCTTAAGCAGTGTTTGTGCATCCGTGATGAAGGTTAAAACAGAGATTTGCTCTTTCATGTTATGTGATACCCCCCAGTTGGACTGTGGCTGTGACTGCCCCTGTAGTTGTCTTTTCTGCCTTGTACCGTCCTCACCTGTTGTTTATATAGGTTTGCATATGGCCGAAATCAGACATGAGTGCTTTCAAATACACTAAGAAGGAACATCAGCAGGTGGGCTCAAAATCAGGTGAGTCTCCTCTAGCCAGTTCTATTTCTGAAACAAAAAATAGGTTTGATGCTGTGCCACCACGCTTGGTGAGCTAAGAAAGGGGAGCATCGCCATGAGCCATCTGTTCAAGGCACAGCCGGAGAGCGTTCATCTCCACCCAGCCCAGGGCTCTGCAGACCGCCTGCCAGGAGCTAGGGAAGCCCTGAATCTGGGCTAATTGAAGGGATCTGCAGCCAGCCAGCTTCATATTTAATAGGGATTTACTGCTGATGGAAATTACAAGCGAATTACAGATTCCAGCACGTCATGGTCTAGCCAGAGTCAAACAAAAGCACGTGGTGATAAGAACAGAGTGCTGCACGCTGGGACCTGAGGTCTCCATGGACCTCATGGCTTTGTTAAAGTGTTGTTAATAAGCTATGAGGTACTACAGAGCTCCACATCTTTCCTAGAACATATGCTTTCCTCAGTTGTGTTTATAATGCCTTTTATAATTTCTAGATCTTCTGTTTGTTTTTGTACGGGTGTAGGAGGGTTTCTTTCTCTTCAAATCAAATCATAGAGCCTCACCATTTCTAGCTCAAAGTCTCCCTAATGCTGCTAATCTCCTATTAACAGCCTACTGACACAGAAGAGACAACAGAAAAAGACTGATTGCCAGCCCTCTGGCCCTGTGACCGTGTGCCGGTCAGATCTGGATTAATAGTTGAGGCGATTTACCTCAGGAGGCCTTGTTACAGGTGCCCATAACTCTAAACTCTCCTCGAACTGCCTGGCAGGAGAGGGAGGAGGGGAACCAGTAAATCCACAGATGATGCACACACAAACAAGGCCCCCCTGAAACTCATTTTTCTTTTCCTATACAAAATCAGGATGACCGCAGGAAAAAACCTCCTTCATTTCAGGTAAAAGGGGATGAGCTGGGCATCAACATCCCACTGAGGACACAAAACCCACTGTGATACTCCCTCATACTACCTATCACTGACAGCAAATTTGCTTAACTCTAGCTTTTCTGGTTACTAGAAATTGATATCCAGGAGCACAGGCAAACATACCGCTTTCCTCCAATTTTCATGGAGTAGTATAGATTGCCTTGCTGTGTAGGCTGGCTCAAGTACAAGAGGGACTCTTCCAGCTTTAAAACAATTAAAGCTGCTCACATTCCAGGAAAGATGGAAAAACAGCATCATTCTTATTTGGCAACAAGTACCCATGTGATAGTTTGGTTCAGCAGCCCAGACAGTCTCAGGCTCCCCTCCAGGGCTGGACTGCACCTCCTACATTTGCAGCACTGTGCTGTGCCGGCTCTGCTGCTCCATGACCCTACATAGCAGGAGGAGGGTGCTGGGATGACGGATCCAGCTGACCAGCTGCACTTGACGTCACCCAGCAGAAGAGTGTCCACACACAGCATCTGAGCTGCACGAGGGATGTGCCTGACTGCCAGGGAGAGAAACACAGGCAGGAGCCAGAGCTGCCTGTGACCAGGTCAACCTCCGAGGCTTCACGTGTGCCCAAGAATGGAGCTCAAGCATCTCTCATCACTAAGATGATTATGTTTCAGAATCATTTCGTTTTGCTTGCTAACAAATGGGGAGTAAAATAGGTAATTGCTCCTGGCCTGAAGTTAAACAATCCTGTTACTGAGTGTTATTTGCAGGTCAGAGAGCTGCAAGAGGTTTGGCCTTCAAGGCGCCACACTGTCCCCTCTAGGAAGAGGGGTGAAGTACAAAAACATTCTACCATGCCTTGCAGAGAAATTAATTTAACCTATAATTATTGTTATTACAAGGCTGCTTGTCCACCTTGGCTTCTTACACAACCACACACTGCAAGTCATACAGAGCTGCTGTTCAAAGCATCTCCCTGAACCTTCCCAGCCTCTAACACAACTGCATCAATGTTGCAGCTCTTTCCATAGGTCTTGATTCATAGGTCTTGATTCATAAGGAGCATCTGCAGGGAAACAGGATCTGACTCACTCCACGGCACACCTGAAACAACAGCCCCGTTCCAAAAGCTGCCTCCATGACCACAGCACCTAATTCCACCATCACCAGAGCAATGCTGGGCTGCCCGTCTAAGGGACAGAACATTATTGGCTACTCCCCATGAAAGAAACCCTTGAACAGCATCTTTGCATAACGCAAACTTACCTTGGTTTTGCGCTGTCTCACTCCTTTTCTGAGTCTCAGTGAGGAGCATCCAGCCAGCGTGAGTCTTTTTCAAAATCGATTCCTTATCCATATTTGGGAATTTGTGCTGGGCACTAGCTGGTACGAGGCACGTTCTTCCCACAGTGCACTTTGGGACTTGTAGTTCCCAAAAAGGAATGTTGTTTTCCAAATCGCAAGCACCAAGCAACCGAAACAAAAGTCTGAAACGCCTTTACCTCTGCCTTTGCTTGCTGCTGGTCCCTTCCTTTTGCAGTGTGTCTGTGCAGTGGTTTTCACCTCAGCCAGCCCAAATCCTTCAGGAACCTCTTCCACAGTTAAGGGCAGTGCGCCACCCCCTTGGATGCACCATTGTACAAAAGCCGCTACTGCAGAGTGCTCCTGTTTGCTGCCATGAGGGGCAGGTACGTGGTCCTGCCTCCTGGAATCAGCTGCCTAGAAAAAGAGAGCAATTATCAACTTTTTAATCATTTTCTCCCCACTGAAATGGCATAGAAAATCCCCTTTAAAAGATGTGTTTCACTCTTTATTAGAGCATTTGATTTTTTAATTAAATAATCATAGTAAAAACCTGGATAGTTCTGTCAATTATTTCAAAAAGTTACAAGATAAATCAGTCCTGTCTTTCCTGTAGAGATTAGTTTTTGAAGAGCGTTTGCACTGACTGCCGTAATTACCTTGTAACCAAGACACCCTGTTGTTTTTAAATAACAGTTGAAGGAGAATGTGAATCGCTGCCTGCCGGGTACTGCTGGCGACACTGGTGTTATGCCTGAACTCCATTAACAGAGGATGTGTGTAAAACTGCGGGCGTGGGGCACCTGCGGAGAGGTGCCCGGAGGAAGGGCGGCCGGGAGCGGAGAGCATCCCCCGGCAGTCCCGGCGGTGCTGCGGGGAGCGCTCCTGTTCAGCACCGAGCCAAAGCCCTTCTCCCGGTTCCTGCCGGGCTGGGGAAAGCTGCAGGCTCGGCTGGGACACACTCGGGACTGGGCTGACGCCCGGCGGCCGCAGGGAGAACAGCCGAGAAGGGAAGCCCCGGCTCTGCCCCTTTCCCTCGGCAGCCGCACGACGGAGAAACTGAAGGAAGGGCGTTTGGGCAGGGACGGGCACCGGTCTGGGTCCGACACAGCCGCGGTCCCACAGCTGCGGCCGCAGCCTCTCGGAGCGCCCCCCGAGACCCCGCGTTCCACCGCTAATCCCCGCGGAGTCAGCACGGGCCAGGCTGGAAGGGACCACATCTGGTCCCACCTCCCTGCTCAGTCAGGGTCATCGCACCGCATATGGCACAAGATTGCATACAGACAGTT
>VZTX01024103.1:0-13625 GCA_013400915.1 Pardalotus punctatus | reverse complement strand
AGCCGCCCGCCTGGGCCCCGGGGCCGGCGCAGGCGGCCGCGCTGCTGGAGGAGGCGGCGGACCTGCTGGTGCTGCACCGGGACTTCGCCGCCGCCGTGGAGCGCTGTGAGGCGGGCTGCGACAGCCTGGGACCCGGCGCCGGCCCCGGCCACGAGAGGTGCGAGCGGTGCCGGGCGTGCGGAGGGGACGGGGTGGCGCTGCGAAGCTGCTCGGTGGCACTTCAGCGCCGAGCTGGCTTCAAACTTCACGCCATGCCTGCCCTGCTTTGGGGTTTCTTTTATCCCTGTCGGTATTATTATGTTTCATATGAAGAGACCTGTGCGTGTTTGAGGGAAGTGAGGTGTGCCTGGCAGCCTCGCCTCCTCTCTCTGAGATAGTCACAGTGCATGTCCTCGAGGTCGAATTGGCCTTTTTATCGGGGGCAAGTAAAGAGGAAGGGGGTGAAGCAGCTGCCAGAGAACTGTGGAGTACCTGGGCTGCACTAAAGCTCACTGGAAAGGATGCGGGGGGACATGGGGTTGGTAAGAAACACTTAATTTAGGTGTCTGTTCCTTACCAGTTTTGCAGAAGTGAAATGCTCCCTTTGTGTTGTGGGGATTCAGGCGCTGGCTGAGATGAACCGGTGGAGAGAAGTTCTGTCTTGGGTCCTACAGTATTACCATGTCCCGGAACACCTGCCTCCAAAAGTTCTGGAGCTGTGGTGAGTTTCTGTCTGTTGCTGTCACATATACACACAGGGCTTGCATTAGGTTTAAGAGCAGGCTAGGCTTGGGTATTACATGCTGTTTTCACTTTGTGTGGTGTGAGATCTGGAACAGGCCTGTTCTTGACCTGTGTGTGTTGGAGCATGCCTGCAAGATTGCTTCACGGTGCTCAAGTACAAAAGGGGTGATGCTGAGAGTTACATCAGTAGCTGTACCTGTTGTCTGCCTCAGAATTCTCTCTGTTCTTCAGTGTAGACCCTGATTCAGACCTTCATGAGAGCTGCTTGTGGGTGGTATCTGTCAGTGATGTCAGCTTTGACAGAGTTAGGATTTTCTCATACTTCTCCCTTGTATTTCAGTATCCTGTTGTACAGCAAGGTGAGAGAGCCGCAGGTGATGCTGGAGGTTGGCAGCAGCTGGCTGAGAGACTGTGCCAATCAGAGCCTCCCCGAGTACGGCTCCCTGCTGGAGCTCTACCTGCTGCACGTGCTGCTGCCGCTGGGCCGCTTCGAGGGCGCGGAGGAGCTGGTGCGAGGCTGTGATGTGTTTGACAGCGAGCAGCAGCTGGCATTTCTCAGCACCATTTGTGAGAGCCGGTGTCAGTGGACTCAGCAGGAAGAGATGCGCTCGGCTGCCAAAGAGCAGCAAGACCCAGCGACGGAAACTATTCTGGGTGGGCTTTCTGTTGTTTGTACTCCTTCCTTTACAATTTCATTTCAAGTTGGTCCTTTACTAGCAAAGGGTAGCAAATATTAGCTATGTATTAAGAATATTGCCATGATAAACTGGCCATGAGGAAGTCCCGTTGTGTACCACAGCAGGAAATAAAAGACTTAGTGATACCTTTGCTGAGAATTGCAAAACATATTTTGTCTCTGCTGGTGTCAGGAGATGACAATGTCCATGATCAAAAGCCCTGTGGAGGTTTTTGGGGTTTTCTTTAAGGTAAAAAAGGGAAACTAAAACTACATAGGAATCCTTTAAGGGTACATTTTGTTGGCTCTGTGTACTGTTTGCTTCGTTTCCATTTACAGTTGAGTCCAAGTAGAACAATGCATGTCTTGCATTTAAAGTACTGCTTCTTCTCCAGAACTGTAAATCACTTGATGTTTTCTCCCAGGAGAGAAGCTGGCACTACCATGGTATAAGATCATATTATACTAAAGTAGATGCCTAAAACAAAGGTATAATGAATTGTATTACAAAATTGTACTGTTTCTCTGTTCCCTGTTATATAAAACCCAACCTAACTCACATGCAATCAGACTTCTAGTATTTTAGTTTCTTATTGTCTGTATCTATGTGATTACATTTTAAACTTTACTTTGCCCTAACAGCCTTTCTGTTCTTGTTTTCCAGGAGCACTGTCCCAAAAGCTCCTGGCCATGTTGACATTGCTACGTAGAGCACTGAGGTCCATGTCAAACCACTTCTATTTACTTCCTTACAAGAAGATGCTCCTGGCTACTTTTTTGCTGTACCTAGTGGTGGTGAGATTAGACCCAGGTACAAGAATAAGATTTCCAACTTTTTAAATTCCGTTATGGTTATGGAGAAGAAATGAGTTGCTTTTAATAAATGAGGTCTGTGTAAATGTCTCTTCGTAGGGAGACACAAAAACTGGGTGACTAGGAACTTAGTGTTGAGCTTGTTTCCAATGTTTCCAGTTGCAGTCCATATAGAAAGATGCAGCTCTACAAACACCAGTTTTCTGAAAACAGTTATTCCATCCTCAACTCTTTCCAGCAGACAAGGTACAGACTGTGAGAGGCAGAGCTGTCCTAGGCTCAGCCTCTGCCTCAGTCAGCTTGTGGTGGTAGGAGGTGAATGCCCTCTGGATGAGTGATGGCTTGACAGGCTGTCTGGTCAGGAAAGTGGGGAGTTCCCAGGGCCAGCACCGGACCATGCATTTGATCATCTTATGCTGGAGTTTCACTGGTGATGGTTGCTGCTGTCCCTGAAGAATGGGCTGGTCCTGTGACATAGAGGTGGCAGCTGGGACGTGGTGGAGCGGGATGTTTCCCCTTCTGCTGCATGGCAGGTGCTCCACAGTTATTCTACAAATAATCCATTGGAAAATAGTGAAGGCAGCTTGCTAGGGAGCAGTACCCAGAGTAAAGATCCAAGAACTGAACGGAAGGAAGGAAGACAACTAGGTTTTTATTAACTCTAGCTGGGAATAGTTCTTTGTTAATATGTTTAGTGTATGTTACTTATACCTTTCATAATGCAAGCTCTTTTGCTTTTTGTTCTGCTTTGCAGCTTCTCCCACATCACTGCCATTCATTTACAAACTGGTCCAGCTCTTCCGACAAGCTTGGGCAGCTGTGCTGTCTCCAATCCATAGGCCTCCAATTCGAGACTAAGTGTCTTCCATCGCTAAAAGTGTCACCTTGTCTTGGGGATGTTACCAGGCTCTTCAGGGACTGTTGAAATCTGAGATGACCACTGGTGGACTCCTGGAATTTCTTCAGACAGGGAATGGTGGTATATGAATTTTGAAACCACAAGTATTCCTGACATTTTGCTTGGTCCTGTCCAACACTAGGGTAAAGCCACTCCTTCCCTATCTACAACTGAATAAGAATCCTCCTTTTCAAACACTTTGTTTTGGGTGCATCCCTTGAGTGAGGGTTGTGTAGCCATGTTATGATCTATGGAAGTTCTTGTCCTTGAAAATGTTGGGCAGTTCTCTGAACAAGTGCAATAGTGCTCCTGGAGGCATGACTGTAAAAGGCAACAGAGTACCAGTGATTAGGGGAATATTCTGTTTTGCCTGAAGCAAAACTGAATAAGCCTGAAAAGCCCAGTTCCTGCAGCAGGGGCTTTAGGACAAGCACATGGAAGAAGAACACTGGAGAAAGTGAAGCCTATTGCATTTTGAAAGCCATGGTTTCTTTTGTGACTGATGCCTCTTTGTACAGGCACGTGGGATTTTAGTCATATTTAAGCCAGAAAGATGAGATGCTGGGCTGCAGAGACTGTTATGCTGTATCTATTCTTCTTAAATGCAAATTACAGCACTTCCTGCTTGCCTGATGCATAGTCATTCTTAGAAGCTGGTGGTGGTGGTAAGGATATAGATTTATTTTTTTTAATTATATTCTATGTTATTGTCTAGTTGAACAACTGAAGTTGTTGCTTTGTTTTACTCTTTCCCTACCTCTTGCTTTGTTTATGTAAATGTCAAGAAGTCTCTCTGTGTATCTAGAATTGCTCCCCAAGTCCCCAGTATCCAAAGTCCTGGGTTAGATGGGAGTCATTTAGCAATGCTCTGTCATTCAGAATAAAGGTTTATTTTTATAGAAAGAGATACTTCTCTGACATCCCAAGACCTTCCCCAGATCAGTGGCAAGAAGATCGTGCATCTGCAGATCTGTCACCAGACCAATCCCATTTCTGACCACTTGGGGCAGAAATCGGAGGTTTGGGGTAGAACATTAATTTCTCTCCATCCATTCATCCATCTATCATCAATTGGCGAAAGGTAAATTGCAACGAGGGAGCACTGATGTAACAAAATACTGCTTTCAAACTGCTGTGTGCTGGAGGGGACAAGTTAAAGGCAAGAGGCCTTAGGCTAAGTCCTTTGTAAGCCAGTTAATGAAATGGCAAATTCCAGTCTGAAGTCGGGCCAAATTCTTGTCAAAGTGACTGTTAGGTAATGAACACTTCTTGCTGTATCTTCTGGCATCATTTTTAGTTAGATGGCAGAGATGCTGTTTTGGAGGTTGGGACCAGTGGTTTCAGCAGGCTATACATGGTTTTTAGAATGCTGTTAAATGTCATTTACCAGGACTTTTAACATCTAACTGTATTTTAAGTGTAGGTTGGTAACCTCGACTTTACTGAAGTACTACTGATTCAGAATTTGTATTGTATTTAATTCATCTTGAGAGGGCAAGAGGGCAGAAATAAGCTATCAGGGTTTTTTTGCAATTAATACTAAAGCTGCAATATCTAATTTTTATAATAAAGTGACTACTGATTTACCTCTTTGTAGTCTTTTGATTAAGTATATGAAAAATTTTGTTTAATGTATTGATACACTACAAAGTATATCAAAGTTCTCCATAATTGTTTCACTACCTGCCCTCATTGTACAGGCATATTTGAATTAAGTAGAGTTGCTCAGCGAGAATCTGATGAGATCTAATTAACTGATGGTGTTGGTAGGGTGTAAGTCTGCATTTTGGGGTAGCCAAGAGCAATACTACCAAGAATAAAATACCTGGTATTCATCATTATTAGATGAATGTATCTTTATGTTAGAACTAACTACAGTTCTGAATTTATTATATTAGGGGAGAAAACTCTACAAATAAAAAGTAGAAATACAAAGCACAGTTCTCTGTTTCAGGGATAATGCTTGAAAGCCAGTATTATGAATATAGCAGTGTTATACAGGGGGAATTTCAGAAATCCTGAAATGAGATGGTTCTCCCAGCAGGTGGCAACAGAATGACAGAAAGCAGTTCTACAGGGAACACGGAATCATTTAAATCTTCATTCACTTACTGAAGAAGGTATTATAATGTGTGGAAAATGCAAAGACTTACACATCCCAAATTAAAAGGAAAAGAGGATTTTGTGTGATCACTAAAGAACTTATTAAGAGTCCACTGTTTTGTAAGATGGCACATTGATGTTCTAAAATAATCCACGATTCTGACACTGTTGATGAGTCATTTAGGTAACCAACGTGTAGGGAGGGAGCAATGTACATCTGGTGCCGAGAAAAAGCAGTTAACTGTTCTTCATTTGCCTCTTGATGTATTTTGATCCCCAGCACATATACCCAGCATATTGAGCTGGGGGGCGAGAAGGAGAAAGGGGAAGCCATTTGGGGTAATGGTGTTTGTCTTCCCAAGCCAGTGATGGAGCCCTGCTGTCCTGGTTATGGCTGAGCACCTGCCTGCCTGTGGGAAGTGGTGAATCAACTCCTTGGTTTGCTTTGCTTGTGTGCACAGCTTTTGCCTCAGCAGTTTTGGGTGGTGGACTGCTCAAAGTATTTGCTGTGAGACTTTTTCCTGGGGTGATTCCACAGAGCTCACATCTGGTGAAGCTCTGAGCATTAACATTTCAGATTGTCACCAGGGCTTGTCTGGAACATTTCCACTTCCACTGTGTTACGTGGCCACACTCCAAGTGAATGAGTGTGCCAGCCCTGGCCGCACTGAGGTTGGAGCTGGGGGTGTGTGAGCCCTGCCTGTGTGGGTGGGTTTGCACAGGAGGGCTGTTGGAGGGCAGCAGGCAGCGGTGCTGCAGGGTGACCGATCCCCAGGGCGCTGTGACACTGAAGCTCAGCAGCAGGTGCCGGGTGCCGGGCCCAGGGTGCGTCCTGCCCTGCAGCCCAGAGCCAGGATCCGGCACAGACCTGCCCAGTGAGCCCAAAGGAAGGAAACACCACTGCAGACACCATGGTAAGGGGGACGTGGGAACACCAGCCATACGGGGATTGGGAGGGCCGGGGGCGAGGGAATGCAGGGGGATCTGCTGTTGCTGTCAGTAGGCTGTGCCACAGAACCCTGGTCTCATGCACCATTTACCACACAAGAAGATGGGAAAGGAGTGGCAGAAAATCTCACTGAAGCATTACAGCATTAAGCTTTCTTCAGAGAGTCCCCAGTTAGTAGAACTACAAAATAATTTAGATGTGGAGGCTTCGCTGTTTGTTACTTTCTGTTGTGACCACATTTGCTCAACAGTTCATTTTCATATGAGATCTTGTTTTTTTTAGAAATAAACCAAAAAGACTTACCTTTGTGTCTGTTTTACCTTAATTTAGCCCCAGTGGCTATACTGTCCATAACTATATGGTGAATTCATTTCACTACACCCAGTGTTATAATTGTCGGGATTAACCCAGAAGTATTTGCTTTATAATTCTGTTTGTGACCTTACGAAATCCAGCACCAGGACCTTCATGCTCCTGTACTTCTAAGTGTGCAGGATTTTGGAGCAATCGACACCTGCCTCTTTAGCCCGGTGTTGCATGGTTTTCTTTCCCTGGCTGCCACAGAAACAATGCTCAAAACTACGCAAATAAACACCCTATACTGCAATGGCACTGCCTGATAAGCAATGGACCTGTGATATAAAATTAATGGCTGTTCAAGAGCTGGAAGGAACATTTGTTTCAACCCAGAAAATCTGAAACAATTTAGGTGAATATTGCTGCAAGTAGTTCTTCCAAGTTTTCACGCTAGCCTGCTGTCAGGGGGTAGAAGGATCAAAAGACATCACCTGCCTTGGGTTACATAAGGGTGAAGGATACCACATGGCTGTGTCAGGTTCCAGCCAGGAGTAAAAATAAACTAAACGGGAGTGTGCTCTTCTGCAGGGCCAGTCTAGGAGGAAAGGTAGGGTTCTTGTAATTGGAATTATTTTTTCCTGATTGCTTTAATATATGTCTATAATACAGCAGATATATACAGATCTTGAATTTTTAAAGAACAGTCCCTGTATCTGGCATGAGCATGTGCAGTCTCATTGTGGTCGTGAGGCTGAACAACCAAATGAACAGCTGACAGTAACAAGTCACAGATTTTTTGGAAAAGCAATACACTGGGAAAATGTAACCACAGGGAATGAGGAGGACTAAGGTACACTGTTTTTTCTCACCCTGCCTCTTCTCTCTCCCCTTAGCGTGAGTGCATCTCTGTTCACGTTGGCCAGGCTGGAGTCCAGATAGGAAATGCATGCTGGGAACTCTTCTGCCTGGAACATGGCATTCAGCCAGATGGCACCTTCAAGGACCTGCAAGATAAACTCAGCTGTGATGACTCTTTTACCACATTTTTCAACGAAACAGCCACTGGGAAGCATGTGCCACGGGCTGTAATGGTGGACTTAGAACCAACTGTAGTAGGTCAGTATAGAAATAAACCTGCAAAATGTAGATGAGATTGCTTTTCCTCATATCACCATGGTGTGCCACCAGTCTCCACTGGCACAAAGCAGCCCTTTGCACCTTGCTCTGCCACTAGATAGCACGAAATTAATTTTCCTGTGACACAGAATGCCAGATTCTTTCACCGGTGTTACAAACATAAGAGCAGGAGGATCCCCAGCAGTTTATTAGGAAGTTTATGTGGCGTGTACAACTTCTCTTTGCACCAACGTTTAACTTTTGGGTTTGTTTACCATGACATTTTTGCCATTCAAATTCTGCTTTTCTTGAGTTCAGATTCAAAGTGGGAGCCTGACAGTTTCCCTCCAATGACAAAAGAATGTCTAACAGCTGGGACACCTGAATTTCTTCACACTTTTATTCTGGGGACTTATGGATGCAGGCTGTACTTGTCACTGACAAGTTCATGAGATGATAAGTTCTGTGGCTCTATTGAAGATGCACCATAAATCAACCTAAAGCAACAATGAAAAAATTCTCTGGAAACATTTCCCTTCATCAGTGTCTGTTTTTTGGCATCATGACCTCCTGTGACTGAGAGGGTGCAGTGATGCCAACAACAACCAGAACTTGTTGGCACTGGAGCACATGAAACTTCTTACCATTTGTCTTTCTTTTTCAGATGAAGTACGGGCTGGCACCTTCCGGGAACTTTTTCATCCAGAACAGCTGATCACTGGAAAGGAAGATGCAGCCAATAACTATGCCCGTGGCCACTACACCATTGGCAAGGAAAGCATTGACATGGTGCTGGACCGTGTCCGTAAGCTGGTCAGTCCCAGTAGTTTTGAAACAGCAGTTTGGACTCTGCAGAAGAAAGAAGGGCAGAACTAATAGCTGGTTAAAATGCACACGATACCAGTGGCTCAGAAAAGAGATTGCAAGTCATACAGACTGTCTTGGACATAATCCAAAAAAGGGAAGTCCAGTAGTTCACTGTCCAGCTGTATGCCTCCAGGCATTTTTATAAAGTGATTTGGAAAATGTAATTCTTACCACAGCCCTGGAGCACCAATACTGACACTGAAGGGTGGATTTTGCAGTTGCACAATGCTGGTTTCAGCTGGACTAACTGAGGGAAAGGTGAAGTTCAGCAAGAGAGAGGGCCTGGACAGATAAGGCTCCCTGTGTCATAAGCTGAGACAGTGAGGAAAGCAAAGGTTGCAATTACCACCAGCACTTTCTCAGGAAAACCTGACATGAAATCTATGCTCTATATTGCCAATGACTGCTCACTCCTTCAGCTCAGGATAAGCTCACATAGTAAAGTCTTCTCCTATTTTTTCAGCCCACCCTCTTCCACTTTCTCTTTTGCTTTCTAGACTGATGCCTGTTCTGGGCTTCAAGGATTCCTGATCTTCCACAGCTTTGGTGGCGGTACCGGCTCTGGTTTTACCTCCTTACTGATGGAACGCCTCTCTGTGGATTATGGAAAGAAGTCCAAACTGGAGTTTGCCATCTACCCAGCCCCTCAGGTCTCCACCGCTGTGGTGGAACCCTACAACTCCATCCTCACCACCCACACCACCCTGGAGCACTCGGACTGTGCCTTCATGGTGGACAACGAGGCCATCTATGACATTTGTCGCCGCAACCTGGACATCGAGCGTCCCACCTACACCAACCTCAACCGCCTCATCAGCCAGATCGTGTCCTCCATCACCGCCTCGCTGCGCTTCGACGGCGCCCTCAACGTGGACCTGACAGAGTTCCAGACAAACCTGGTGCCCTACCCACGCATCCACTTCCCCCTAGTGACCTACGCGCCCATCATCTCCTCCGACAGGGCGCACCACGAGCAGCTCTCGGTGGCCGAGATCACCAACGCCTGCTTCGAGTTCTCCAACCAGATGGTCAAGTGCGACCCGCGCCGGGGCAAGTACATGGCGTGCTGCATGCTCTACCGGGGGGACGTGGTCCCCAAGGACGTCAATGTGGCCATTGCTGCCATCAAGACCAAGAGAACCATCCAGTTTGTTGACTGGTGTCCGACAGGCTTCAAGGTGAGTGGGGCTGCCATGAGCTTCTCATTAGTGTTTAAAGGGTGAGTTCAGTCTAGTAGAAAACCTGTATTTAATGTTTTCAATCTTGTGGATTTCCCACTGAGCATGGGGAAATATAGATATTTCCCAATGAACGTAAGAAGGATGCATTTATACAAAATACGCCTTTTCTCTTTTGGACATCCCATTGACACAGGCTCCTACATGTTTAAATATGTGGAAATTTGAAGTGTATATGAGTTAAAATTTAAAGACATTTTAATTTCAGACCTGACCTTTGGAACAGCCAATTAGTGTTGCCTCTGAAGCACAATCTAAAATTAAGGAAATACCAAAACTGATAAAATTAATAAAGGAAGTGCTGATATTAGGGAATCTCTTAGTTAACCTAGAAATATTATACAGCCTCTCCCCACTGGCTACACAGCAGTGTTGGGAAACATATTCTCAACAATAATACAGATATTAACAGTAGAAAAATATTTGTCATAAAAACAGTTCCTTTAACAATGAAAACTTTCAACTGGGAACCACTTTTTATGTCAGTTTCTACAGAGTATCTTGGTGAAACTCTATGTTCAGTATTGAGTTGCTGTTAAGAAAGCTACAAACTTGTCAGAGTACATTAAACAGAAGAATAGTGTCGATATTAAAATGAGTGTGTATCACGCTCTTTGACATTTGTAACGGCATTTGCCATCTGGCACCAGTCTTCCCCAGCATCTGTAACTTTACTCACATTTCTCCAGCTCTTTGCCTGCCTCCTGCTCCTGCTTTTCCACAACCTCCTCTCACATTCCTGTTTCCAGGTTGGGATCAACTACCAGCCTCCCACGGTTGTTCCTGGTGGAGACCTGGCCCAAGTGCAGCGGGCAGTCTGCATGCTGAGCAACACCACGGCCATTGCCGAGGCTTGGGCAAGGCTTGACCACAAGTTTGACCTGATGTACGCCAAGAGAGCTTTTGTGCACTGGTACGTGGGTGAAGGTATGGAGGAGGGAGAGTTTGCAGAGGCCCGAGAGGACCTGGCTGCCCTGGAAAAGGACTATGAAGAAGTGGGCACTGACTCATTTGAAGAAGAGAATGATGGGGAGGAATTTTAAAATACACTTTGTCCTTAGTGAGCACAGAATTGTCTCTGTGTCACTGTATTGCATATGCCAACAATTAGGTCACCTTTTTGTATGCTGTAAACATAAACTTAGGAGAGGTCATATAGTGACATTTTTTATTCTATAAATGACAGCCAAATTATCCTATGAGATAGGATCAGCTGTACTAACGCTCCACCACTCCCAGCAATGCAAAAAGACTTGCTCTTCCTCGCACATTCAAGCTCTAATGTACATGATAAACTCACTGCATTCAATGTAGGTCATCCCAAAAAGCTCCAGAACCCTGCTTTCTGCTCCATGTAATAGCAACAGAGCCAACAGGGACACCCCAAACATCTGCCAAAGCCACGATTCCATGCATCCTCAATCAGCTACTATGCCAGCTATGACACTCTCCATGGTGTTAATAAATTCCCAATGAATTAATGCATGAGTGCGCAATTACCTCACGTTTCCTGCGCTTTCTTCCCCTCACGTTTCCTGCCATTTTCCCCTCACGTTTCCCGCCGTTTTCCTCTCATGTTTCCCGCCCTTTCTTCCCCTCACGTTTCCCGCCGTTTTCCACCTCACATTTCCCGCCCTTTCTTCCCCTCACGCTTCCCGCCCTTTTCCACCTCACGTTTCCCGCGCTTTTTTCTCTTCTTTTTCTCACCATTTTTCACTTCATGTTTCCTGCCCTTTTCTCCTCCATATAAATACTTCAAATGTTGGGAAAAGGAGGCTTTTCCCTCAATTTATACCCTTAAAAATGAGGGAAAATGAGGATTCCCTTGCAATTTAAACCTTAAGATGATGAAAATAGGGCGTTTGCCCTCAACTCAAACCCATAAAATGGCATAATGAAGGTTTTTCTGTTTCCTTTAAACCAGAAAATAACAATTCCCCATCAATTGATACCCCCTGTATAATGGAAATGCAGGTTTTCCCCCTTTAAACCAGAAAATAACAATTCCCCATCAACTGCTACCCCCTGTATAATGGAAATGCAGGTTTTCCCCCTTTAAACCAGAAAATAACAATTCCCCATCAACTGCTACCCCCTGTATAATGGAAATGCAGGTTTTCCCCCTTTAAACCAGAAAATAACAATTCCCCATCAATTGATACCCCCTATATCAAGGAAAAGGCAGGTTGTCCTTCAATTGATACCCTTAAAATCACAGGTGACATTGGATCCCCTCCAATTTAAACGCAGACAATAATGGAAAAGGAAGTTTCCCCCTCAATTTAAACCCCTTTTTCCTCAACCCCCTCTTTTTTCTGGGGTCACTCGAACGCATTAGGGAGGGACTGGGAAAACGAAATCGAAAAGAGAGAGAAAAAGGATCTTCCCTGCCCTCCCACCTGCGCAGGTGTGCTGCTCTCAGAGCTCCACACCCTCCCTGTGTCGGTTCCGGGCCGGGGTCACTGTCCCTGCCGCCCCGGGGTCACTGTCCCTGCCGCCCCGGGGTCGCTGTCCCTGCCGCCCCGGCCGAAGAGCCCGAGCTGCTGAGCGCTGAAGCGGCGCTGCCTCCGGCAGAGCCGGGCGGTGTGAGCAGGATCCCCATCACCTGCCCAGAGCGAACGCAGCCGGGACCCCTCCACAAGGACAGCTCTGGCGGGTTCCAGACCCCCGCTCCGAAAGCGTCCCGTGCGCTGTCTGCTTCCCCGGGCTCCGCGGAGCCGGGCGGGGCTGCACACAGGAACCGGGCACAGCCTGGCAGCGCCTGCTGCTCTCACCTGTGCTGCCGGAGGAACTGTGTGTGCACGGTTTAGACTCATAACGCCTCCCCAAGAAGGCACACGCAAAGTGATCTGTATTAAAGGACACGGAACCGGCAGCGAGCATCCCTCGGCCCGTTTCTGCCGGCGCGCTCCGTGCCGGGAGGCGGCGGCAGGCGGAGCGGCGGCCGCTGGAGGCGGCGCAGGCGGCTCTGAGTTTCACTTTCTGTGCCGGCCGCCGGCCGAGCGGGAAATGAAAACTGCGGGCGGGGCGGGCGCTGCCGCAGCCTGACGCGACGGGGCCGCTCCGCCCCGCTCCCCGCGGCTCTGCCGCTGCCCTGTGCCGAGCTGCTCCCTCCTCCTGCTGCTGCTGCTGCTGCTCCGCATGAGCGGCTCCCCCGCGCCGCTCCGCTGCGGGCACACGCGGTGTGCGAGCCCCGCCGCGCCCTGTCAGCAGGAGCGCTGTGAGCGTGCGGTTCAGCTCGAATCGCTGATGCTCCTGCGGGAATTGGTAAGAAACCTTTTTGCTGGCTTGTGGCATGGGATGCCAGAGGCGCACTGTGTCGGGAGGGAAGGAAAGAGAGAGGGAAATAACGGAGGGTAGTTTGGCAGCTAAGTGTGTAGGTTCCTTTCAGCAGCATCCCAGAGAAGTGGGGAGGTGATGCGCTCTTAGGGGCTTTCTTCCCCTTAAGGGTGGGTCGTCGCATTGAGTCCCTGCTGGAGCTCTTCGAGGGGCACCTCGTGGGACCAGAGAAACACAGAATGGTTTGGGTTGGAAGGGACCTTGAGGACCACCGAGCTCCATCCCTCCTGCTCAGGGCAGGGACACCTTTCACTAGAATAGATGGTGCAGAACCCCATCCAACCTGGCCTCCCCACCTGCAGCCACCGCCTGCCCCAGCACCATCCGCACCCCAAGATACCCGTGAGGGGAAAGGAGCTGACCGGGAACGGGGGGCAAATGCCCGAGGTGGGAGCACTTGTCGGGCTCAGGGGCGCTTCAGGGTGCGGGGCGTGAAGGGACGGCTGGGGTTTGCCGTGAGAAGCCGGGGTCTTGGGAGGGCAGAGGGGCGGTGGGGCAGGCCCGGGAGGAAGGGACCGTGCGGGGCTGGCTGAAGGGGGCGGGTGAGGGCAGGTGATGGTGGGGCGGGGGTGCAAGGGGGGAATCTCTGCCCCCCGTTCTCTGCCC
>VZTX01024102.1:209706-248795 GCA_013400915.1 Pardalotus punctatus | reverse complement strand
TGAGGGCAGCGGCGGCATCGGCGCTGAGGCGCTGAGCGGGGCAGCGCCCTGGGTCTCTGCTTTGCCCTTCGCCGCCCGCCCCGGCCGCTGCATCCCGGCTCGGCTCGGAGCGGGGGGGGGGCGGCTTTTGTTCGCCGTCACCTTGGCGCCTCTTCCGCTTCGCCCCGGGCGGCGCGGGGAAGCCGGGGAAAAGCGCCCCCCAGCCCCGCGTTACTCGGTGCTGGCTGTGGTGTTGGGCCCTGCGGTCGCCGCTTCCTGTCTCACCTCATGGATCGATCGCTGTGCAGGGGCCTCCAGAGGTACGTGGGCTCCGGCATGTGCAGGGTGCCGCTCCGGTGGCATCGCTCCTGCTGCTGAAGTGCCCTTAGCTCCCCATCCTCGGCTTAGCGGGCCCCTCTGCTCTCCTACAAGTTACTGCTGCCGTGGCATCGTGGCTGTAAAGGCTGTCCCAGCTCTGCAGACCTCACATTTCTCCGCTTCCCCTTTCTCCAGTTATAACCTGGGCTGTTCTGTTAGCACACGGAGTGATATTGCAGAAGTTGTGAGCACCTTTTGTTCTGCAGAGCTGGATGCCTTGAGTAGATATTTTCTAAGCTATTCTCATTTGTCACCTGAGTTGAGCTCATTCTGTTCTCAGGGTTTTGCCTCCCTTCACCTCGGAGATCACTGCAGTTCCACTGTGGGTGCACAGGAGCATCTCCACAACAAAGCCTTTAAATTCCTTGGGTAGCTGGGTGAGCCTGGTTCTTGAGCTTGGTGCCAAGTACCACTGCATGAAAGAACTGTCGCAGGAGAAAACAAGAGGATGTGAGATTATTGTTAAATTTCAACCAGAAAAACTTAGTTGGTCATGTCGACTTTGTTATTGTGGCCTTCCATGCTGGTTTGGCAATTCCCAAGCCCTCTGTATGTTCTAGACACTTCAGGTTCAGTGTGGAAATGTTCTGCTTTTGTACAGAAAGAAGTTTAAAGATTCCCAGGGCACTCTTGAACAATTGAGAAATAGGGTATGTTCTATCTATCCTATACCCAAGTTTCTGAAGGTAATAAGGCTGTGTTACCAAAGCACTGCGAGTGAGTATAGGATTTGTCACCTTGGATTCCAAGCTGAAAACTTGTGGTTGCTGACAAACTGGTGGTGCTTTACTTCTGGAGTTGATTTATCGTTCAGGAGGCATTCTGTGTCCACTGTGATTGTGGGTCTGCATATGGGGCCATACCTCCCCTAGGAAAGTTTTCCATTCTTAACGGTTCCTTCTTCTTGTGGAACCTGGTTGCTTGAATATCAGAGACATAATCATGGTTTGGCATTGGAAATGTTGTTGAAATATGCTACTTGGCATATGTGGGCTTGCTGTGTGAAATTGTGATCTGTATCTAATGATTTTTTCATTAGGAGAATAAAATCTTTTCTGTGAATACTAGCTTAAACTGAAGAGAAAATCAAATGTCCATCATCTGCTTAGCTGCCAATGTCCATATGAATGTTTTCCTTTATGGAACAGAGGTTTCAAATTAAGCCTCTATTCTCACACTTAAGATTATTTCACTACACTGAGAATATGGTGGGGAACCACAGTACCTTAAGGCACAGTGTTGGATTTGAGTCTTCTCCTGTAGCAGTTATGGCACAGGATGTCACTGCTTTTGAGGGTATGAAGAACTGCGTTGCAACTCAAGTAACATGAAGAGGTGAATATGTCAGACTAATAGATCTATCTGCGAAAGGCACGGAACGTGGTCTTGGATGATGACACAGAGATGGAATGGCTTCCCCAGAGCAGGTCACTGTTGTTATTGCTCTTTGGGTGGGTGTTGGCCCATTTGGACTGCACAGCTTAACTGCCCAGAGGATGGTCCCCCATGGCAGCCGTGTGCCAAAGATACAGGATTATGTTGGATTCCTCCTGAAGAACTCCAACCACAAACCAAAACCAAACCAACCTTTCAGGAGAACTTCATGTGAAAGAACTGCATGCTGTGCCTTTGAGCTCAGCCGGTTCAGAATGTAGCACATTAGGTAAGGAGATCATAAAGTAGAGGGATTCTGGTAGATTACACGTTTGTTGGCCCTTGCTGCAGATGGAGGATGCTCTGAGTGCTAACCTTGCTGAGCATGACAGGGAGAAGGTGCTGTCAATACTGGAATGTTGTTTGGAACTTTTGATTGCCCTTTCAAGATTTTTTCCTTTCAGTCAGTGCTACTTCTGCTTTCCATGGTGTACCCACCAGCCTCTGCAGGGCTGTGCTCCAGATGCTCTGCCTTGGGCCAGCTGGGCTATCAGTTGCCATTTGGATTTTTAGCTTTATTCAAGGTGTGGCTGCTCACATGATGTGTTGCAGTGATGGCATCTCAGAGTCATGCTTCTGGATTGCAGGAGCAAGCGTGCTCTGTAAGGCATTATTTGCTTGTCTACAGTAAGAAATACAGTTTAAAAGTGATAATCTGGGTTCAGGAGAAACCTATCCAAGACTGTAAAAGCTGCTCTCCCGTTCCCTTCTGTTTTCCTTTGGCGCCACTGGTGTGGGAAGTGGCACTGTGTCCCTTGTGGCTTTGCCTAGTGTGCTCGTGGTGTGGTGAACATCTTCCTGATTTGCAAGAACATTTTTCTCAAATTTATTTTCATTTTAAGTGGTGTATTCAAATCTGATCAGCATCTTGGACAAGAGTTGCCAACTTGTGAATGTACAAGCAAGCCATGCTTTTGCAGATTTATATAAAACGAGAGCTTCATGTCTGTGTGCCTTTAGTTATGGACAACTTGTTCAGTGGATGAATTGTTCAGAGGATGACATTTGCTTGTCAGTAAAACAAAATTTTGCTTGCTTATAGTTTTCTGTTAAAACAACTGGTGAGGCCCACATCTCCCTTGCAAAGATTAAAAGTTTCTCTTGGTGGAGGTTGTGTTCAAGTTCAGGTGACGCTTTCTTCAGCTGCTGTCAGAGTTCAGTTCAGCCTTTTTTTGGTTATATTTTTTTCCAAGTAGCATTGATGAAATGTCCAGGCAGCATCACTGTTGTTGGTCTATCTTGAAATAGGATGAAAGTGGCTTTGAAATACCTCTTTGGGCACAACCAAAGACTTTGTGCTAAAGTTTATTCTGTGGATACCTAAATTCAAGCACTGTAGGCCACCATTCTGTAGCTCAGTGATAGCCTCAGGTAACAGTGCTTTGCCACAGGTGACCAATCACATTCCTGCTTTCTACAGGGCAAGGGAAATAATAATAATGCAAATGCTTGCATGTATTATAGGGGAAAAAGGCTTCGCTAGTGTCAGAGCTGCTTATTGAGCAAAATGCATACCAGCGAACATTTCACTACTCAACACGTAGCGGTCTTCACTACTTCTTCAGAAACAAATTGCTGCTGCCCTCTTGTGCAAACTGATGGATGATTTGGTGTTTGGTTTATTAGCCTTTTTCCATTCAGTTGAAGAAGGGACAAACAGAGCTTAATAAAGTTGTGTGTATAAAGATGATTACAGGTTCAATGAATTTGAGTGTTCTTACTTGAATGTGGACTTGGGAAATGATTGTAACAGTTGATTCCTACATATTTCAGCCCAACTGTCTCTGTGTGAGCTGTATCTCATCCCCATAGCCCTTAGCAGTTTCACCTCGTTGCAAAGGCTGACTTCTGGCGGTATTTGTCATGGCCATCAGAAGATGTTAGGTAAATATCAGTACTATGCAGTTGCTCTTTGGAGGAAATTATCTTTCTGCTGTTGTTCGTTTGCTTATCTTTACCTGAAAATAACAAATAATTCCTTTCTTTGCCAGTTCTCTCATTGTTTTTGTTGTCTTGAAAGCAGTCCTGCCTGTAGGCTGAAGTTATAAACTGAAGTCACACCAATTGACGTTGCAAGAAGTATTGCACTGGCACATGTGCATGTTCTTCAGTTTTGGAATCGGGTTCCTCACCTCTGAGTCTTGTCTTGGGAAGGAAGAGATTCCATGTTGCATTTTGCCTTTCAGCTTGCAAGTCTCCTGCAAAATATTTTGTGTGGCTCTTGATTCTCCTTTTTCCAAGAAGGCACTGGAAATCCAGTGTACGTTCCTGGTAGTAGAGGAATTGGAAGTAATTAAATCTTGTCGATGAGTTGTTATGTCAGCTGGATGTAGGCAGGATTACCTGAGCATGAGCAGCTGCATGGGTGTTCCTATTACCCTGTGTGTGTAGCTTATGGTTTCTAGCCATTGTGCATGGTGAAGGGATTTTTTAAACAATACAGTTGCACCATAAAGAAGCCAGCAGATAAGTGTATTTGATTTCTGGTCATTGCCATCTCCGTGCTGGGATCTCAGACTAACAGCAGTATTTTGTTTCTGGCTAGTGTGTACACAAGTGCCTTGAGCCATATGTTGTCATTCAGACCTTTCTCAGTGGCTGTTCAGAGTGATCTAAGAATGTGGCTCATTTCATTCAGCTGAGAAGAGCACTCAGATTCTTCTTTCTTAGTTTGTTATTCACTGAGTCTTGAATATGTACTGATGGAAACTGGAAATTGAGCTCTATTATAGAGTATGGATATTGATGGGGCTTCCCTTGGTGCCTGATAAGCCATTTAGAGACCATTCCTTGTATATTTGGCCTGTTTAAGTTTTTAATTCAATGCCCTGACTTTCGGCTTAAATTTCACTGATGCCTTTACCTCCAAACCCCTTGGACCTGCTAAGGCTCAGGTCCTTGACTTTAGGGAGGTGCTATACTAATTGTGACACCTGGAGATTTTAATCTTTTGAAAACCTGGTTTCATAGCACCCATGTTGATAGCAAGGAGTACCTGTGGTTTTATTTTACTGCCTTTTAATGAGCTGGGAGACTTGAACAGTTCATTAAGCCTCTGCTATCCCTATTGAGATCTTTGAAAAAATAATGAAGGGAAATAGTACTGAGACAGGTGGAGAATTGTGCTGAGACATCCTGTAAAATTGTGTGATGGTGTGATGTAAATCAATGATGCTGTCACTGGAAATATGGAAGAGGTACATGGTGCTTCTCTCCATGAGGAAACAGGACTGCTTCCGATGAAGAAAAGATGTAGTGTAATACAGTTCTCATATCGTGTAATGACTTGTCACAGATTATGTTTTGTACCCAGAGGCATTTTCAGTGTTCATTGAGGTAAACCAGCAATTTGTTAACAAATACACTTTGCTTATTACTATATTCACAAAAATGCATGGTGGCTATCATCTGCTTTTTAACAGGGTCTTTAAAAAAAAATCACGGTGTGGGTTCATCTTTATGTGTTCTCCCAAGTGCTCATGGTCGGTATCCTGTCACCAATTTTGTGTTCATCATCTGCTTGTGAGGCAGAGGAGCAAAAAAAAGAGGATAGCCTCACCTGTAGAAACTGAGATGTCCTTCTTCTTTTAAGGCTGGTTTCTAAGTAAAATTTCCATGTGCATGCCATTGCTGTAGTATGAGTTTTGTTGGGAAGATCCTCAAATTGCTCATATTTTGTTTTCTTTCCTTTGCTCCCACTTTGAACATGCATAGGGCTCCAACCTTTGATTTCCCTTAGTCTTCTGACATTTTGGGTTGTGTCTCATCAGCATAATTACTTCCTCTGGGGCTTCCTGTGAGGCAAAACTAATTCTGTGTTCCAGAGTTTTGGTAGGTTATATTAAAAATTTCGTATAACCCTGTTGTGAGTTTGCTGATTTCTTATCTCCAGGTTCAAGACTTGTGTTTCAGGCTTTGCCTTCAGCCTTACCTGCAAGTTTTTGAGGCTGTTGTTTCAGGGGGCATTCCTGACTAACTGCATTTGGGAACAGTTCTTGGTATTGTCTTGTGGCTTGGATTGCTGGCTTGTGATAATTTTGATTGTCCATGGAGTATAAACTATTTGGGCTAAGTGTGTGGGCTTTTTTCTTCAGAGTTCCTTTATGATGCAAGATGTTTGTGGCATTGTTCCTGTGTGTGTTTTACCTCTATTACAGGCCCTTCTTAAGATGAGGTGAATCTCCCAAATTTACTTCATATGCTTTATGTGCTCGCTGGCTATAATTGCTAACAGTCTTTTATTTGCCCCTTGTTTTAGATTGATGGGTCAAAGTTATTTTGGTAAAAAACCAAAAATCTTACTCTAGGATTATCTTCTGAGTTGGAAACTTGGATTTTGACTTGGTCTTCTTTGCCTGTTGCCTTGCCTACACATGAATTTTCGGAGAGAGAAGGTAGATGAAACATCTCTGTGGGAACTGGTGGGAATTTCATCATCACAGACAGTGGTAGTCTTAAGTGAGCTGGCAAAAGCAACATGTTGGATGCTGGCAAGCCATCAGAAAGTTTCTTAGAGTCCTGAGGATTTTTTTTGTGACATGGATGATCTGCAAGACAGTATGGATAGGTAGGGGCAAAGCAGGTTGAACCAGGTGACCCATGGAAGTCCTTTCCAGCCTAGATGATTCTGTGACAAAACTGAAATGTAGTGAGGTTGGACAACTAGTACCTCAGACTTTGGTCATCTCTAAGGCAAAAAGGTTTCCCTTCCCAGTCTTCATGGAATGTGAATCCAGCCCATATAGTTACTTCATAGTGGTGCTCCCGTCTTCATCTTGCAGATGTGACAGTAACCTTTTGAAGCAGAGGTACTGGCTGCCTTAAGAAAATGTATTCCTGTTTGCTTTGCAGGGCTCTTGAACTGGGTTTTTTAAACATTCATTGGCCAAAGGGACAAATAAATGGTGCAAGAGATTTTTAACAGGGTTTGTGTTTGTTTGTTTCAGGGGTTTTTGTTATGTTTTTTGAAGCACCTGTTCTGTAAGGGACTTTGTATCCACCATTCCCTTTTCATCAAAGTAATACATGAATTGACTGAAATCTTTTTATTTACTCTAAAGAGGTAGGAGAGGGGGTCCTGGATTGGTTGAGTATTTTCTAGTGAATTAAGTCCCTGTATGCATAATTATTTCAATTCTAGTATTACTATGTTTATCCTTTTATGGGGAACTTGTGATCCATAGAGGTTTCTTCAAACTGACATGAATATTTTCAATTACAGCGTTTGACACTGAGTACCAAAGAAATGGTGATGGAGAAGCCAAGTCCCCTGCTCGTCGGGCGGGAGTTCGTGAGACAGTACTACACTCTGCTAAACAAAGCTCCTGACTTCTTGCACAGGTAACACTTGCAGTCACCCAGTGATAATGTTTTTGAACAAAAGTGTGTCCTGTTTGTTGTAAATGGCATATTCATTTCTGAGTGGGAGAAAATGGACCTGGCTAACTTTTGGTCTCTTGGAAAAACTTTCATCTTACTGCAAACTCCCTAGACTTTAGAACCAAGTCAGATTGTATGGATGTATAGCATGTTATCAAGATATTTCCTCCGTGGTAAAGTGTGTTTCTTCTAAGGTGATAAAGTGGCAATGTGGACAGATTCCAGAAACACCTGCAGGGGTTGGGTAGGCTGGAAAGATACTCATGAGCAAGCTCTCCTGGTGCAGGTGGTACTCTGTGCTCAGGCATACTCTCTGTCTGCTTGAAAGGTGGCCCAAATGTCACTAATAACAGCATCTGTGGATTTCTCTTGAATACCTCTGCACAGATGAATCCAAGAGGTTCTGGTCTGGTTTGGTTTAATCTTACCCAAGTCTGGAGCTGCTTGTGTGAAATGTTTTCTAGCCACTTGCAGTCTCTGCTACTGCTTCCCCTTTTTTCTGGTCACGCTCAGCTGTGGAGGACATTTGACTTTGTGTTCTTTGGCCACACCTTGTTTATGAGTGATGTTCTTCAGAGAGGGTGTCTCACCCTCCCTCTTTCTCTTGCTGTTAGTCTGAACGGCAGCTTGCTCTCTGCCACAGAAGGATGAGGGGTTTCCTGGTGCTTGATGTGCTCTTTGCAGCAGTGAAGGAGTTTGGACAGGTGTTAAAGCTACTGTTTTATCCTACTAAAAGCTTGAGAAGAGCACAGAGGATCCTGTCGCTGGTCATTATTCAAAGCTTGCCCAGGCTTTAGGAACAGCAGAGATCAGTTTGTCCTCTAAATGGGTGTTACTCAGTGTACTTGGATACCTGTTGCATTTCAGTTGAATTTGTAAGGCTTTTCTGGCCCCTCAACCACATGTCTTTAATTCCATTTAACTGGGGACTCTGCCTTCCAGAGACTTTGAGCAGTTCCTTAAAAGCAAGTTAAAACTCTTGGTCCCCTGTGAAGGCCCTTAGTAATAACTGTTGATTGAAGAGAAATTTCTTTGGAATTTAGAGAGAAATGTTTTAGAGAAAATATGTTTTCCTATCTGCTTGTGCATTGCTTCAGCTCAATTTCTGTACTTCCTTGCTGTTAGGAAGTGCTGGGCTGTGCTCAAAATCGTGATTATGTGCTTGGTATCAAAGAAAACAATCTAATAGTTCCCAGACTCTTTTCTGGACGTAGTCAAAGGAGTAAAAGTCTTGGGCATATTTTTTCACAGAAGTAGAACTGAAAAGAATATCTAAGTTCAGTAGAATAAAACAAGAAATGGCGAATGTGGAAGTTCTAGTGTTTAATTCTGTATCGTAACACTGATCATCTGCACTGGCTTGTTTAACTAGAGAGAAATGTTCAGTGTTCTTGCCACTCTGTGTAACACCGAGTTCATAGAAGTGCTTCATGACAATTTTATTTCATATATACCATGCAAGGGTGGATAATGAAGGTAAGTGTTAGCATTTGGACCTTATGGCAATCACCCCCAATGCAAAGCGTGCTTCTAAATAAAAACACAGGGTGATATGATGTTTTTTTTCAGATCTATTAATATAAATGTACTGAAAATGTAAAACATTTGTCACATGCTTTATAAGTTGGCAATAACAATCCAAATCAAAACAGACTATTCTAGGCTCAAAATGTGTAAATGGAATGAAAGTGCCAAAGGATCTCAGAAATGTAAGAGAAATATTGGAAGCGAGTGTACATATTTAAGTATCAAAACCACAAGCTCTGTGCTGGCCAAGGCTGTGAAGAGAGCGGGGTTCAGAGGAGTGGCAAGAAGGTTGTGCCTTGCTGGGCTGGTGCCTCTGTCAGAGGCAGGTGATTCTGAGGGTGAGGAACCTTCCAGCCAAAATGGCCTCCTTCCTTGAAGGAAACAACTGAAAGGTTGAGATTGACTTGGGGGTTTGCTGCATTACCTTGGCCAAACCGCAGTGCTGGGTATTCCGTTTGCTTGTTCCTGTATTCTTGGAGCCTCTCGAATTGCTGTTCGTGGTGAAATTCCTGATGCACTGAGCTCACAACTTTTGGCTAAAATACTTCATGGATTTGGTTCTGGTTTTTTTTCACTTCTGTGACTTTAACATCACTTTGCTTGCAGGTTTTATGGCAGGAATTCTTCTTATGTCCATGGAGGACTGGATGCCAATGGGAAACCACAAGAAGCAGTGTATGGCCAAGCTGTGAGTATTAAAATTTAGTCCTGTAATCCACATTAATGTTCAGAATAAATCAGGGTTTTTCTTTACCAGTGACTTTGACTTTCTTACCTGGTGAGTAAGAGATTGTAATACTGCTTCTTGTTTAGAGACAGGTAGGAATTTGTTAGCTTGAGGTTTTTCGTTTGCTTATTTCTGCTGTCACTGACAGTTGTGTTTGATTCTTCAGCTTTGCATCTGGGCTGCAGAAGATACCTTTAGGATGGGAAACAAAATCGAGGGGACCTGATAGACTTGTGCTATTAATGTATCTTATTTCAGTTAGAAGTAGTTCCTTAGGAAAGGACTGATCTTTGTGAGCTTCATGAAATTGTTTTGTGAGTGGAGTTTTGTTATAGTGGAATACAACTATCTGAAGAAGTGAATGAAATTAATTGAGTGTTGCTTTGGTTGTACCTCATTATCAAAATAATGTCTGTCACCTAAGGACATCTCTTCATCTGTGGCTTTTTGTCCAGGGCACATTTGGTTTCTTCTCCTTTCACTAGCAGAATCTCATTTGCAACACAAAAATCTTGGCAGTGCAGATGTTCCCCGCTCTTGGGGATGTTTGGCACTTTGATAATGTGTAGAGGGTTGGTTTGGGGTTGGTTGTTTTGTTTTTGTTTTGGGGCTGGTGGTTTTTGTTGTTGGGTATTTTTGGAGGTTTTCTTTTTTTAACACAAGTTAAATCCTGTCCCTTTCACAGACCCTTAAAAAAATCAAAGCCTTCAAATAGGTCATAGATTTTAATACAGCTGGAAAATTGAATAGCAAGTTGTATGCTATTTGACTACTCTGAGAAATACTTGACTCCTAAGGAAAAACTTCAGATTAAAAGTTTGAGCTCAGGAAGACTGTTCTCAGTGAAGGACACTTCTTGGTTCCTGTATTTATCTTTTGAGCTTCAGGGGAGTACTTTTTTTGGGTTAGTTGAGACTCGGGTATGGAAGAGGTGTAAAGCTCTGTACAGAGCTCACTGCACCTAAAAGGAAGTGTCTCTTTCTAGGAGATACACAAGAAGGTGATGTCGCTGCAGTTCAGTGAGTGCCACACCAAGATCCGTCACGTGGATGCTCATGCCACTCTGAGCGATGGGGTGGTTGTGCAAGTCATGGGAGAGCTGTCAAACAACGGGCAGCCAATGAGGAAGTTCATGCAGACTTTTGTGCTTGCTCCAGAAGTAAGTATGTGTAAGACTGTGTCACACTTCAAATAATGATGGAAAAACCCTGACCTGACGTGTAGCCAAAATTTGTCATATTGGGACAAAAAATAGGATTTGGCTTTAAAATTTGGTCTGGAGGTTATCATTAAATGTGTCACAGTGTGTGAATGCAGAGAAGCTAGTGTATTGCACCCATCCTGAGCTGTTTCATTTTCTTGAAGTGTTGGAGAAGTAATACAAAGAAAATTGAAGCTTGTGTTTGGGAGCTGCCATTGGCACAAATAATTTTTTTTTAAAATAAGGTCCAGCTCTGTAGATCTGGTCTCTGTACAGTTGTGTACTTTCAAGTCTAATGGCAAATGTGAGTATGGATTGATACTGCACAAGTTACTGCTCAAATTTAGCTCTTTGTGAGAGCAAAGCTGAGTACAGGTAAAAGGTGTCTTGTGTTCTTTCTACTTTTTTCCCCCCACTTTATCACAAATGACTGTGTGGTTGGAGATTAATGTTTTAGGTTCATGTTGAATTTCTTCATTGTTTCCCTGCACCATTCTGTAAGCGTGCAGCCACCCTGTGAAAGTTCGGGGGTTTTATTGTAAAGTTTTTGTAGTAGGGAAAACTGAAATTCCTCAAAGAAACTGAGGGGCTGTATGCTTAGTTAAAACCTATGATTGCTGTGACTTAGCAAAATTAGCAGGTTTTATTCTGCTTGAAACTTCCTTTTTCAGTTGGGCAGAAGCTACTGTTCCATTGTTTGCTTAGAGAAGAAAATAACTCAGAAAATAACTGTAGTGACATTGTCCTATTGCAAAATGTCACTGTGTACCCCAAAAGTTATGTCTGTATTCAATCCTTTTGTTGACTGCTGTTATTCCATGTATGCTAAACACTGTGTGTTCCTCTTTTGCAGGGATCTGTTCCAAACAAGTTCTATGTCCATAATGATATCTTCAGATACGAAGATGAAGTATTTGGGGATTCAGAAGGAGAACTTGATGAAGGTGAGAAGGACTGTATGTGTAGAGTTTGTGTGGTTCTTGTTCCTCTCTCCTGTGTGCAGAGCTGCTGGAAGCGTCTAGTGGAGGTGTTGGGACGTAAAGTGTATTGCCTTCTTGTGGGGCACAGGGCTGTTGTTACTGCAGCTGCTGCTTCAAAACCTGCTGTAAAATGAAGGTCCTGTAGTGGTGCTGTGTTCCCTGAAGGGCTGAACTGCCTCATAGAGGGTGAGGCTTGACAGAGTGGAAGCAGTGAGCAGCAGTGCTTCTGCTGCCATAGCTGCATCGGACAGACTTGTGTTCCATGATCAGTCAAATTTATAGGTAAAGCGATTTGAAGAAAAAGCGTAATTGTTTTTCACATATGGCACATAGTTCACTTTCACATCATCATCACACTTTGGTAATTCATTTCTACTCAGGGGCTGAATTGGACCTGAGTGGGTTTTTTCCCCTCTGTTCAATGAGGCAGAGCATATCAGAGTATAGCCAGAATGTGTGCACATGTGGTCACTGGGTGGTTTCTGGAATTTGTTCATCTTGATTCTGTGGAACAAAGCATCTAAGGCAATCATCCTTGTATTGTACTGTATTCATCTTCTTAGTCTGAGGCACTGAGATTTATGAGCTAATAGTGCAATCTTTCTCTTTTGCTGCCACCATATGAAAAGCACCTGCTGTTTTAAGAGATCCTCAAAGCCTTCTCCCAGAACTTCCTAGCAGCAATATGTCTCTGGCTGCTTCTTTTTGTGAAAATCATAAACAGCCAAGCCTCTTGACTGAGAGGCAGGGTCTTCCATTTTTTTGTAGCTAATTTTACCATAGTTTGTTGATGAAGCTTTATTTTGATTGCTACTAATTTAATAAGCATTTATTTTAACTGCGGCTCATGTACACTTACGGAGCTGAATAAGAGTTTACAAGTTTTTGTTTTTGTGTCAGAGTCTGAGGAAGAGGTGGAAGAAGAGCAGGAGGAAAGACAACCATCACCTGAACCTGTGCAAGAGAATGCAAGCAGTACTTACTATGAAAACCATCCCGTAACGTAAGAAGTCCTTTTTATTATATGAAGTTGCTTTTTTAGTAGAAATGACGGACAGAATTGCTTTGGCTTTAGGTTCTGGATGTGATTTAACAGGCAGTTTAGGAAAATACACTTAGCTTGATAGGAATCTGTGTTAACATTACATTCTTTTGAGACATTAATTGTTTATTGAAGAGAGGAATTGGGGTCTTTTTTCTATGTTTGTTAGTTATTTTCGCTTCTGGTCTGAAAAGTCAGGTGAAAAGGGAGCAACCCACATGCATGTACACACTTCATGGAATCTATGTAATTCACATTTCCAACAGTACATTAATATGATGTAATTTATGTCAGGGGTGGGTTAACTAAGGGGTGGTTGAGCACAGAATCACAGAATAGTTTGAGTTGAAAGGGACCTTTTAAAGGCCATCTAGTCCAATCCCCTGCACTGAGCAGGGACATCTTGATACGTTACTCAAATTTGGATATCACTTGGACCTGAGAGAAAGATCTACTTTGAGAAGCTGCTGTACAGCTGTATTGGGAGAACAGGTCTCTGTCCTGAGTGTCTTCAAATCTAAGCAAGATTAAAGAAACAAAGATGTTTATGATTTTTAAGAAAAATACAAAAAACAACCAAACAAATAGCCAACACAACACAAAGAAACAAACAACAACAAACCCCTGTGCTTTTATTGAAACATAGGAATGGCTTAGTAAGGGCCAGAACTGACTTTCTGGTTCTCGTGTTAAAAAAACATTTATGACACCACTAGACAATACCTGCTGAGTGCATCAGTGATAATGCTAAACATGAGTCGCTTAATGCGCTTAATGAGAAATCTGATGGAAAAGTGGACTCTGCTGGAATTGCTGCCGTGGCTTGCTCAAGATAATGCAGGAAGTTTTGGATGCCTGAGAGCATTAAGTCAGGTCTTGTTTTGGGGTTACTGTGTCATTTGGAAAGAGGCTGTAAAGACATTGTTCATCACAGAGTCACTTGGGCATATGGTAACCTGTGGCAGGACCTGTATCTGGAGGTTGGTAGGATTTTGGAGTGGCTGAAGAGAGGAGAGAAGAAATTCAGATCTCCTACCTTTCAACCACACAGAGTAGAGAAGAAGTTGCATGTGATTTTCTGTAAATGAGACTCACAGCTGTTTGGGTAAGCAAGCTGTATAGCATTTTGGTAAAGAAACAGTAGGTTCCGTTCCAAAATCGGCTTCGTTTATGTGCACAGCTTAATCATCCATTGGTCTTCACTGTATTTCTATTCTTTTAGAAGCAACAGTTCTTGAGTTGAGCACCTGTTCTCCAGGGTTAAATGGCTGTGTGATTCTCTGCTGAGAACTGTGGAACATGTCTTTGCTTCGCCAGAATTAAAATCTGGTTTTGTGCCCAATATGGGAGCACAGCTTCAGTTCTCTCTGTATTGTATACAAACACACCATGTCATAGCAATTGGAGACACAATGATCTTTCTCACAGCAGAGCTGTTGCCATAGCATAGCTTACAAAAGGTGGTACAATGCAAAGCACTTGATAAGCTCATAAAATGCATTTGACTATTGTAGCAATGGGATAGAGGAGGCACTGGAAGAATCTTCTCATGAACCTGAGCCAGAATTGGAATCTGAAACAAAAGCTGAGGAGCTTAAAGCTGAAGTAGAAGAAAAGACCCTTGAGGAGCTAGAAGAGAAGTCTCCATCTCCACCTCCTGTAGAACCTGTTTCCCTACCACAAGAACCACCAAAGGTTAGTTACAAGTCATATCTGTGCTCCTGAGTGCAGATGGAAACCAGATTGGCCTTTGAACTTTGCCTTTTTGGGTGGCTAAACTGGTACTTGTCTTTAGTGTCGTGCTGTGTGAACAGCTAGGCTTGATCTTTGAACTTGTAAAAATGCAAAACTTCACTAAAAAAGGAAAAAAAGTCATTTTTAAGTGCTGCTCGTCACCTTTTGTAGATTTTATGCTCTGCTTGTGAAGTGCGTGTGTGTGGGTTTATGCATGTGTAGACATTTTTAAATGTGGAGTTAACCTATGTTAAGAAAACCTCTCGAGCTACCACCACCAAAAATCTTATACAATGGGAACCACTGCTGTTCCTTGAAAAAAAATGGAACACACTGACACTTGCAAAATTGCTGCAGCATAGGTTCATAATCAATATGGGGGCATTGATTGTCTCCTTAGAGGTGGGATGCCTAATCTTAAAAACCACAGTGCACACCGTGCGTCCTCTGGTGTGGTTACACCCGCGGGGTTGGAAAGCACTGCAAGCACCAGGGAGAGCTGGAGCGAGGTCATTTTCTAGCTCCAGCATGTCTCCTGTATTTTTTTCCAAACCTTTTTCTCTTTTCCATTTTCGATTGTAACTTCAGGCATCTGCTTCCTTTCTTCGTGCAAAAGACACTTAATGCTACAGGGTTTCCAGTCCTAGGTTTGGTTACATCATGGAAAGCAGTGATCTGGGAATGCTGAGGGCACTGGGCTCACTCGAGTAGCAATAATGGGCCCAGGACATGCTTGTTCCACACCATTGGAATCCACAAGACAGCTGGAACGGCAAATCCTTCTGTATCTCCATTGTAATGCTTGCACAACCATTATTTAATAGTCAGATATGAACCAAAAGTGTATTTTTAGCAGACGAGTTTCCCTGTAGGAATGTCAGTGGTTTGCCATGATTAGTAGCCTAGGTTTGTTGCATTTCCTGCAGGCTTTCTCTTGGGCTTCAGTGACCAGTAAAAACCTGCCTCCTAGTGGTACTGTTTCTTCCTCTGGAATTCCACCCCATGTTAAAGCACCAGTCTCACAGGTAACCCATCTGTGAACACCTTGGATTGTCTCATTACTTCTGCAAACTGCTTCAGTTTTTTAAATTAACAGATCAACTTGTTTGACTTAAATTGCACAAATTAATTGTGTTAAATGTTAATGCACTCACTTCCTTGTCTCAAGCGAAGGCACGAACACGTAACAGGTGTAACTTTGGGTGATGGTGATGTTAAAATCTGTTCTCATGGAAACAGGAAATCACTAATTTTTTTTCCTAATTTAATGGCATATGGTTTAGCTTAAAGGGGAAACACCAACTCCCCACAAAATGTTACTTTTCTGAAGTGTGTTTGAAATGGGCATTGGTGGAAGTGCCCCAGCAGTAAAAAGAGATAGCACCATTTCTGAGGTGCAAGATTGCCTTGTATGGCTAACATCCACAGAACTATGCTGGATTTCATTATTCCCAGATAATTAGCTTGTCACAGAACCCTGTACCAACTTATGACTGTGTGAGGAATGGAAGGATTCACATTTCCTTGTCAGGACAATGCTATCTTCCCATTCCTAGGCTGACTGGGTGAGGAGGGAAAAGAGGAAAGTAAATTTGACCTGGTGACAGCTCATGGCCTCCACATGCCAGGGTGGTGTGAGACATTGTGAGACTCTCAATTCAGCTTCCTCCATCTGTATAAAAGTGCTCAAAATAGAAAATGTGTCCTTTACCCCTGTGCATTGACATGGTGCACCAGAGCACTGTATCTTGAGTTGCTCCTGTCCAACCTTTTTGAACGACTGCTATTTTCAGTAGAATAGCTGGGTTGCTGCAGCTGTTGTCCTTGTACTGGTTTCTTCTCAGTTTTGTGCTGACAGAGAGAGCCCTGTCTAGGACTAGCCTTTAGCCAAATGCATGCTAAGAAAGAAACAGGGAAGAAAAAGAGAAAAATGAAAGAAAACTAACCAAACAAGCCCCAACACCTTCCATGGTGTTGCTTCTGACCTGCTGGGAGTATCATGGACATCTGATAAAGGCTGTGTAATTAGTTGGGAAGTCTGTCTGTCTTCATCAGCTTAAACAGAGCTTTGAACACTTAAGGTGGTATTTAATCTGTAAAAACTGTGGGTTTTCTAGTACAGAATAGATTTTCCTTATGCAAAAATAAAATAGGTTTTAATTTATTTGCCACAGAGAGGGTGGATTGTTGTAATGTGGCTGTAAAAATAATTTCAAATCATCTGTCCAAGAGAGCGGGAGATATCTTATAGATGTCCCCTTAAACTCTTGTGTTGCCTCTGCTGCTTGCCATGTTTTGTGCCTTTTGATTCCTTCTGCTTTGACTTTAGTTCAAGTAATGTTGTGGGGAATACTCTGAACAATACTGACATGGAAGGAATTTCAGCTCTCAGCTCTTCTGTAGCCAGAATGAGGCCATTGTGAGCTCCTTTTCTTGGACATATTTTAGACATGATATGTAGAAATCTGGTAGAAAAGGCACCTGAACCAGGAGCTTCAAATCAGTAGCAGCTTTTTCCTCTTCTCATGGATCCGTTAGTGCCAGACACTGTTCATGTAAATGAGGACAGAAGATGCACTGGTCGGTGGGTGGCTCCTTTGGGATGCTGTTCTAGCTGGTGTCAGTGATGTTACAAAGAAATAACTGCCCTGCTCATTCCTTTCTCTGCATCACCCCAGTTTTTCCCCCCTCTTCTGTCAGTTAAAAATACAGCCCCTGTCGTGTGAGCTCGGCAAAGGACTGCACATGTACTGTTCTGGATATAAACCAGTTTAGTTCTGTTTCCTTACAGCTGTGGAGTGAAACAGGTCAGCATTTCTCGGTCTTCTTCTAATTGTAGATGATTAGAAATCAACCTGCATACATTGATAAACTGGGACTTTTCCTTATACCATTTTCAGGTATTTTTATCTCCCCTTTTTATTACTGCATTGTTTGTCATAGGGGTGCAGGGGGGCAGGGGCAGGCAGGGCCTGATTCTTGTCTTTTGGCTTAAAAGGGGTGAGTCCCTTTCCCTCTCCATGTGAGCTCTTGAACAGAAGGGACTATGTCACCTTTTCCTTAATGGTCGTCAGAGCTCCGCCAGGCTGAGGTTTGTGCCATCCTTGGCTCCTGTAGTAGTTATCTCTTGAACTCCTTACTCGGTGCCTTTCCATCCGCTGTATGCTTGCAGGGAAGTGCTGGGAGATGTGAGTTGCAAGGAGCTGCTGCTTGGGCTGTAAATGGCAGCTCTGAGCCAGAGTCTTGTGATGCTGCTAATCATGGCAGTGTTTTGGGGAGCATAGCTCTGCACAAGGGCTTCCCTCTTGAGGCACTAAGGCAGCCTTTCTCTGTAAAAAAGGATGATGCTCCTTAGAAAACAACCAGAGATCAGCTGTTTGTGTGCTGGGTGAGAGGTTCAGTGAAATGCAAAGCAAGCAGGTACAAGTTCACCATTGCTTGGGATTTAACACCAGGACATCAGTGACTTAGCAGGTTTTGGTTGCAGCTGACAGAGGGACTGAGTGTTTAAGCCTGATAGCCACAAGTATCTCAGAAAGGGGGGTCTGACTGTATCAGGTTTTGCTTTTGAGGTATAATTTATAATGCATTTGAGATGTGTGAGTGAAAGATGACAGAGGAGCCGCAGTGACTCGCGAGGAAATACAATGGAACAAGATTTAACAAGAAGGCTGATTTTTCCAAGCTTGTTCGTGGAATTGCAAAAGTGATCCTAGAAGTGTTGTAGGGACAGACTAATGCCTAGCTGTGTAGGGCATGAGCGCTAGGAGGGATGAAACATTCGTTTGGTGTGTAATACTTGCATGTTGCATGTAAAATCCCATCTTTTCCCTGGGTAGTACTCTGTCTGGAGCTGCCAGTTGTCCTGAGTTCTTAAAGGAAAATAAGGGAGATGTTTAACATAAACTACTTCTCCCCAGCCGTCTGGGTCTACAGCTGTTCACCTTGTGTTTAATCTTACTTGCAGGCTACTCGTGTATTTTTACGCTCCTAAGGATAATTTTGTTTTTCTAAGATAAGAACCTAGCGCACCAGCAGCTGCTTAACTGTTGTACAGAAAATGGAATTTTAAAAATATCGGGAGTTGCTTCAATGACCAGCAGTCTGCATAGAAACATTTTTAATGTTCTATTTCTCATTAAGCCAAGTTTTTGCTTGCAAAAAAATTGGAATAGGTGTTCTAGTGCCTGATGAAGGGTATACTTTGAGCATCATGGTCTTGACATCAGGAAAGTTGAAGCATATCCTAAGAGGTAGTTTGTAGAAACTTATTTCAGGAAATACTACTCTGCTGAGACCTTTTGTTCTCCTCTTTCTTTTTGGTAGTTTTCACATAGTTGTTCTGCACTGGAGGAAAATAATTCCTCAGGGACTTGGACAGAACATGTGATTTGTCCATCTCTTTGTGTTCATCTTGGACTGCCTGCTAATCCATGAAGTTTGAGCTTGGCATGAGGAAGCTTTATGCCCTCTGTGATTTAAGTCACGCTGAGGGATTTATGAATAACGGAACGTTGGGGTCCCAGTGCCTGGTCAAACATGGAAAATTCACCTTAGCTGCATTTTGGGGAGATGCTCTGATTGAGAGATGTTCGCTTTGCACCTTTTAACAGTGATAATTGAACACTGCAGTCCTGGATTGGTACAGAGGAATTTAGACAGGTGAAAAAACCACTCCCAAACACATTGACATCGATGTCTATCTTCCAGAGTTTGTTTTGTGCATGCCACTTAACTATGTCTTGTGTTGTGGGGGCTTTTGTTTTGGTGAGTTTGGGGATTTGGGTTGTTTTTCTTACTGGGCCAGTGTTAAATAATATGTGTTCTCCTGTTTTAGCCAAGAGTGGAAACTAAACCTGAAGCTCAGTCTCAACCTCCTCGTGTTCGTGAGCAGCGTCCCAGGGAAAGACCAGGTTTCCCACCCCGAGGACCTCGGCCAGGTAATGTGGATCAGCTTGTACGTCTGCTTGGGACTGATTAATGAGAGGTGTCTGCTGGACAGGCCTTGTCTGTACCTGTGTTGTATTTGGCTCATAATTAACTGCCTGTGCCTGCTGCCTTCCACTGGAAATGAGGGGTTATGAATTGGAGTCCAGGCCAGCTGAAGCGAATGTGCTTGGTGCTGCCCCTAGATGTGTTTGTCCAAATTTACACACATCTTCTAACCTCAGTGGTTCTATCTTGCTCTTTCTGTTTGCGGTAGGGAGAGGAGACATGGAGCAGAACGAGTCAGATAATCGTCGGATAATTCGCTATCCAGACAGCCACCAGCTCTTTGTTGGGAACTTGCCACACGATATTGATGAGAGTGAACTGAAAGAGTTCTTCATGAGTAAGTAGTGATTTCAGCTGTGGGGACTAAGATGGAAAGCTGAGTTAAAAAGTCACGTAACATTGACTTAGACTACACATGTAAGCTTTTACGTAGTGCCACACCACAGATGTCTGGAACGAGCAGAGGGGTGGTAAAGCCGGCACTGCGAGTTTGGATAAAGTGTCTCTTCCCTTGTGTTCCTCCAGGCTTTGGAAATGTGGTAGAACTTCGCATCAATACTAAGGGAGTGGGAGGAAAACTGCCTAATTTTGGTTTTGTGGTATTTGACGATTCTGAGCCGGTCCAGCGAATTTTAGTTGCAAAAGTAAGTATTGGCATTGGGTACTGAGTATCCCCTTCCAGGGATGGACCAAAAGCCCTAAACCACAAGTAACGTGGGCCATCCTAGCTTGCATTGCTGTTGGCTCTGGCATTCGAAAATCAGCTGAAAGCAAAACAGAGTTTTGGCATACCCATCCTGTCAGGAGTGCTGTGTAGCTTCAAAAGCTGTGCCAGCGTTCTTCAAACTGTATCATGGAATTTGGGTTTTTTTACCTCTACGCATACACTTCACACAGAGCTCAGCACTTACTTTTAGAGATCCCTTATCTGAAAGTGGGGCAGGTAACCTTTCAAAGGGCATCACATGGATCTCCAAATTCCACGCCCTGGGGCTGAGAGAAGGGAGGAGGGTTATTTGCAATTTTCCTTTGAGGAACTGGAGGGGATAAAGCAACAGTTTTCATTCCTGCAATGTGGGCATAAAGCCTAGTAGAGCTTCAGGAACTTCAACCCTGAAGTGAAAAGGCTAAAGCTGGTAGTGGAAAGGCTAAAGATGATGCTGCTTTTGCATGAGACCCACTTTAATTCCTTGCATGCCCCAGTGAATGTAAAAATGGAGTTTTGTACGGCTAAGGTTGTGTGCTGCAGGGAGCCCTTACCAGGTCACGTTTGTCTTGGGCATGTACATGAAGGAAGGCTGGGGCCTGCAGCCAGTGCAGAGTTTTGGTGTGCCTTGTATAAAATGGACTTTGTGCCATGGTGACTAATGTGTGCCTTGACCGCTTTTCCCCACAAGCCCATAATGTTCCGGGGTGAGGTGCGCCTGAATGTGGAGGAGAAAAAAACCAGAGCCGCTCGTGAGCGAGAGACGCGCGGCGGCGGCGGCGATGACCGCAGGGATATTCGCCGCAATGAGAGAGGCCCGGGGGGGCCCCGCGGAATAGTGGGTGGTGGCATGATGCGGGACCGTGACGGAAGAGGACCTCCTCCACGAGGTGGCATGGCACAAAAACTTGGATCTGGACGAGGAACCGGGCAGATGGAAGGCCGTTTCACTGGACAGCGTCGCTGAAATCTCCACTGTGGGCAGACAGTGTTGGCAGTGGTACATAATCCATCGTGTTTGCAATCTTGTTAATTTTTTTTTTTTTTTTGGCTTTGGAATGTGACACAGCCCTTCTGATCATTTATTTGATGTGAAAACATCTTTTGGTTTCCAGTTTAAATTGAGGTGGACGTTCTTTCCCCAGTCTCACAACAGGAGTCACACTCTTAATTTATAAATGTAGACTTGGGAGAATTGAGGACTAAAAAAAAAAAAGAAAAAAGGAAAAACAAAGACCAGTTAACTATCTGCAACAGAAGTGAACTAAAGGACATGCCCAGTAGAATTCAGGTCCTTTCAGTCAAAAACCCTCTGCTGCACATTTTGTGTAAGCATTACCGTTTCTGCCTACTACTGTTGGAAACACAAATAGTGCAATTTGTGCAATTGGAGAAGCTTGCCTTTTTTTTTTTCCTTCTTAGAACACTTGGCTCCAAACAAACTCGTGTTTACGCACTCATCAAAATGCACTAATGGGTCCTCTGAACTCATTTATACTGACAGCTGCAGGAGGCATCGGAGGGAAAACCTTCATCCTCTTACTCAGACAGAATAGCTTGGGGAACGATGCGGGCATCTGCTCTGCTTGCTGTGACCAACCTCTGTACACACACAAACCTTAATAAGACTACACCTTTGTTCTGGAAGGAATCCAGTTAGCTGTAAACTAACCAGAATCCAGAGTTTCCAAGTCGTGGCCCTGAGTACGCAACAAGTTTGATAGCTCATGTCAGATTTTTCTATCTGCCCCTCTTCAGTGCAGGGATGGCTGCTCAACACACTCCTCCTTCCCCTTCCCCCTTTGAGAAGCGTTGTACAGTGAAACTTGTCTTGACTGTATTTGAGTTCTCTGGTAATGTAATAAGCATGATGGTGCCTTCTATGAATACATCATTCCAGTCTTGCTGGTGATTTTGTACAGTATAGTGTATGAAGTACTGTGCTGCAAAGCCAAGCGGCTGCAAAGCATTTAAAGGAAATAATTGGAAAATTGTATTAAAAAAATTGCAGTATCTTACAATGAGTAAACATTGCTAAAACGATCATCCACCTTGCTCTTCAATTAACAAGTTCGCCTGGTTTTTTTGCAGTGGGGGGGAAGGGAGGAAGAAGGCATCCAAGTAGTCTCCAGGTTGTCTCTTCTCTTTAATCAGTGTCAGAGTTAAAGAAATTGGAGTTCCAATCTCTCTTGGACATGAATTTCAGAAGTCAGTCCAGACTGGTGGACACGTCTGGCCAGCTTGTAATGGGTAGACCTAAGCATCCTTTGTGAAGGTGAGCTTATCAAATGGGGATACTGCAATTTTCAGAGAACTAAACAGCAGCTCTTAAGTTCTTGCGTTTTCCAGTTGCACTTTTTAAAAAACTTGTACTCATTTTGCACATAACTCTCAGCTGAAGTTGACACTGATGTGGCTCTGGACCGACGGATAGAAAGGAGACATCCTCTTCTGCAGTTTGACTGGCGGGCTCTCCGTGGAGAGGTGTGTTTCTGGATGATGTCCCGGAGCGCATTCCTGTAAACTGCAGCTGCGGCAGGCAGTACAGGTGGGCCTGGTGCCGGGGCTCGTGGCGAGCACCAGCTCCGGGCTGTCGGGAGCAAAGGGGGTGTTCATGTGTGCATCTGTGCGAAAGTGTGACCACTTACAGCTGCTTCTGAACATGGAAGACCTCAAAGAATGGCAATTTCAAGCAAAAGCAGGGAGGGCATCCTGGCAATCTGTCCCTGGATTATGCAATCATTTGCTGGTTTTGAGTAAGCTGGAAGATTTTGCACATCTTTTCTGATACGCTAGGCGAGGTGAAGTGGCATCTGCCTGTTCTCTCCCAGGCTTTAGGTCTTCTGTGTTCCATGGTAAGTCTTGCACTATTTTCATACACATTTTTTTCTGAGACACATTTCTACCAGTTGGCATTTTCATGTTTCAGTTTTTTTGTTGAAGGTCTTGCAATTTCAGCTGTTACCTGGAAATCTGTAGTACTTGAACTGCTCGCCACACAACTCCACTCCTTAGGTTTGAAGCCCTCGGACAAATTGCTGTCATCAGTGAGCAGTTTGCCACCAGTGTGGTTTGTGTAGCCTGGAGGCTTTTTTTCCTTCTGTAGTGCTGTGGTGTTTTGCTGCCACCTAATCTGTTCATATGGCAAATGGCACTGGAAATAATCGACAACAAAAATGGAGTAGTAGAAAGAGCTCCTGAGCCATTCTGCTTTTTGGCTTGCTTCTTGTTTAAGTGACACGAACCCTTGGAACATCATCCAGAGAAGTTTACATGGTGATAGCTCACCTGCTGTACTGTGGACTCTTATGTGTTCTTGACCCTCTCAATAGTAAATGTACCTCTTAGAGCAAAGGAAGGGATTCACTGACCATTACTGTTAGTCGCTGATTTGTGAATGGTGGGAGTATTTTGTCATTACGGTTCTATTTCAACAAACTTGGCTGACCATCTTGGCTTTAGTAGGTATTCAAGACAGTGGATTACCATCTTTATTGCTGTAACATGTCAAGCATTATATGCTAGTAGATTCTAGTTTAATTGTTGCAGGTGGAAAGTATTTTTACTTTTAAGTTTCCATTCTGAATGTGTTTTGACTAAACATACCAATAAACTACTGATGTCTGCAGCATTTATCCATGTCCCTAATTCTCTTGCATGCAGGTGGCTGTAGAGCCCTGGCACCTCTTGCTTACAGAAAAGCTTGTAAGAACATCGTTGCTGCTGACCTGGCTGGTGACAGTGGCAAGCTGCAGTAGCACAGCATCATGTGCTCTGAAGTGTTTGACTTTGGTGGCTTCTCTCACCTTGTGCTGTGCGTGGCCTAGGGAGGACATGAGCTCCTCTCAGACGTGTAGCAGCTGGGATTCCTCCACACCCTGCCAGGCTGCAGCATCTGGCTACAGGATACAGATTAAATGGCTATTGCAGTGGTGCTGGGAGGAATGTGAGCTGAGCTGCCTTTAAAAAAGCCAGACTGGAGTTGCTTGCTCTCCACTTTAGTGTCACTGACTCTTGATGGTGCAGAAGTAATTGCCCGTGTCTTGTTACTTCTTGTGTTTTTTGGCAGTTACCCAAAAAGGTCAGTAAAAGGGTTATTCTTGCACTGCTCATAAATAAGGTGTGGCCAAGTCATGGAATCTCTGAAGTTCCTGCTGTTGGCTGTGTCTTGTTGAGGGCATGTCTTGGCTGTAATATGTCCTGATAAATGGCAGTTAAGAAGTGACTGAAAAGTAATGCAGTTGTGTGAGTTGAAATACTGGAATGAAAAAACTAGATCCTGTAAAAGTACCAAAGCCAGAGTCACCAAAAGCTCAGAGGAGCAGCCTCGGCAGCTACAAGATCTGCTGGCACCAAAGATCTCCAGAGAAACAATCCCCTCTGCCACCGGTGGGGGTCTGCAACATTCAGACCTTGGTGCCTTGAGTTGTGAGGTAAATTGTGCCAGATTCGTGGTATCTGGGGCGGAGGGGAAGGGCAGGAGATAATGGTATCTTAACACCACGCAGGGTCAGCCAGGACCTGCTTTTACTTGTGCCATGAAGTCTTGTGTAGTTCAGATTGTTCAAGAGCACCTTTTATCAGCACGGCCGCTAGTATTTAGGCTTGCAGTGGAGGTAAAGAAAGGAAATGCCAGGACAGCTGAGGGCTGTGACAAAGCAGCGGCCTGCTCCATGCCTGCAGAGGCTTTGCTCTGGCACGTTTACAAAGTCCAGTGGTTTTACAGAAGCCTTTGCCAGTACCAGTGATTGCTGTACAGTTTTGCATTTCATGTGAAGAAACACAGCTTGGAACAGTGATATATTGGACATGGTGGAAGAAGGTAGTAGGCTGCCTGATAATGCTTGGGAAAGCCATTGATGTTTGTGGTTAAAGCTTGGCTTCTTGCAAGGGGAAGAAAAGCAACTTCGGAAGTCAGTGTCCATTTGGCATGTTCCCTGGGTCTGAGCTGAAAGGAGACATCTTGGTAATGGTGCTGCAGCATTTGCTGTTCCTTTGGAAGGGTCGGGACAGTGGGAAGTGCAGTGTGTGTTTGTATAGGAATTAAAGCTGAAAGCAGCTTTTGCAGATATGACATGATGTTCCTCTTGGCTTCCTTGTTGCAGTGCAGGCTTCATTTGCAGGCCTGTCCGTAGCTTCGAAGTTCCTGAGTGCCCTGAGAGGTGACATTCAGGAGTTACACCAGAACTGGTACAACAGGGCACTAAGAACTGGAGGTTCCCTGCCCGCCCTTTGGGCCCTGCAGCCCTCACAGCCAGTAAGTCCCAAAGTGCAGCTACACAAGTGCTGCTCTGGGCAGCTTGTGGTCACCATATTTGCTCTAGTGGACCAAGGACACAAACTTGGCTGTTGTGTCACCTCTTGACCACTGTGCCCTGCCAGCAGCCGGTAAGGAGTAAGGTGTGCTCTGCCTGAAGTTCACAAGGGGGGCGTCTGGGATAGAGTGGGTCATTGCATGAACAGGACCAAGTCCCCTCTGGCTCAGGTCACCTCCTCAGCAAAAAGAAACGAAAGCCTGTCAGGGCAGGTGCAGAGCACAGCAACTCTGCCAAAGCCTCTTCTGGAGCATTGCAGGGGCGGGAGCAGGGCAGGTGGTGGGTCCTTCACAGCAGCTGCTGCAAGAGCTGCTGATGTTTCCCTGAGAAGAAAGGAGCACTTGCATTTTCCTCTGCTGATCTGCTGCTGCAGTCGGCACACAGGCATGGCTGTGCTGGGGACAGAGGCTGGGGTGGTTTGTGCAAAGCAGGCTCAGTCCCCCCGTGCTGTAACAGGCCTCTGAATCCATTGAGCTGCTTATGGGAAAGAATAAAGAGAGACTGGATGTAAAAGAGTGTAGACCAAGGTTCGTGTTCCTCTGTAATAAAATGTGCTGCAGCAATGAGCCTCTTCATCCCGGGGGCTGCAGGGGGTGAAGGCCCACGCGTCGCTGCTGGGCTCAGGCCCACAGAGCAGCTGGGCTCCTGTGCAATGGGACCCGGCCACCCGCTCTCCACGCCGGGCCTCTCTGACAGCAGCGGCCGTTCCGCAGCGGGAGAGGGGAAGAGGTGGGATCCCTTCGCGCAGAGAACGATCCGGTCCCAAAGCCGGGCGCCGCTGCGGGGTGACACGGGAACCGTGCCGGGAGCGGGCCCGGCCCCGCCGGGAGCCGAGGCTGGGGCCGGGAGGGGCCACGGCCCTGGCACCGCGAGTCCGCCAGGGGGCGCCATGGCGGGAGCTGCGGCCTCGCGGGAGCCGGGAGAGGCCGGGCTGGAACGGGAGCGGGGCTGGGACGGGAGCGGGGCTGGAACGGGGAGCGGGGGAGCCGGGAGAGCGGGGCTGGAACGGGAGCGGGGCTGGAACGGGGAGCGGGGCTGGAACGGGGAGCAGGGGGAGCCGGCGGCCGGGCTGGAACGGGAGCCGGGCGCTGCCGCTTGGGGCAAAGGAGCCGCTGCCGCCGGGCCGGGGCCGGGCTGGGGCTCCTGCGCCGTGAGCTTGNGTACCTACACAAGTGTTTTCCAAATGTATTCGCAGAGATTCAGCTGTGGAGAAACTGCAGAGGAGGCTGCCCGGCAAAGCTGCCCAAAATGGGCCTCCCTCGATGGAGCACTTGCAGCCACCTGGTCATTCCTGTGAAATTTGGTAGGGGGGGGGAAAGGTTTCTCCCCTGTCCCTGTCTCCGAGCAAGCTGTGCCCTGCTGTCCAGAGGCCCCGTGCGGGCAGCCCGGCTCGGCACAGTTCGGCTCCCGCTCCCAGGCTCACCGGAGGGAGGCAGAGCCACCAAACTGCAGGTCCGGCTGGAAAGGGGCAGGTGGGGCCTGCAGCCACAGCAGGGGGAAGAAGAGGAGGCAAAGCCTCTACACCAGCCCTGGGCCCGGCCTGCCCGGGAGAAGCTTCTGAAAGGCTCTCGTTTGCCCGGAAAGCTGAGCCGTCGGGTGCTCCGGGGGCTGACCCGGCCCCTGCAGCACATGCAGAGAAAACGGGGGGGAGCACGGGGTAGGGAATGACCCACGGGGCTCAGCTGCAGCCCTTCAAAGCAGGGTCTGCGTTCACCACGGGGTTTTGCTGCCTGCAGGGACCCGTGGTGTGGGTTGGGAGCTCTTGCTGGGGCGAGAGCTTCATCTTCCAAGAGGCAAAGCTGCAGCCTCTTCCTCATCAGGGACTGTCTCACTCAAAGGATCCCACTCAAATTCTTTTCATGTCAAGGAACAAAAAGGTTCATCTATGTCTGTTTTCTCCCTTGTTTTCAGACACTCTGAGATGCTTTGTGTGGCCTGTTGGTCTGATGGGAAGTGGCAGTTTTTCCTGGAGTCCTTGTCCTGGGGAGTGTTCCCCCCCGTGGGTGTGTGAGTGTGCTGACACAGGAGACAGGATAACCTCTGGCAGTACCAGTGGGAGCACGCCCAGGCCCCACACATCTCTGTGCTGCCGTAAGGCCCATAGCAAATCCCACTGTCCTGTGGCTGCTCCGAGTCACGTGGCTGAGAATGAAACCCCTTTCCTCACTGCTTTTCTGGCAGTGCTTCCCTCGGTCCTCCTTGTCTCCGGGCTCGCGAGGACGTATTGGATATGTGTTCCATGCCAGTGGCACGTGTGTGGAAAGTGCACCAGGTGCTTGGCGTGGTCCCAGTGTTGGGAATGAATTGCCAGGTGTCCCAGGAAGGCTCCTCTCTGTGGGATGGCAAGGTTCCCTCTAAAGTGCAATTTGGTCACCCCTGCGACATGAGGACAGAGTTGTACCCTGTGAGTTTTACTACCCCGATTTCCACCCTGCCCTATTCCTTCTCTTCCTTTTGATTCCAGACCCATGATAAAAGCAAAATACACTTATCCCATGGAGTAGAAAAAAAAGCATTCAAGTAACTCTAGTACCTATGGGTTGCCTCAGAGCCCACCTCTTCTGTAACAAATATTTTTGATAGTACAAAAAGTAGAGAAAATTAGAAAGAGGTAGAGATACCTATTTTGGACTTGGAGGACTGACACTTCTGTTTGGGAGCTGAAGCCTCACTCTAGTTCAGAGGGTGTCTGCTTTTGTGCTGTAGGATGCTTCCCTTCACACCATAGTGAAAAGGTTTCATTGAATACAACCTTGTCCTGCCTCAGATGAGGATCATTTCCAGGAGAGGCTCTTCCACTTTCTCTGCTCAGTGCAATGAATGTCTTTCTGGAGAGTCTGGAACAATGTAGTTATTACTCTCTAAGAAGGAGGAAGAAATTAATAATCGATTCTGGGGGCTTCTGAGTATTGGGGGGGGGGGGGGAATCTGCCGTCGGATTTTGAATGTGGAAGCTTTAAAGGAATGATGTTTGTAGAGGCTGCTGCATATGTGTTTCTTACCAACACAACATGCCCTTTTTTGGGAAGCAAAGCCTATCTGCCAGGTTATTTAAGAGGGTAAATTGAACCTTCAACATGTGGAATGGAAGAAGAAAGAAATTCCTCAAGTTTAAACCCTCTCTGACTCACCCACCCCTTAATCTCATAAGCAGGATACTCCTGCTTTTATCTCAGTTCCAAATCCCACTGCAGGCTGATTCCAACTGCACTGGATATGACAGAGTACAAAGGGTGACATTTACAACCTGTCCTTTCCTTATCTGGCACCCGGGGGTGTGATGGTCTGGCCAAGTGAACCCCTGGGGCTGGGTGTCCAAACACTTTATCTCAGCAGGAGGCAAACCTGGGTTTCAGTGACCTGCTTGCTCAGCACTTGTGGGCAAGGCAGGGAACAGCCTCTGTCTGGCCACAGGTAGCAGAAATATAAATAAGCTCCAGAGAACCAGGGGGAGGCTTCCCTACCTCTTTAGTCAATGCTGAAGTGGTTAAAGAACACTTTGTGCCGGTGCACTCTTGGGTACAGCTGCAGATTGTGCTTGGTCCTTCTTCTCAACTCAGACTCTACAATGGAAAAAGGAAATTCAGTTCATTAGAATCTAATCCAGGTGGACAAAAAATATCAGCTGTAAAAAGCCCTAGCCCAAAAGAGAGCCCTGGGAACAGAAGGAATATTGCTCAGCATAGGACCGAGGGCTCTCAGGAAGTAATTTTCAAAACTATGTCAACACCAAAGCTTAAGATGCTGCTTTAAGGGCTGCAGCTTCGCTGCACAGGTCTGTCTTTATGCCAGCTGAAGGAGACTGTGAGGTGCAAGTGAAACAGCCAAGTGCCTATGGATTGTAGCAATGGGAGTGAGATCCAGCAAAAATAAACACACTTTCAATTACTAAAGCTTAATGGAATCCTTAACCTGCCTTGCACTTGGATTTGTTAAATTGAAAAGCCACACCAGGTTGTGACAGGAAAGGAACAGGCACATGTAAGAATCAGGATGTGGAATGGTGTAGGGATCAACTGGAAATCTAATGAGAAACCCTAGAGAGAGATTTGTGGGACTGATGCTAAATTCTGTGCTTCAGAATCTTCCCTGAAGCCCTTCTTCCAAGATGCTTAACTTGTACTGATTAGCTACAGCCTTACTATCCTAGAGCAGGTTGGTTTTAGCTGCAGGGAATGACTGTCAGATTTTTGCATGAATTAGATACAGGAATGGGCTTTATAACAAGTTGGTGTTCCTTTAAACCAAGGGAAGAAGCTTAACTGGAACTGCCGAGTATTATTCCTCAAATTCACAAAACTTGGAATCTTGATGTTTGTGAGTGCCTCAAGGTCACATCAACTCCCTAAACCAATGTGTAGCTCTGATGTCCAGTGGCTGAAAGTTCAAACCTTCCAATTGTAACAAGATAGCTGAGTCTTTCTGTTCAATTTTCAACCCAGTATCTCTGAATATTCATCCTACAGTCTGGAGAATACTCCCAGTTCAGGAAATACAGGCACAAATCCTCTCAAGGCCGAGAAACTGCCCTTGTGAAATGCCTTATTACACAAGGGCCCTTCTAACAGTGCAAGGGGCCCTGTTAAAGTGTTGAAGACTTGGGGATTTTGTGTTCAGGAATGAAATGAAATACGTCCTAGAAAATCACACTGCTTTGGTGGCATAGGACCAGGAAATGTCTCTCTGGGGAGTTTCCTGCAGTGAAGGGCGTAATTTAGGTGGTGAGCTTTTCAGGAGAACATTTAAAACATTTTTTAAAAAACTAATTAAGACATGAAAAGTGTGTTAAAGCAGGACTGTTTGCAACTCTTTGCAAATGAAGAGATATTTGATTTGTGGCTGGTGTAAAAAAATTTTTTTATAAGAGCTCCTTGCCAACCATCTTACTTAGATCGAAGAGTACCTCTGAAACTTCTCTTAATATGTAATTATAATGGTTGAAGTAAAGCCTAAAATCAACCTGCAATTGAATCAGTACATTAAAGTCTAGCTAAATGTCTCACCAGCTTTCTTGTTCTTTCATACAAACTTCCCAAGAGCACTAAACAGAAAAAAAATCTGAAATATGCACTCCCTGCCCATATATTCTACTGAGAGTAGCCCTTTGGTGTGGGGAGCACTACAGAGCTTTGCCTTGTGGTAGTCACCAGCAGACAAGGACAGATGCAATTTTATAAAGCCTTTATTTATCCTTTTTCTTTTTCAAGTAAGAGATTTGAAAAACACGTAGTTTGACAAAACACGGTAGATTCGTGAACTATTCATTCAGTACCAAAGGCAAAAGGGTAAGGGGTTGCAGAAGTTACACAGAAGGGTTTTTTTCTTCATACTTTTCCCACTGGCGACCTAGATTGGAGAGATAAAAGGCAGTATTTTGTAAAATGGCAGCATACTGGTAGTACTTCAATTTTTTCTGCCATGTGCAGTGGCAGATGGTAAAACATTAGGGAAAGCAGAGGTGCTGGTTAAAGGGAAGCTGGATGCTTTTTGGGGATAAAGAAGTTAAGTGGGTGGAAGGGTGGGCAGGGAGGGACAGACAGACTGACAGACAAAGGTATATGTGTATTATTGCTATTACATACCTTAGGTTATGCACCAATTCCTAGTGTGGTTCTGCTCTGGACTATCAGGGCAGCACCCTAGGAAAAGGAACACAGGCAGTTGTGAGAGAGAAACCAAGGAGCAAAGTAGGTTGTGCTTGAGAAGGAACTGTTAGAAACTTTAACTTGTGCCTGAATTTTGGTTCAAAGGGTAATTCTAACGGTACTTCCTGACCCTAGAACCCACGTGGCCCTGGAAGCTGGGTATCTTTCAATCTTGCCAAAGTAGAAAAGAAACTTTTGGAATGGATTAGAGACAAAATAATTCGTTCATAAGTCTTCCCAATGTATTTAGCTACACAATACTTCGGATATAAACAAAAAGTATTAAATTAATAAGCAGTTTAAGACATCAGTAATAGTTCTATGCCCTACATTATAATGAGGTTGCCACTGGAAACCATCACATTCCTGTCAATGCCATATGGCTCTAGATAAACTTTTTTTGTGACATGATCAGCTGAACTCTCAATAGATCTGTATTTACTAGGCAGTTCTGTGGATTGATCCAGATGCACTTTTTACTGTAATCCCAGAGTTTTGTAAGGATCTGCAGCACAAAGGGAAGTTTATGTATGCTAGAGCTAAAGTTTAAATTCTACACATGGATATTTTTCAGCTGTGGCTTGTAGATTTCAGCTCTTCTGACAAGGCCCTAAAGAACTTAATCTAATCTAGAATTTAGATGTGCTTTGAGCTCATGGTTTGACTAAATTACCTCCAGACAACCATTCCACATTAAATTGTTCAGTGAGTATAATCTGTGCGGCCAAGATACATGTTAAGCTCTGCACATTTATTGTAAGGGCACATGGACAAGTGACCACAGAAGTTTGCAGAACCACTTTCTAATGCAGTTTCCAGGTTCCTGTACATGTGGTTTGGGGTTTTTTGTGGGTTTTTTTGGTGTGTGTGTGTGGGTTTTTGTTTTGTTTTTTTCTAAAAAGGAGATAGAAAGTACCTCTTCCCCAAGGCAGGCGTCAACATCTGACTGTTTGCAGCACTTGTCCATCATGGCAGTGAAACCCCCAGCAATGGTCCTTATTTGTTCTTCTGTCATCTGGGGCTTGCGCTTGATAAGGTTGATGAGCAATCTGAAAACAAAGCCACGAGACACAGTTAATGTTGCCTGTTGTAGTCAGGTTCCCCAGTTCTCAAAACGCCATTCTCCCCAGGCACAGCTCATGTATGAGGGATTTTTTTGTCATGCCTAGATGAGCCTGTGCCTGTTGGTGACTCCCAACTCCCAGTCTAACACAGCCATCTGTTTGTTTTGTGTTAACCCAGTTACAGGTGGGGAAAACTTAGGGAAATGATCTGCATGTTGTCTTAATTAAGTACATCTCAAGACTCGCAGTGGCAGTGGATCTACCTGAAACTGATCAGTTAAGTGAGCGATTTTAAATGAAGAAAAAACCCTATTTTGCTTCTTCCAAACTGCATGACATTATAGGCTGACCAGGTCAGTGCAAACACATAGCTCCATCTGGTTTTCTCTGTCACCAGTGAAGCCCCAGTCAGATGGCAAAACAGGGTGTTTGTAGCTTCCTTCTGCACCCCCCCAAAGCGCTACACTTCAAAAGCTTTCCTACAAGGTATTTCTTCGAGCTTACTTCAGTTGCCCTGCTTCACGCTCAGCAGGAGGAGCACTGCACATTTTCTGGTCAAAATTGAACATCATGGGGTCAAATGGTGGAGGCACGTATTTGGTATCTACGCCCATGGCAGTGAAACATGGTCTCCTGTAAGAGTAGAGTTCGCTGCAGCACTGTGAAACCTGGTCATTTATAGGGGTGCTCTCCTGTCTCTTGCACATATCTTCAATGATGATGCTCAGCTGAAAAGAAAAGGGCAAAGGTGAGTTACATCTTCCCAAAAACACAGGAACTAGGTGATGTTTGTGTCACAATAGCATAGCTGGAAGCGGAAGCTACTGGATCTCACACCTGCTGGGAAATGGCATGTGTTTAAAATGTAAAATAAATAGGTATGCCTGGAGTAAGGCATTTCTTCATCTGCAAAGTCTGGGCATTGGGCTACAATCAGTAAGTTTGAGGGTTTTAAGAGGCTATTTAGCTCTTCCAACTGCCACAGTCTCCATCATGGAGCTCTGAGCAACCTGCTCTAGTGCAAGGTGTCCCTGCGCACGGCAGGGTGTGGGAACTGAATGATCTTTAAGGTTCTTTTCAAGCCAGGCCATTCTATGGTTTGATGATTCTATTAACTTAATTTTGCTTTCTGAGGGAAAACAAAGTGTAACTAAAATTTTCACAAGCTACCACCAGATAGCTATTTAGGCGCTCACATCTATAAAAAAATGAACAGACTTGGAATTCTGTTAGGTAGATGCTTAGTGTGGTGCTGATGAAAAATCACTGTGTTTGTTATCTCATCAGCATTCAGTGTTTTTAAGAACAGCAAAAGTCTTCAAGAGAAGAATAAATCCATGTACTTACATAGCTCTCAGAACAAGACATGCGTTTCTCCTCGGGAAGACTGCAGCACTTTTTGCCAACGGCTGTCATTTTCTTCCCAATTTCAAGCAAGGTGTCAGTTGATACCTGAGGCATTTTCTTGGTGTAGCGGACCAGAAGTCTGAGAAAGTCAGATGAAAATGACTGTTAGTAGAGCATTCTTCAAATGTGAGCACACCTAGCCCACTGAAGGGAAAACAGAAGTGAAGGCCAAATCAATCTGCCCAAAGCAGCCAGTGTAATTCATTACACCCCTGAATATTTATCAGGAAGTGCTCACCCTTTGAGGAAGTCTGTCTCGCCGTGGGTATTGAACAGCTCACAGTTTGTCTTCACAACATCCTCAGTTTCCTTGATGTGCTTGTTCAACTCTTCTTGCTACAAACAAGTACAAATTTATTAGTTATATTAGAGCAGGACTTGTTGTAACAATCACACAAATGTAACTTTTAACCTCTTCTAAACCTCATTAACTACAAAATACTCATTTTGCAAGGTTGATCACTTCCGTATAGCCAGGATGGTGTAGGCAGGACTCGATTCCCTTGTGGGCCTTAAGTTCTAACAGAAATTCCCTTGAAAAACTCCCAGAATTCCCTTCCCAGCCACATTTTAAAAAATTGATTTAAATTAATTACCTTTTGGACTTCTTTTCTAACCAGTGGGGTTTTATGTTTGTTTGTTTAAATCAAGTAAATATTTCAAATTATTATCAACCATGAGGGAACATCTCTTGGCCAAAGCTTTCAGGAACTCAACTTATGCAGTGTCTTGTGTGTGACTGAGTGGCAGATCAGACCTAAGTTTAGATGTGAAATAACCCTGTATCCTTGTGAAATAACCCTGTATCCTTGTGAAATAACCCTGTATCCTTGCCATGTGAAATAACCCTGTATCCTTGCCATGGGCCATGGCCTGCTTCATGTCCCACCAGGACATTAACTTCCTCTGTAATAAGTCTCTCCAAAAGCTTTCTGTCTGCTCTTCTGTAGGAGCTTCTCAACCCAATTCTTTCATGACAGGTACCAGCCAAGCATTCTGCAAACAAAGCTTTGCACCTACAGCGTGTCCGTAGCACTCGGCAGGGTTGTCTGTCTTGCAGCACTTATTCAGGAGTGTTTCATATCCCTTAGCAATCCTCATAATCAGCTGTGTGGAGAACTCAGGGTGTCTTCGTGCATATTCATAAACAAACCTGAAAGGGGCACGAGCAGACAGAGCTCTTGAATAACATGCTGCTTTCATCAAGCACAGTGCAGTAATAACAAGGACATTTCCTCAGGTGGGCAATGAGCTTGGAATGCTGTTGGCACTACTTACTCTGACAGGAATGCATCATGGTTTGGCTCATAGCTTTTACACACTTCCTTATCTTGAATGTATTTTTCAACTAATGAAGGAAGATTGTCAGGTTTGTCATCAAAATCTACCTCCATGATGCACTTGGTCCGTTCCACAAGCGGCTTCTCACAGCAGGGCTTGAGTTTACTTGAGAAAACATCTTGTTTAGAGCACAAAGAGCTCATAAGCTCTGACTGTAAAATTAAAACATAGTATCAGAGAAGCTATGAAATAATAATTTAAAGACATATTAATTAATCTGCTCTCTGTGCTTCAGACTCTTCTCTTTTGACTCAGGTTGCCTATTTACTTTGCACTTCGCTAAAAAAATGCTATCTGTTCATCCAAAGAGAAATGACCAGGGGATGAGCATGTCCCATGTATGCTGAACACAATGTGTGGGATGAATGGTTCCCTCCCTGATCCTAGAAACTGAGAATCCAGACTCTGGAAAGCCAGGCCACATCATTGAGTGCTCTGTCACGAGGATGCCTGATGGATCTTGTCAGTCCTGACAAGATGCCCAGCTCTGATAGAGGACAAAACATGGTAAAACCTGAGCACTGGAACCAGCTGGTTCAACAGGTGTGTCCAAGTTTGAGTCAGCCAGGCAATATTGAAATCATGTGGCTATTGCAGAGGTTTGTTAATCTGTTCTCTAGCATTCATTGGCACTACAGGAAAGCGGGATTAATGGCAGTACACTCATCAGGACAGGAAAAAAGAATTGCAGCCTTTTTGCCTCTCCTTTGTTTTGCTTTGTTTATGATTGAGTTGACGCGAATAAATATCATCAAACAAGCTCCCTGATAAATGTTCTGATTTCAGCCAAAAGCACTTGCTAGCAACACAGCAAGCAAATTTGGCTGTTTGTTTTAGCCAAACACACTTGTAAGCAAAAGCTCCTTGTCCTCATGATCAGACAGGGCTAGATCCAGAGCTGGACTGAAACCTATTTCCAGTAACAGTCAGCTGAGCTGATCCTGAGTTTTTCCAGTGCTTGAGGAACCTTCCAGTAGTGCTGAGTACAAGTTTAAGTTCCCTGGACTGTAAACGAGTAGCTGCACAAATTATTACCTTTCGAAACATTTTTCAAGTATGTAAACATTGTTTTAAAATAGTGAGCTTACCCAGTCATCCATGCATTCTACCATGTCCCCTGCACAGCACTCTTGGTAGACATCCTTCACTTCATGGACCATCTTAATAAGTTCTGCAAATGGAGCATTGGGGTATTTCTGGCTCAAACGAGTAAGTTTACTAGGTAGAAAAGGATAAAAAGGCACATGTTTTAAAGCACTGTAGGGAGCAGAAACCTTGTGAGTCACTAACATGCGATATGGTAGATCAGGATTGTTTCAAGAAAATACTCATTCTTCTCATCTAATTTCTGGTGGCTAAAAAAAAAGGGCATCAACATCTGCACCAGTAAAGCCAGAAAGGAACAAGTTTGTGGTTCTGTTCGGCCTGAACTGTAAGAATCACACCCCAGAATTCCCCATCACTCTTGAGCGACTGGAAAGCACTCCAGGTTACTTGGCACAGATAGATATAGTCCTGATTATACCTTTAAATCAAAGCTGACTATGTCTATAAGATAATCCTAGTCAGTGTATAAGACTGGCCACAGAAGGAAAGCACTTCTCTGTGTCTAGACAGGTGATCCACTTATTAATTGTAAAAGCTTTTCTTTATTTTACAAACAAATGTTTTAACAACTGTGATTCTGCCAAATCTGACTTTTTGGTTGGCTTAAGGTTCAAACTAGCACCTTACTTTGCTGATCAGTGATGTGTCCATCACTGAAATCTGTAGGCATTGGAACGGGGTACAGCTTTGACAGAAATGTAGATAAACACACTGTAATCTCTGGTTCTGAATGGCATTCCAACAGTTAACTCTGCATCATCAGGACAGGTTCCAGAGTGTTGGAGTGGTTTCTACCATCTCAGAGAATCCGAGAAGTCCCAAGCCAGCAGAAGCACACTGGTGGGACACTTAAAACCCCTTGGATGTTTCTTGTATGGTTTGTCCCAAAACCACGGTAACCTTTGTATGTGAATCCCTCTGTGTTGGTTGGTTTCAACATGATCCCCCGCTCCTCCCCTCCCTTCTTCCCATGGGATGGCTGTACCTCCCTGACTTCCCTTCTGCCCTATTGGCCCAAAAGGCTGTATCCCTGTGCCCCCAGCCTTCCCTCTTCCTCTTTCACCTCTGGACTTGCTCGAGAATAAAACCATGGGAATTCTATGTGATTGAGCCCTCTGGCATTCACTGTCCTGAGGACACGTGAGCTATCTGGCTCTTGGGTGTGTGTGTTTGTGCTTTCCAACAGCAGGGTGAGAAAAAAGGTCTCCTTGCACAGTATCAGACTGTACTGGCCAAAGTGGTCCAATATCAGAGACCTGCTCGGAATCCACAGGGACCTATTCCACCCCACCATTGTGCAAATGCAGCACCAGAGATGGTCTCATTTCTCTGCAGCTCTCACGGCTGAGCTTTTTCCTAGTACCCACTCACAGGCTGACAAGCCTACATTTTATCAAGAGAAGGGATTGGAATTTACCTTGCTTGGAAAGTCCTCTCACCGTACTTGTCGAGGATTCGACATTGGTGCTGCTGTTTCACACCTATCAGCTTGGCTCTTTCTTTGATGACAGTTGCCTGTGGTAACAGGACACACATTGTCACATTAAACTGATCACATCCAATCCCAACCTGTCTCTCCAAGTTCTTCATGCAAAGATTTACATGGACAGGAGAATTCTGCCTGTTTCTCACGCAGTGGCTTAGTGTTCATCCACAGAGACAAATTTGCTGTACCTTTGCATCCAAGCAAGCACCAATATCGCTCTCTGGGCAGCAGCTTTTCAGTGCGTTTTCATACTCAGCAGCCAGACCCAGGATCGCTGGGGCGTGCAAGAAGGGGTATTTTCTTGCAACAGTATAGACGAAACTAGAAGGAAAGGGAAAGTGTAAGTTCCATGTTCCAATGACAACAGCCTGAAACCTCTTGCAGCTTCTCTTGTTTTCTAGTTTAGAAATCTACTTTAGAAATCTAGTTTAATAACCTGCTTTCAAGACATAATGCCTACTAATGGGAAATGCTCTACTAAATCTCACTCTTCCCCAAGGCAGGACTCAGTAACTTTGAGTGAAGGGTGCACTCCTGACGTAGAACGTCTGGTTTGATGTATATTGGCCTTTTTAAAATGTGCTGTCAAATACATGAGAATTCTGATTTTCAGTGTGAAAAATTCGTCTATGGCCCTTTCACCAAGATTTTATTGCCAGTTTTTATTCTTTTGACTATTATATTCCTTCATTCTTGCCAGTTACACTGAGAGTCATGGGAAGCTGGAGCAAGGAAGTTATTAAATCAATATTGGAAACACAGGGTTTTCAGCAGGTTTGGGGAAGAAAAGTCATCCAAGATTTAAAAAATGTGATCCTTAACTCCTGTTTTGAATGAAAAAACCTGTTGTATCATGAAATGAGAAAATGTGATCAGGATAAGAAAGCAGAAGCGGGCATTTTCCTTACTGTCCCAGGAGCTGCACACGGTCATCCTTGTACTCGTTGCATATCACATCAGCAGCTGGTCTCTGGTATGGTGGAATGAAGTCTGGTTGGTGAACTTTGAAGGACAGGAAGCACTGATTTCTTTCGGGATCAGCTTTACCGCAGCAGTCAGCCATGTCACCGTATGAGTCGCGGAGCTTCTCGACTTGGCAGATTTCATCCAGGAAAATGGAGGGCTGCAAGGGAGATGCCGAGGGTCAGAATTAGTGTTTAGAGACAGTGGAATGTATTGTCTATTTCTCTATAAAAGAAAACCCAGGCTCAATAGTAAATACACTTTCACTGAATAAGATTTAGACCATAAATCAAAATAATCTACTGTTTTTCACAGAATTTGATAAAATTTTATTTTTTGCAGTCCAATATCAAAACAGTTCCAATGCTTTACTGAATGAAAAAAGTTAATTATAATTTAAAATACTCTCTGCAAGACAGTGATCTCCTTTTACTTATAATCTGACCAAACTGAATTTTCAGATTAATTGAAGCAGGATTTGGTATTCTACTTGAGGAGCAGCTTGGGAAACCTTTAGGAACAAACTATTATCTAGCTGAACCTGTTAGATATCCAGGGATCCTAAAGACTTGCAAACTTCTCTTTTTTAACCTGATTTTAGAGGATTTTTTTTAAACCTTCATAAACTAAATACCTTAAATTAGGACACAAACCTTTTCAAGTCACACCCCCCCCCCAC
>VZTX01024102.1:175436-209676 GCA_013400915.1 Pardalotus punctatus | reverse complement strand
CCCCCCCCCCCCCCAGTGTGAAAATCCACACACTTGGGTCACTTTAATACTTAGAATTAGGCCTGGATTTACAGCTGGGGTTTTGTACTAAATGCAAACATTTTTGTTCAGGCAGTGCTAAGCGGAATGTGCCAAAGCATGGTGTTTGGTCTGCAACATATGGCTCCATGGATCATTTAGGCTCTTCTTAAAGGCTGAGTTTTAGAACATGATAAAAACAAGTTCTTTGTTCAAGCACTAAAATCCGAGCATTGGCTGATGACAACATCCACACCTGAAAGTTCAGGTGTAAGTCCTCAAGGAGGGTGATCCTGGCAGCTGCACAGAGCAAGCAGAAATACAATATTGAAGGATTCACTGCCTACCAGTGATTTTGCGCACTCAGGAGCATCCTCGTTGGCCACACACTTATGTGCCAAATCAACAACATCCTTCACCAGCTTAGACAGTCCATCGTAGGAACATCTCTGGAGGTACTGGGCAAATGTGATCATGGTACTGAAACACAAAGTACAGTTTGGAATATGAAAATGAGAAACATTATCAGTCAGTACTTTCAAAGGTGCCTCTGAATTAAACTTGTTTGTTCAAATGACATGCACAAGGTTAACCAGAATACCACGCAGAGCATAGTGCCACATCCCCCATGTCTTCTTTTCACTTCCTTTCTGAACATGTTTTTAACCTTCCCAATAACCTTTTTACCTTCCCAATAAAAGAAGTCTTGAATGATAAATTAGAAACAAACCAGAAAAGACTGTGATTGGAGTTTTCTGCCATTTTTACCAGCAAAACTCATAAATGCCATAACCTAAGCTGTGTTTGGCCACTGTTACACACTGTGATCTTCAGGCTGCCTTCTCTTGGTACCTACATTTCTGTCAGGGCCCTCTGTCTTTCCCAAAACCAGTTTAAATGAAATCACTGAATTGTCTTAGAAAAGTTGTTGCAGGTTTGTTTTTTTAGGTTGCTGGCTTGGTTTTTGCTGGCAATGTCTCAATGCAGCATAATTTCTCTCCATTTTGAGGGTATCACACCTGTATTCCTCATGCCTATTTTATTTTCAGAGAAGGAAGAGAGGCTTTTTCACAGGGTTTGCAAGGGATTCTTTTCCCGGAGAGCAAGAAAGTCATTGTGCCATCTGCTGGTCTTACAATATTTCTAGGTTTTGCATAGTAACAGTAAGGGGCTAACTTAATGTTTCAGTAAGACATCCACACTCCTTGTGAGATCAGCACAGTGTGTCTTACTTTCTATTTTTGGTACAATATCAAGAGATACAGAAAGCCAATCAGAAGATGGAAGTGGAACGTTCACTTACACTGCCTTAAATGTCTCTTCCTTCAAGTCATTGAAGCGATGGGCAATTGGACTCTTGTGGTCTAGGAAGAAAAACAGAGAGAACACGGATGATCACTGTCACGCTGGCTGTGCTGAACCCTGAAAAATACATTCTGGGCACCACGGGCCAGATTTGCACAAGTGCTCAGCATTCATCCGACTTTTATACGTAAGAGCATAAGAACTTGAACTCTCTCTTGTTCATTTGTCTACAGATACCCAACTCCTACATTTGTTTGTCTTCCTGAAGGAACCCAGGCATGTGAATTTTAGGATTGTAATACAATATTTAACTTTGTAAGCAGCTACTTAAGTCAGATATTAAAAATGACTGTTGGGACTTACTATTCAGGGTTAGCAAATGTGTCCTTTGAGTGACCAAGACCACCACTAACAAACACTACAAATAAAGCAATGCAGCTGCATTTTGTTTAGAGCCAACATTCTCCTTATGAAGACTAAATTATTAACCTGTCAGAAGACATAACTTCCAAAAGCACAGTGCACTCCCTTCTTCTGTGCCAGAAAGGAACAGATCCTGAGTCATGAACATCTGTTCATACACCACACAGATGTTGCAGAGGGATGGCACCAAACTTAATCGCCCAGTTAAGTTGTCCTGAGTGTCCTACCCATCTCCCCACTGTCTCTTCATTTTGTTTCTTTTCAAGACAATCATATTTTTCTGTTCAATATAGATCAGGCTCCCACAAATTTTTTGTGAAACGGTATTAAAGACATTAAATTGACAGAACAGAGACTTCCAAGAGAAGTAATTAGCCCTTTCTTACCTGCATCTCGTGCAGTTCTTATCAGGTTCCTGGATCTGGCAGAACTTAGGAGGAAAACAAATGAAATTAATGTTAACCACTTCATGGTTTCAGATTATGTGAGCAAAATTGCTCAAAGATGCTAGGACGATTGAAGGAAGAGCATTTGCTTATATATCCTTCACTACCCATGCTTGTAAAATATTAACCCTCGAGCTGGCATTTGTAGATTTCCATTTGGTCTGAAGATTACAAAACTTCAGCTGCCCTTGCCAAAAATTAATTTGATATTTGTTGTTTATTCTGTGTTGTTACTCTGGGCCTTTTTGTCCTGAAGAGGTTGAACCTTCCAGCACCCAAAAAAGATAAAGTTTTGCGTAAATTTCCTTATCAAATGACAAACAAGGAGTTCAAGGCATCAGACAAAAAAGTCATCAGGGCTAATCCTATAGCCTTTTTTTTTGCTAATATTTGTTCAAAAGCAAAGCATGTTGGTATTGTATAGTAGGAACTCACCCAGATAGGACTCAGTCCACTTGACATTAGAGAATTTTAATTTTAAATCACTTTATGAAGGTGAGATGGATCATCTAGACATCTAGGGCTGATTAGAGCACCTGAATTTGTTAGGTCTTGTTCTGGTTTTCTGTGGGTACTGCTGTTCAGCAATATCCAGAAAACAGCCAAACACATGGGTAAAGATGGGCAAGAGCTGTCATTTCAGAATTTTTGCAATTTCTCATTTGTACCAATATCCTCCCAAGAGTAATCTCTTAATTAAGCATTTCTCTCCTCCCTGAAAAATTTCCTATTGATTAGTCAGTAACTTAGGAGATCAGACACAAGAAGAAATGTGCAGTTTGCACAGAGCCCCAGGACATGAAATAAAATTGAAATTACTTTCCTAGGATGCCCAGTGAGATGCTTCAAAAAATCCCTAACAAGTATAAGGTTGGATCCTTGCTGAGTGCAAAGTGATGTAGGTTTCCAGTGGGAAATAGTATGATTTATTTTAATGAATCTATGTCCCCGGTGCCTGGATGTCAAACCACACAACTGGAGGTTGTGTGCCACCTTGCAACTCTTTGCTTTGCTAGCACCCTTGTGGTAGAGCTGAGAATGTGGTCTCCAAACACTTCCTAAGTCCTTAAGGTTCCCTTTTCTACTCTGTTTTTCTTCCTCAGGTGTTTTCCTTCCTCAGTTTCACCATAACTCTGTATTATTCCTAATGGGAATAGTAAGAACAATTCAGTGATCAGTCTTCTGGAAATTTGACTGAATTAGTAAGTACATGCAAACTTCCTTTTGTTCCCGAGTGTGAGTTTTTAAAGACATTTAAAATAAAGCAAATGACATGTCTAAGCTCAAAATATTTGTGGGCAGTTTTCATTCAGGAGAATGCCAAGGCAATGCATCTTTTTTTCCAGAAAGGCCCTTCTGTTCTCCAGGAATAACCACATAAAACTGAGGTGAGTTCACAGAATAGTTTAATACAATGACATTTCTACTGGCTGCTGCTCTTGCAAAATATTTTTGCATTTTCCCGAGTCTGGTCGTGATATTTTTGTGGGCAAAAACCAGCATTTTTTTAGAGCTTTAAATGAGCAAGGCTCTGTTTTGGGAATGAAAAGGTTATTTGGATAACTCTTACATGAAGGATGGTGCAGCAAAGCCAATTTGGCAGAAAAGCAATGTTAGAAATGTTATCATGTTAGACATTGGGATTGTTTTCAGGTGGTTGTAGCAAAATCCCACATTTCTGGGGAAAGATGGGAATTGCGATGAACAATCTGGGTGTTTCAGACTGGTGCTGCTTTTGCCTAACAAAATCTGAGGAAACAGCATGCTAATTCCATCTGTAATTGTCTTACTGACTATATCCCTCTGTCAGAGAAGATCCATCTCCTTTCAAATCTCAACAGAGCATTCTGTGGGACAGAAACACATGTTTAGGTATTTTGTAGATAACCATAAGGTGGAAAAAAACGGTGGTATTGGTGAATGATGTCTCAGAACAGCTCTTGAGATGCTCTCAGGCTGCACCAAAGAAGTCTCCAGAAAACTACAGCTAAGGGCTGGGAGGGCAAAGCTGAAATTCAGCACAATGAATGCAATGTTGCATCTTGAAAGCTCTCTGGAATTTTCCCTTGCAGCATTGTGCAGTGTTAGCAAGAACACTACTGGTCCCCTAGAGTTAATATGTAAGTTTGGAATACAGGGTCCATGTTTATTTCTAGATATCTTCTGTTGTCTGTCCTGTACTTCATGCCAATGGTTCATATAACCACTGGGAGCTGAACTCCAATGCTCATGTTTGTTTAACAATATTAAATATTATACTGAGCTTCCTGTTACTCAATGTATCATACCACATTAGTTCACTCCAACAAAATGGTCCTGGTATTAGAGAAAGGAATTTATCAATAGCATTTTAAGATGATCCATTTTCACACTCATTTATGGCTAAAGTTACAGGTGATAATGAGTTTTATTCCAGGTGTGGAGAACCAAAGGACAGTAATTCCAAGGGTAATTGACCTGGAAATAAAAAAGATGCATAATTTTTAAATATTTCATCATACCAGCCTGTGCAAAATAGAAGAGTAGAAACAAAGTGGACCAAGATGTATGAATACGGCATGAGGTTCTTGAGAAACACATGTGATATATCATAAGAACAACTGTCAGAGCCATTTTGGAAAGTAAGCCCTTTTCAAAGTAATCTCTCAAAAACCAAAGAACATCAAGAAACTCTCTACTTCTGTGGCCCTCAATTTTATTTATTGCTGTTTCTTCCTTTTTTCAAGACCTAAAGTTCTGTTTGTGGGACTGGACCATGAGACACACACCAGTCCTAGAGACATTCCTGTGCCGGTAGCCACAGTTCTGTTTTGGAGGGGGTTTTGTTCCTTATTTTGGCTTTTTACACATTTCATGAGAACAGGAAAGGGGGCAGCCAGCTAGCAATCTCTTTTCTTCCTCAAAACGGGAAACAGCCTTCTGCCAAAGCCAGGGGAACCAGCAAAAAGAATATTCCTTCTCACCCGTCTGCAGGGGAAGGTAAGAGAACATTGAAAAAGATGTTGCCAGCTCCTGTTTCCAGACCTGTGGTTTGCCTGGTATATTTTTTTTCCCCCGTTAGACAGTAGCTGCTTCTTAAAATAACTGTAATGATCAGTATATTTCTGAATAAATGTGGCTTTAAATGTCTAGCTCTGGACACGTGCACAGGTATCAGGTTTGGTTTTTTTTCTGCTCTGGTGCATGATGTTTGCCATTCCTATCGCTGATGTTTGGCTCTTGTGCAGTCTGAGTCAAACATCTCAGATATATGACTTTTGTTTGAACAGAGATGGACCCACTGATGTAAAACAAGCAAACATAAAGATAGAAAGGGTTTGATCACTGTGTCAGAACAGTGATCAGTAGCAGTGTTAGCTATAGCTGAGACCTGCTCAGGTGTAACTAACAGCATTCCATGTCAGGTGTATCTCCTGGGCATCGATGAGTTCTGACACTCAAATGTTCGTCTTCTGTCAGCCACTCACCTGCAGTGTTAGCGAGTTCTTGATCATCCAGATAAGGATTTTTGAATGGACAAGAATGACTACTCTTGCTAATCCTGTACATGCGATCCCTACGGCATTCCTACCCCTTTGTCTCACAGCTCCACAATGTGGTGATGTAGTTTATTGATTCCTTATTGTCTCCCATTTGCCAACATCATCCTTGGGCAGCAGGTACAAGAACAGCTCTGCCTATTAAGCATTCAATTGCTTCAGTCTTCAGTGCTTTTTGAGGGTGCCAGTTCCGAGACTTCTCAGAATTTGTCTTTTATTCCATGTGCCCATGACTTTTTTCTCTGCCAGTTCAAGTAGGTAATCCACAAAATAGATGAGTACTGGTTTAATCTGTTAGCCATTTCTAGTTATGAGGTCCCTCAAAAAAACCCAAAACAGTGTTATGTCTTGGTATGGGTGTATATAAATTTTGTATCTAAATACAAAACAGATGAGGGGAGAAAATACCCGAGGTGCAGCATTGCTCTGTTCACGAAATCCTTCTCAGGAAGATTTTTTTTCTTCAGTTTCTTATAATGCCTTTGATATTTGTCTCTGGAACTGAAATTGTTGCGGTGGTGTGATTGATCTTTGGCTCATGATAGGACTGTTGGTGGGGATCTTTTTTCTTCCTCTTACATAAGTCCTGGAGGCCTTTGGAATCCAGTGCATTCACTTGTGCCCTAGAAACTTTTTGGCACTCAGTTTCCCATTTCTATGCTGCTCTGCTATGCTGTCTGCTGGCCTTTGGCAGGAGAGAAGAGCCATTTAATGTGGTACAATCAAGAGCCAAAGCCGAAAGCTTTTGTTTGGCAAGAGATTTCTTCCCTAGGTTTGATGTACTTCAGGTTTAGCAATAAAAGAAATATTGAAAACTTTTGAGGAACAGCAGGAAATGTTTGGAGGGTTTTTTGTTTTGAATTTCTTTAGGCCATTGATCCATAACCTCCAATTTCTATAAAAAACATGGCTAAAAACTATTTTTTAAGTGTAAGCAAGTGTATTTGCTAAAATCAGAAACAAAGCATATGTAAAATGAACTAATATTAGATTCTGGGAGCCACTGGGTTTGCTCTCAACTTGAAATGCTTCAAGAGTTGAAAAAAAATCCTGTATGTCAAAAGGGGCTGTAGGACTTGTGGAAAAATGTTGCCATTCTGCAGCTGCCCCCCGTGATGTCACTGCATCACTGGCAGTGCTGACACTCTTACTTTGCCCTATTTTTCATTTCGTTTCAATGTAAACTTACGGTTTCCCCATTCTGGCCCAAAAACTGCCAAGCTGATAAATATTTTCTCTTTCATGTCCATCTCCATAGAAACAGAATCTCTGTTACTGCTATAATTGTTCTCTTGTGCTGTTACTGCTATAATTGTTCTCTTGTGCTGTTTATCCTCTTAGGGACTTGGGGTTTTTTTATGTTGGTTTCTTTCTTGGGAAGATCCCAGTTCATCTATTTAAGACAACTTGTAAATGTTCAAGCATTTAGGGGATAAAGGGAGTGATTCTTTTCTCAGTCTTTCCTCTATTCCTGAGCAAACAATTCCTGAAGATAAAGGCCTCACAACTTTAAAAAATTTAAATATAGTTATTTTAAATTAAGTCCTGGAGCAAGAATAGCATTTTCCACCTCAAATATCCCCTTACTGTCTTTGGAATTTTTTTGGCTGAGAGTCACAGCCTCAGGTGACACCTTAGCAGGAGAAGAAAAGTTTGTAGAGCCATTTTTAGGTCCTTGTTACTGGAGCAGGCAGGAGAAGACATTTTCAAGTTTGGCACTGTCATGTACTTGCTGACATAAAAAGATAATCCACTTCTGCATATTGTGCTACAATTATGAATTCTGAAGCTCCCTGAATGAAATGTGAAGCATCCTGTCCCCACAAGTGAAATCCAAAGGCAAGGTAAGATATTTCTGCCTTGGCCTGTGAAGTAAAATTCAGTTAGTCAAATCTAAGTACCTGTACTTTTCTGTTGTAAAAATCAATTGTTTTTCAAGCAGCATTCACCCAGACCATATTTATTAGGTGAGCTCTGGCTTACAGTTCCAGGTTCAGTACTTCCTTCAATGTGAATCAGATTCCCAATGATATTACCAGGATGTAATGATCTCTTAGAAGAGAACTGGATTTGCAGCAGCAGCAACAGAATGCTGTCTTTCTTCTGGTTGCTCTTTTCCTTCCCATGTTCTCCTTTACCTGGATTTCTTACACTATGACAGGTAGCGTACCTGGGATTCCCAGTGTTAAGGAAGTGACTAAAAATGAGACAAAACCGAGGAAATGTTGCTTGGTTTCTTTGTGTTTCTTTGTGTTTCTTTGCGTTTCTTTAGAGTAGTGCTTGTAAACTCCGATTTCCAAAGGAGATGAATGATTGGGGCTTGAAATTCAATTTCTCTGAATTTGAGAGCCTGCAGGAAGACCTGGTTTGAGAAGGAAGATTCCTCAGTACATTCCCAGAATCCGAAAAATTTCATCAGGACCAAAATCTGCAATTGAGCTTAGCAAAGATCTGTATGGTTCTTGTGGTTCTCTTAAATAAATTATCAAAAGATTGGTCCACACACCAAAGGAACTAAAGAGAGCTATCAGGCAGATCTGTGGCTGTGCAAAACCTAAATAGCTGTCGTGTTTGGTTTGGTTTTTTTAATTTGAACACTAACCTGAGAATCCTTCTCAAGTCATGCAAAGAAACATTTACAAGCTCTTTGTACATGAAGCTTTTGGTGTTTTGGATCAATTAGGCAGAGGCTACACTCGTGAGGCCATTCCTCTGTGGTGCCCTCCACCCCCATGCTGACAGTCCTTGACATCTGCTTTCTGCCCCAAGGCCTTTTCTGCTCGTACCAACAGCACTTCAATATTGCTAGTCAGGCATATCTACAGCCTATTCGCATGTCTCAAAAATAACCCAGAAAATTCAATTATAACAATTAATGTAGTAGGGCCCTTATCTGGCACCTTCACTGTAGAGTGGACTTGGGTTTCTGACTTCCCTCCTTGACTCTGAGTGCTGAAAACACAGAGTGGGAGTCTAGGCACCGGAGCTATTCCCAGTGCAAAGAGGCTTAAGGCTTCCCTTAAAGTATGTGCACACCTCGGCACATTCCTGGCTCCCTGGCCTGGGGAATTGGAAGCTGAGCAAATTATGTGTTGAACAAAATTTCTCCCAGTTCCTGTTGGCAGAGAGGAGAGCCTAGAACTAAGGCAAGAGTGAGGACACTGTTCCTGGTGAGCCCAGGAAGCCTGAAAATGCTGAGAGTCTGATATGAACAGAAGTCTTATGGTTTCTGAGGTCCTGTTGGACTGTTGGGCACTGCAGCCTCTTTGCTGTCAACAAGGAGGAGTTTTGGGATGGATCCGTTGACATCCCAGAATACAAATGTTCTTGTCACTTGACAGAAATCTCTCAAGTACAGAGCCTGCCCTCCCTGCAGCCTTGCCACAGCCAATATGGAAATACAGCTGTGGATTTTACAAAAGTTTATCAGTACTCTGATATTTCCCGTGAAACATTTTGGATTCAGTTAATTTACCTGCTTTATTGGTGCACTTGCCGGTGCTGGGTTAATGGTTGGATTTGATGATCTTAAAGGGACCAGACTGGTCGGGCACAATTTTCCTTAGTGAAGCTGTGATGGCTGCCCTGATCACTTCTCTGTCTTGTAAATGCCTCAGCATCACTTCCATGAAGATCTGCTCCGAGGTTTTCCCCGGCACAAAGGTAAGGCTCCCCAGTCTATAGTTCCCTGGGTCTTCCTTTCTACCCCTTTTATAAAAGGTTTCCCTTTTCCCGGTCACTGGGGACTTCACATGACAGCTTTGACTTTTCCAGTATGATGGAGAGTGGCTTGGAGACCACATCAGCCAGTTCTCCCAGGACCTTGGGATGTGTGTCATCAGGCCCCAGAGACTTGTGGCGACAGAATGTTCCATGCCATTCCCACTATCACAAAAAAGAACCTCTGCTCACATGGGCTTAGGTTATTTTACCTGTCCACCCACAAGAAGAAAACTTCACACTCAAGATAGTCATAAAATTCAATAAAGAACAACATGACATTGGAACGAAAATTTATTGAGGGGAGAAGTTGAAATTGAGACTAGGCTTGCCAAGGAATTTATAAGTATTATTTAGTTAATTTTCAAAGACAAACAAGATTATTTTATTTGATTCTTTGTTATCAGCTAGGCAATCTTATCTGCTTCTACTTCTGAAGGGAAAATCAAGTTCTCCCTTCCTCCTTTTAGTATACAACTGCACTTTAGGCTGGGAAAGGACTGATTTAAAGTGAAACAAAGCAGATACTCCTACCTCTTGGGCACTGATATTGTTTAAGAAGCTTTTTGGCAACTCACTAAGGTTGCCAGGTCCTCTATGCAGGATTTTGAAATATATTCAGCATTGGTCTAATTCTGGTCATGTTGAAGTCAGTGCCAAAACTTGCCTGACTTCACTGGGAAGCAAGCTCGATAAGAGAGATTGTATCTTGGATCTTTCCATGCAGATTTTCAACCCTCCCTACAATATTTTAAGGAAGTTATTTCACACCAAATCACTCAAATGTTTTTAGACTGGTTAGTAGAAGAGTGGGAAATGTATCTGCAAAAAGTAGGTCTAGCTCAGGTTGGATTGAGATTACTCTAAAACTGATGTTCAAGCCTAATCTTTTCCTAAAAGAGACCTCTGGCAGGGAAAGCTATGGTATCAGCATTCCATAAAGAATAATATATAAGAAATCAATTTTTATATATATAGATATTTAATATATATTATATATATTACATAAATATAATAAATTCCCTAATAAACAGGTATCAGCATTCCATAAGAACTAGCCTGATGAAGTGTTTTCCAAGCTCTCAGGTGGGAGAAGTCTGCCACCTAATGTTAACAAAACTGTTTTTGAGGCTGTGGACCTTGAAATTGAGACAAATTTAATGTTCCTATGGGCAAAGAAAGTGACAATCTTTGAGAATTGCCATAATGATGTGTCTAAAAATGAGATCAGCTCTCACTGGGGTTTGATTAATAATGGAGAGAAAACTCAGTTCGTTGATTAGTAATGATGTGTGATTTATTTGGTGGTCTTATTGCTAAGTATTTGTGAAATGCTTTTGGAAGTACATTTGAAGAATATTTTCATTGTCCTTACTTAAGTATTTTTAAAATTAAAAAAATTTCAGAAATACAGAATGTGAGAAATCTGTTAAGATATGAGGTAATTCTGTTAAAGCACTCTAAAAATCCTGAGCAGCTTTTCTGGCTAGCGACAGCCACTATCTAACAAAGAGATACGCAGGATTTGGAATTAGGGTATGTAAATATTACATGTAAAGTGTTTTGCTGAACCCAAGCTCAAAACCCACTGAAATTAAGTGACATGTAAAAGCTTTGATGAACATGGAGAGACTGTAGTGATGTCTGAAGGTAAGCTCGGGAATTTGTGTTCAGACTGAGTTCAGGAATACAATATTAAGTATTGGAAATTGATACGTCTATAACTGAAAATTACAAACTTGAGAAAACAAATCAGAGGTTTCAGGCTGAGTCTGTACATCAAAATTCATGAATGAGAATAAAAGATCCAGATTTACCTTTCAACATGCTCAAAGGCTCACTCACCAGACAGTTATAAGTTTGACACTTGATATATTTTCTCATTTAAAAATATAAATGAACTCATAGTCATGAAGAAGAAAATAAGAGAATGACAAGGGACAAAAAGAAAATTCACCCCACCAGCACTTTTTCTCCTTATTGAAAAGGTCACTAATTCAGGAACACAAAGCTATTCAAGGCAGCTCCTAACTTTGTCATTAGCTAGCAACAAAGTCAATGGCATTGTAAATGTCACACACAGACAGAAAATCCTTGTTTAGCCTGCTGGAAATAAATTAAAGAAAAATCACTTTATATTTACTGTCGAATAAAAAAAAATCAATTAGGACATACATATTTAAGAACCAAATGCTTTAGTAAAAGTTAATTTCCAAAGCTTTGGAAAGAGTTAAAATCGGACTAGTTTTAGCTGCCGGTGAGTTGCCGGCTTTTAGCTCCACCTACTGAAACCAACTGAAATAACAGAAACATTGACCTTCCCTGCCGTTTTTAAAACCCCCCTATCCCAACGGCCCCCTACAATAGAGCAGGGATTCACAATATGAGCCAATAAGTGGAATAGTACACAGTAAACAAGAGAGGGAAGGTTCTGTTTGAAAACCAGAGGCTCCACGGGACCTTAGGGGTTAGGGAATTTTAGACTATCAGAAACCTGTAGACAGTTTTTCTAGTTCTAATTTGAACTCTGCAAAAAATGTTCTTCCACTTTAAGTGCCTTTCTGAGATATCAAATTCATTTCTCACACTGCCTTCACTGAATCCAAGGTCTTACCGAGCTTTGCATGGAGATTCCCTCTCCCTTCCGTATCCAGAGATAAAACTACCCTGGGAGGATAAATATTTTCAAGGCACACTCTATACGAGGATAGAAAAAACAGCGTGAGCCTTGTTGTTCTGCATGCCAGGAGAAGGCTGCTTGCATTGATATCTTCCAAGCTGCTCTAAGAGAAGCCGTTTCAAGGACTAATAAATACAGAACTAATAAATTGTTTACTTAAAAAGTGGTTACTATAGAAATTATCATTATGGATTGGCTGAACTCAGGCAAAACACAAAGTGTAAGAAATGTTTAACCTTCTAGCTGACTCCTGTGCAGCCCACAGCTGATGCTGCCTTAAATGTCAGCAATAAAAAAACCTCCAAACAGCAAAACATTAGACAGGTAAACTTTGATATTCAAATATAGGTGATGCTACTTTGGCTTGAGAGGTCTCATTTACAGTTTTGGATTACAGATCCATTATACATGAAATACACAAAAAATTCACTTTATCTTATGATTTGTCTTGTCTTTATTTTACCTTCAACAGCTCTTGAAGAGAATGAGAAAGAATCCAGAATCTTATCCAGGTGCCCTTTGCCTCTATTTGCCATGAAATACACCTTCAAAATCATTTATGCATATTAAAATGTAAGGCTCACAGAGTATTAATGTGTTTTAGGATTTCAAGTGCTTAAGCCATTTCTTAACAAAGACTCTCAAAGTACTAAATATATTACAGAATAAATGTTTTATTTCTTAACAGAGTACTTGCAGATTTCTTCATTGAATCAATCTTTAGCAGGTTTTGCTTTCTGGACTTGTTTTTCCTTTCACAATTCTCCCTGTGAGGAAACGGTAAAAGCTGGCATGATGTTTTAAGAGTAACTAACAGAACATGCAGTATTGGTATCCAAGATGGAATACAAATGATTTTCAAGACACTTGAGCAGGATGTACAAATATTTGTGTTCTTTTCCTTCTTTCTCCCTCTGCCTTGGACAGCAGTCATTGCATAATTGCTGAACAATTTCAATTTTATTACTCCTGCTTAAAACAAGTTATGGTGGTCTAATTTTAGTTTACATTGCCTCCCATTTCAGATGGATCTCTATGTTATGCACCAAGGAGGTCCAGTGAGCCAGTCCGTTTGATATGTGTGTTGAAACAATACAATCTGGAGTTCACAGTTCCCAGAAGCTGCAACAATGGCAAAACTGTATGTATCAAAGCTAACAAAAGTATTCACTCATTCTATCACTAGTGAGAATGGCAGCATTTGGGGTTTGGAGTAATTTTAAAGTTTATTTGGATAATCATCTTGGTAGCCTTGTGGAAGTTGTAGCAGTTCTGAGTTTGGGTTAAAAATTTAAGACGTTACGAGCTTTTTTCAGCCCCTGTATTAATTGTAAACAAAACTCACGATTCCCTCACTCCCTGCTTCTGACCTTGATGATGGCACTACTTCCAGCAGCTATAAATGAAACTGAAAGCAGATTCACAAGGATAATTATGCCACAGCAGAGGCTTCAACACATTGTTTGTCCTGTAGAACTTTTTAAGGAATCTGGCACATGGGAGACAGGCTCCTGAAAGTATTCACTGAAGCCAGACCTCAAGCTTTCCCACTACTCCTATGGAGTGCTCAGTGGAGTGATCAATAACCTAGAGGAAATCAAATAAATATGGAAGTAGAAGTCACAGATCAAAGAGATAACAAAGGATTATTATTTTTCTCAAGCTTTAGGAGGGTGGTGAGGCCCTGGAACAGGTTGCCCAAGAGATGCTGTGGCTGCCCCATTCCTGGAAGTGTCCAAGGCCAGGTTGGACAGGGTTTGGAGGGACCTTGTCAAGTGAAAGGTGTCCTTGCCTACGGCAGGGAGCTGGGACTGGAGGATCTTTAACATCTCTTCCAACCCAAACCAGTCTGTGATTCTGTGATTCCATGATTTCCCAGAGCTTTATGCCACCAACAAACCCAAGTGTCCAAAGTTAATGAACTTCACAGAAGTATTCACAAAGGAAGTATTTTTAGGTATTACTTCCCTAATTAGAGCCTACACTGACTTCTCAGGGATATGGAATCCATTCCCTAAGACTGCTATGAACAGGAAACACAGATATGGGTCATACACCCTTGTGGAAACTGGGACACAAAAAAAAACCTAATTAAAAAAAAAAAAACTTGATTATTTACTCCTTCATTATGTCTTGATGATTATCATAGTATTCACAAGAATGTTTTAATTTGGGTTTCTAAAATATAAAGTGCTGGGGAAGTTTCACACCTTCCCAAAGCATTCAAACCATCCCAAGATAAGAAGGAGACTTGTGTTAGCAGCTTTTGCCAGCAACAAAAAAAAGCCTTGTAAACCCCATGAATCTAAGACCAAGCTTCTCTAAAGAACTCAAATGCTTTGATTGCTTTTGCACTCGCAGAATCATTTAGGTTGGAAAAGAGCTCCAAGACCATCGAGTCCAACCTGTGACCCATCTCCAGCTTGTCAACCAGACCAGAGCACAGTGTCCCACCCAGTTGTCTCTTGAACACCTCCAGGGATGGTAACTCCACCACTTCCCTGAACGGTCCCAATGCTTGACAACTCTTCCCATGAAGAAATTCTTCCTGATTTCCAACCTGAGCCTCCCATGGCACAACTTGAGGCTTGCTTCTTCTTGTTCTATTGCTTGTTACCTGGGAGCAGAGCCCGACCTCTACCTGGCTACACCCTTCTGTCAGGGAGTTCTGGAGTGAGAACATTCCCTGAGCCTCCTTTCTCCAGGCTGAGCCCCCCCCAGCTCCCTCAGCCACTCCCCACGATATCTAGACCCTTCCCCAGCTCCGCTGCCTTTCTCTGGAAAGGCTCCAGCACAAAAGGCTCAAACCAAGGTGGCAGAGACAGCAGGGATAAACTGGATGGTGTGAAATGGAGGAAAAGGTCTTGCTCTGCAGTGCAAAATGAGGAGGTGCCACGCTTTGATCAGAACAGAGGTCAGCACCATAAAAGAAACGGAACAAACAGTCTCCGACAGGCCACTCCGCCTGTGCCAACACAAGCGGTGCTGGTAGCTGCTCCATCGGACCCTGGGCTTGGGAATAGGACACAGAGAGAGAAAACACTACAGTTGCTTTCATCAGCAAGAAACTGGACCCTTTCCAAGCCTAACAACCTGAATGGATACTTTGAATAAGGTGCAAATGTACCCAGTGTTAAGGGCCGATTTGTGATACAGTGTAGCTGAGAGTGACTGCGGCCCCAGCACTGCGGCAGAACCCTAGGAGGACATTTCCCACCTTTCACCCTCCCGGGAAGGGACCGAGAGATGGCAGCTAACAGCTCAAAGGGTAAAATTCAGCTCTGCAACCACCCTTCCCAGACCCAGGTGAGTAAAATGTGGTGCACTCGGATAACCTGTTTGGCTGCTAGTACGGCCTGAGCAATCTCAGATGTGTTTTGTTTAAAGACAGTTGCCTCTCAGATCAAACGATGAAGATTAGGTCATTTTTCCAGGCTTATCCATTGGAAAAGTGATATCCTCGTAACACCACACCACAAATCTCAGGTGGTAGTGCTGAGATTACCTATATTCACTTACAGTTCTCTTTTCTGCCTCTCGTGATGACAACAAATATATAACATAAATGCTACATAACATATATAATGTTTTATATAACAATAACAAGTAATAGAAGTTTTAATTTGTGCTTGCACCCTGATATAAACCAGTAAAAATCAATGCATTTGCATTAATTTTAATGCCAAAAAAATTATACAATAACAGAAGTATTATTGTCACTTATCTGCTATCACACATCTCATGGGGGTGTGGTTTGAGATTTCTGTGCAGACACACCAGGAAGTAGGAGGTAGGTGGCTGGAATATTCAGTTTATTCCTCCTGCATCACATCAAACTATCATCTGCAGAAATATTTATAAAGGTATTGTTCAGTTTAGACCTTGTACCTAAAGAGTAGAGGTAAATCTTCTGAGTTAGGAGGTTAAGAGTCTGTGTCAGTTTATTTCCAGATGACTTGGAAATAATGTAATTTAACAGTGGGGCTCTTACAACCAGGGCAGTCCTCTTATTAAGAACAAACAGAAGCAGGATGAACTGAACAAACATGTGACAGGATGTTATGGTGGGATTTCAGCAACATGAAGATTTGGGAGGAACTGTAGACTCCATGATAAGCGCCAGTTGAGGATTTGTTTAAAAAGCAATGTTTAATTTCATAGGTGCTGCAGACCTGATTGGTGCTCTCCAACATCAGCCAAATAAGAGAAACAACACCTAAGTAGTCAAATAACAACAATCTCTTTTCATTTCTGTAAAATATAACTGGAATAGGTATTGTTGGTTTGAAACACCAATTCCAAAATACCCACAGTGAACCAGTGCATAGAGCCGTTACTGATTTTTATAATCATGTGTTTCTGTGGTTAAAATAATTTTTTTCTCCCCAACAGGTCTAAAATATAAAATGGAAAAAGCCCATTTCTTCAATGAGGAAGCCCCAATTTAAATATTTAACGTATTTAACTTATATTTATACTTGTATTTAACATTATATATAACTTTGGTTACTGCAGGACTTGGCCTGCCACAACGGAGGCAACAGTAGTAATATTCCAAGTACACTTTAGGGATGAAAATCTGAGGTAGGGGTCCTAAGGGCTGAATCAGAGAATGATGACACATTTAAAGGGTTTCATTGAAGAAATATGGTCGAATTGACATGGCCATCTTAATGGTTGTCATTTTTAGTGACATTGTAAGAAAATTGTTGCAAAACGGGTTTGGAGGTTACTTTTGAGTGCGGAGTGCCCGGTGAGAATGAACTGTGTGGACGAACACAGAATCTCACAATCACTTATGTTGGAAAAGACCTCCAAGACCACCGACTTCAGCCTTGGACTGATCACCACCTCATCAGCTTGACATCACTTTTAAACGGAATTCGGTGCGTTGCGGTTTCACTGACCGCCGCTATTACTGATACTCTACCAATGTATTTTTCTGACTCTTTTAGCGACGCCCCACGGATTTCTATTAAAAGAGGTCTTTAGAGGTTGCTTTTTAATGCATTTTGTCCGCACTGTATGGCAGCCCATCACTTTTAAGTGGCATTCTGCGGGTTGTGGGGTTTCAACACGGGCCGTGCCCTCACGGGGTTTTCCCGCCCTCGGCGCGCTCCCTCGCGCTCCGGGGACAGCGCTGCCCCCACAAACCACGGGGCCCGCCGGGCCCTGACGGGATAACTCGGCACCGCTGGGCCCACGGGAGGCTCTCGGGGGAAGATTCCCGGAGGAAGGCTCCCGGGGGAAGGTTCCCGGAGGAACGTTCCCGAGGAAGGCTCGGCCGCGGTACCCGTTGCCCTTACGGAGGCGGAGCGGGCTGAAGGCTGAGGGTGATGACGCGGGCGGCGGTTCCGGCGCCGGGGCGGTGACCGAGGCGGCGGCGCGGGCGGAAGGAAGGGAAGGAAGCGGGGGAAGGGGGTGTCTCGCCGCCACCGCCGCGGTCCCATTGCCGGGAACAGGGAAGGGACGCGAGGGCAGCGGGAGCGGGCGGCGTGAAGGGAGAGGAGAGCGAGAGCGCGCGCGGCCCGAGGGGAGCGAGAACGGCGCGAGCGGCGCCCACGGGAAGTATCGCGAGAGTTGGCGCGGCGGCGGCGCCGGCGCTAGAGGTGACCGAGGCAGCGGCGGCCGCGGGCGCCTCCTCCTCTTTTTCCTCCTCCTCCTCCTTCTTCTCCTCCTCCTCCTTTTCCTTCCTCTCCGGCCATGGAGAAGGCGGTCGGCGCGGCGGTAGTGGTGACGGCGGAGGAGGGAGGCGGTGAGGGCGGCGGCGGCGAGGCAGGCAGTGCCACAGCAGGGCCCGGTCCCCCGGAGGGGCCGAGCGGCCCCGCNGGCAGCGACGACGAGGAGGAGGCGGAGGAAGAGGAGGAGGAAGACGAGGAGGAGGAGGAGGAGGAAGAGGAGGTCTCCGAGGTACGGCGCAGGGGAGGCCCCGGGGGTTTCCCTGCTGATCCGGTTTCATAATTCCAAGCTGCTCCCGGCTCCCCCCGCCCTCGGCCCTGCGGCAGAGCCGGGAAGGGGCAGCACCTCGTGGCGGGGGCATGGCCGATCCCGGCCTCCGTTCACCCCCCGCCTCGGGGAGCGGCCGCCGCTTCCCCCTGCTCGCCGAGGCGCGAGGCCGGTGCCCCCAGTTTTCCCCAGGGGTCGGAGGCTCCCTGGGAGCCACAGCCCGCCTTCATCCCTGCTGTAGCTTCATCCCGAAGGGAGAGGCCCAGGAGCTGCTGCAGGTGCTCTCTGCCGCCGTGCTGTGTGCCATGTGCTATATCGCGATGCATATGGGAGCCGGGAGAGGGAGAGCCGAGCGGTGGCAGTGCTGCTGGCAAGGCCGGGATGAGGCTCGGGAGATAGGCCGGAGTGCTGGCTGCGTGGCTGGAAAGGTGTTGGCGCGCCCAGTGGTGGGAATAGGTCGTCTTGGAGAGAGCGTGCAGGTAAAGCAGGTGAAGGTGCAGCTAAAGAAGGTGAAGGTGCAGCCAGGCAAAGGCTGCCAGAGAGCCCAGGCTGCTGAACTGTTGTGTGACGCTTTCTCTGAACCTGACAGCCGCCCTGATTCCATGCAATGCAGAAACAAGCCCAGGGAAGCATTAATAACTCGATTTTGTCCAGTGTTAGGTTTTTCAGGTAGGTATCGTTGGAAAAGGCCAGAAAGGCTGGGAGCTCCTTATTTGCATATGTAGTCACACAGGGTTAGTTTGCTGAATGGTTTTAATTCTGTAACCTCCCCAGCTGAACATTCACTTCCNTTAACCCCCCCCGGTTAACATTCCCTTTCCCTTTTTTTTTTTTTTTTTTTTTTTGAGTAGTGTCCGCAAAAAAGTCCACTTGAAGTTTTTTAGCTTTTCTTTGAACTTGGTTTCTAAGCGGTTTGGTTTTCAAGTGATATATCTATAGTTCTGTTAGAAATTGGGCAGGAAGGAAGAGTCTGATAGGTTCAAGGAAGGGCTGGGCTAGGATGGTGATAGGTTTTTCCATGGTTAAGCAGCACTCTTCATTTTATTCCTGCTGAAGTTGATACAAGCAGTATTTTATCCAACTTTTTGAGATAAATTGCACGCAGTGAGCATGTTTCAACAAGTCAGTACACTGGGCATTTTGTTTCTGTGGTGTTGAATTCTAGGAAAGTCAGTATCATTGTGTGGGTAGAAGTTTTTGTGGTGTAAGACTTGTAGGATAACTGGTTTGCTGCTGAACTGTGCTGTCCAGCAGTCCTACAGATGCTTGGGGAACTCTGTTGAGCAAAGACCTTTGAGTTTTGCTGCGGTGATGTGTGGTAAAGGGATGGAGGCCCCTGAGTGACTTCAATGTATCATCGGTTGACAAGCCCTGAGATCAGTGGGGTGTGATGGAAACAGTCAGCAGAATTTGTATCCATGAGACCTAGTTGCAAAGTCGCAGGCAGGTTTTATTTAGCGCTCCTTCTTCCCAATGGCTCCTTTTACTGGGAGCTTGCAGATGGAATCGTGTGTGGCAGGACAAGAGGGGCAGAGACAGCTGAGGAGCACAGGTAGCTGTTGAGGAAATCCCTGGATGAGGTGAGCCTTTGCTTGTGTGCTGTGCCTTACAGAGCCATGGGCACCTATTTCACATGCTTTAAGACCTGCAGAGAGAAAAAAAACACCAGTGATCACTAAATATGAGGCAGCAAAATACTTCACTTCTTTTTGACAGAGTGACATGTGCTATAGATACTGACACAGGGAGTTAGTTTGTGAAGGCAGTTTGTGCATCTGGAAGGTTCCCTGATGGTTTCATCTTATACTGTAAGTAAAGGCTTTCCCAGGCTGCGTGGTCTGGGATTAAATATTAAGTGGGGCTAAGTAAGCAAGTGAATAATGCTGAGATGATGAAGTGCAGGCTTCACAACAAAATATATGCCACATACTTCATTTATAATTGTTCTTGATCATGCAGGTTGCTTGCAAAAATCTGTTCTAGTCTTTCTCCTAGTGACTGCAGGACAAAATGATGCAGCTTGTAGAATATGCACAGCTAAAATCACAGTTATTAGGAATGTGAACACGAGTATGGCCTGATTAATGGAGCAAAGCATCCAACTTGAAAGTCCTTCCCAGCAGCTCCTGGGAAGGAAATGTGTTTTGAGTGTGCTCAGTGAAAGGGAGGTTTCCTTGTCTGAAGGCAACCTGATGGTTAGTTTTGGCTTTTAGAAGCTTAAAAAAAAAAAAAAAAAAGTCATCCCACTGTGGAAACAAAGGAGGTTTTAGTTGTTTGGGGTTAAAATTTTTATTTCAGGTTTTCTTTGATTTGGATTTTCTTGAGTTGTGCCCAGCTCTGCAGTTGGATTGTGGTCTTCTGACCACGGGCAGTCTGGAAGGCACATAAAATGAAAAACACAAAGAAATGTAAGTTTTTGGTTTTGCTGTAAATGGAAACTACTGTGGGAACGCTGCAGAAGCTGCTGTTCCCTCCCAACCATTCCCTTCATTATCTCTGTAAACTTAAGACAGTTTGTCTTAGGCTATTTTTTGCCCTTCCCATGCTTAATACATTAAGACTTCTCTAATCTCTGAAGCAAAGTGCTTCTAGATTTGACTGCTAATGAGACAGCTTCTAAAAATCAGGAGTACGGTAGCTACGAGTCCAAGGAGTTCTAAAGGGAAACCTGGCACATCCTAAGTCATAGAAACCCCAGGAGTAGAAAGATATTGTTTGGCTTAGTTGTTGCTGAACTGATGGAATGGAATAAAGAGTTGTAATCAGAGGTTTTCATCTCTGTGTCTAAACTCCATCAGATCTCAATGTGGAAACACAGGCACTGTGGAGAGCTTTGGGAGAAGTTTAATGGAAATTTCATGCCAACAACTTAATGAGCTCCTGTGACACTGTTCATGGCAACCTCTAAGGTTGGTTTTTTAAATTGAAGCAAATTACTGCAAAACCCTGATATTTTAGTTAGTGGGATCTGCTGTTGTCTGTAAATGGCAAATTGCCTTTTCCCTAAGAAAACAGTCAATAAAAAAAGGCAACTTTTCTCATTACACAGGAGGAGGAATCTTAAATATGAGAAAAATGACAGTAGGAGTTACATAGGTCAGCTTGCAGGTTCCTTGAAAGTGTTCTTTTACATACAGACTTTGTTCAATTCTTCAGTTCACAGTGAAATAGTGTATAAAATGAGCAGGTCCTCATAGCAAGTTGCTGCTTAGAAACCTGATGTCCAGAATGCATTAAGTCCTCTTATTTAGCACTGAAAGGTTCAGTTGTGCAATAAAAATTGTTTGCAAGTTTATTTCAAGTCTTTGAACTTGGAGGATATTTGCTACTGGCAGTGAAATTTATAATTGCCCTTAATATCCATCATAAGAGGTTGTACATTACATATTGTCCATGAATCTTGTGATGATCCTAGGTGTAGATTCATCTTGGATTTGTGTGTATTTATTACTGTACCTTCTTACTTTTTTTTTCCTGTTACTGGATTCTTATGTGTTGTGCAAATTCACTTTCCAGAATATAATCCTCAATTAACTACACCTGAAATCACTGCCCTGTGTAAAGGATGCTTTTTCAGATGTTTTGGCTGTTTTTTGAGTATTCTTGGTTTTACTTGTGCCTAAGAAAAAGTTCATTTTTGTTTTTTCAGCTGCAATTGAATTAGTAACTGAACTGAGCTAGTAAGATGAAGTAAGTAGAACAACAAAACACCACCAGTCCTCTAAAATTCCTTCATGCAGAAGAAACTACTCTGAATTCCTTGGATTCAGATTTAAGGTGTTAATCTGGGACCTTGGGCTTCCTGGTGTGGTTTCAAGAGCATCACAGGCACATGGTTGTAATACTTAAATTGGAAAAGACTTGAAGAGCTTAGGTGTTCAAATGAGCTGATTTGAAACACAGAATTTATTTTATAAGCCTTTTCTCTTTTTTTAACCCTAGCAGTCTTCATCAGAATCCTGGAATAAGGCCTTTGGATTCTGCAGGGCCAGTATGTCTGGCTTGACCACTATGTGATGCGTTCACTTTTCTGCCATTACTTTCATGTCCTTGGGTCCTCACAGACATGACTGAACATGCAACTAATTGGGCCCTGTCCTCCTGAGTGTGTGACATCCCGAGGTGCAGTTCGAGCTCAGATTCTGCTGCACTGTTTATGTTGTAATTCTTTTTTTTTCCTGTCTATTTTTGCTGTGTTTTGCCTGTTCCACTGCTTCATCCCTTAAAGAAATACCTTAGGATGGTTCTCAAAAATCCCAGAAATCTCAGAGCTGATCCCAGGGCTGTTGGTAGGGGAATCCCACAACCAGGTTTCACAGTAGTGAAGTGTGCTGTAGTTGACCTCAGGAAGCGTTAGCCAAAACTGTTTAACATCCATTCCTTATGGTTCCTAGACTAGGTTCCAGCAAAATCAGTTTGCTTAGACCTAATGCATATTTTCTTTTTTAATTTCTTAAATATTACTATATTTTTGTGTCCTTTATTTAATTCAAGTAAGCAGTGAATATCTGGGTTGAAAAAGAAACCCCCAGCATAAAGTGACCACTGTGGAAGGTGGAGTTCAATATTGGCAGCACCATGTGAATTTGTTTACTTCCTCAGATATTTCTTCAGGAAATACCCTTATAAACATAATTCCTAACAAACACCCCACATTTTAAGCCAGTAATTCAGTTCTGTAAAGAGAATGGTTTCTCTGCAAGAGATTTAGTTGAGAGAATTTCCTCATCTGTCAAGGTTGAAGGCAAATGGGATTATGTGTGTTTGTTGTTTTCACTCTATCTGTGGTTTAAAGCCAAAACTGTTGGTGCTTATTTAGGATATAGCTGATTTGCAATTGGATTTAGGAATTGAAAAATCAATGCTGCAGATCCAAGATAAGTAAGAAGCCTTTGTTTTGGGGGTTAAGGGAACAAGCCCTTTTAACTTGATGTTAAACAAAAATTGCCTAAATTTGTTATTAGTGTTTTTAGGCCATCTGAGCAGAATCCATGGCTGCCTTGGTGTAGACATGGTGTGGTTTTTTTCTGAAATGCTGTGCTTCTGGTTTCTTGATAGTGTGGCTTTGTAGGTGACTCAATTGAAATGACATCCTGAAGACGTGTTGTGACTGTAGAGCTTCTGCACCTCTGTGGGACTTTTGTCACGTCCATAACTTTTGATCTGTTGAGAAAGAAAGCCACTGGTAAGGAAGGATAAATGCTGGCAAACGGTTTGGGTAAGGGCATTTAGCTAACATGTGTACTTAGGGAAAAAGTCTTCCTTAAAGTGAAGTTCCCTTTACCAGTGAAAATCAGTATGTCTTGGTGTTAGCGTGGGAATTCTGGTGACCTCCAGCCAGTCATTGTACAGTGTCCACAGGAATTCTGGGAAAAAACAAATCCATTGTTGACCAATGAAGGGCAGCATTTCCTCTCTGTTTCCACTGAGCAGTGCTTTGTGTTAATCAGTACTGGGAGAGGTTATCTCAGTATTCCAGATGTTTTTCAGCCAGGTTATCCCCCATACACCATCCTAAGCTCGTGACTGTGCAAAGAGCTAAAGCCACGCGGAGGTGTTACTTAACTTGTGTCATCTTGTTTTCACATGAGGTGATAGTCGTACACCAGGCTAAAAATCAGCCACAGTGCCAAGCACGTCTTAAATACATCCTTGTTCATGCTTGCACTATTTTCTTTTAAAAAGTCTGGCTGTTGTCATTAGGATGATTTTGTTGGTGTTACCCAAAGCAGTTTTTGATAAATTCAAATTACTGGTGTTTGATGTACAGGAGTTACTCCTCTTCTGTGTTTTACCTGCATCCTCAAATTCCAGGAGTATAATGGTGTATTCTAGGAAATGGGCTGAAGTAAACCTTGATTTTATGTTTTTCCCTCCCCCACCCCAATAGCTTATGTGGTATTAATCATCAAGAGTGGATAACATGTCCAAATAGGCAGCTGCTCAGAGGTAGAAAACAGCAAGAAAGATGTTGGAATATTAAGAAATACGATGAAATATTGCTATTTAGAATATCAGTTTGGGGTTTTGGCTTTCATTTGCGTTAAGTTCAACTTGAAACAATCAAAAGGCGTCTAGATTCTTTATCTTTTTGGTTAAAATTGAAGGCATCTTGCACACAGTAATACAAATTCAAAGTGCTGCTAAGGGGGCTTGCTTGTATTTGGTCTCAGGTTTGCTTCCCCTTGCCCTAAGGAGCAGTGAATGGTTGTTTCTGAGTCTGTACATCTGTCCAGCTGCTCAGGAGCAGTTTTGGGGATTACAACCCCAGCAGAAGGGGAGTATCTGAAACTGCCCCCCCTCGGGTGGGGAGTGATTCAGAGATAAGAGGAGGAGGGTCGTTCTCATCCTCCCAGCTATACCTCCCAGTTCTGCCCACACACGAGAAAAAACCTAAACACTTTAACAAGAAGCTGGAGCTTCCTAGTGCATCTCTGTCTGGCAGGTGACTCACGTGTTTTCCTGTCCTGGAGCTTTCCCCTTCCCAAACTTCAGGTATTCTTGCCTTTTGTTCGGTCTTGTCCTGAAATGCTTTGCCCGTGGAATTTTCCTCTTGAAGTTGTTCTGCAGGTGTGAATTGTTCTCCTCCACAGAATGGGGAACAATGCTTTAATGAAGCTGAAATTTTCAAGTCATGATGTGACTTAGTTTTTTCCTCAAGTGCTCAGTGCTGTTCAGCCCCTGCATCAGCGTGGGTACTCATCCCACTAAACTGGGGGAGTTGGGCTTGGAGGAAGGGAAAAGAAAAAAAAGAAGACATTCAGTGCTCCTCCCAGCCACTTGGGAAATGATCTCGTTGAAAAAAAACCTCAGCAACAGAAAAAACACGTTTCCAGTTGATCAGTTCCTGGATCCAGTTTGTCAGGCACAAGACCTTGTGCTGACACAGCGAAGAGCAGGAACTCGGGCAGGGAGGAGGATGAGCACTGCCTCTTTCGGTGGGATAGTTCATTTAAATGCCTGTCATAGAAAACACTTGCATTGTTTCTGTGGACTCCAATTGGTAAGAATGGGGATCAGTGAGAATTTTTGTCTTCAAGGGCAAACTGGTCCTCTTGACACTTCCTCTGGAACAGATAAATCACACAGAATTCTTTTTTTGCGTGTGTGGCTTAAAAACTTAGAGTTTCTTCAGATAAAATCAGCACTGACTTGTCTCTGGTATTTGTTCAAGTTCTTGAAAGCAGTGTATTAAGGATAGGGAGAAAGAGAGGAATTAAGCAGGATTTTATTAAAATACTGCAGCATTTTGGTTTATCACCATCACTTTTGTGTCGTTTAGTGCAGTGCAGCAAAGGAGTCACTTTGAAGACTGACTACAAAAGTCACAAAGCACAATTGTGATCATAACATAAAAAAGCCAAGCTGGCTTAAAGAAAAAAAGCACTTTGAACGTAACAGTCTGCTCCATGGATGAACATATGCCTTCTGTCCATCTCCGTCACTAACAGAAGTGAAAGCTGGCATAACAGCATGCTGGTATTTTTGTAGAGAATCAGCTTGATCAAGGAACTCCTCAGGGATAAATATAGTGGCCAACTTTGTATGCTAAACCTCAGAAAAGGGCTTTTCTGGAGCTTGCATGAGGGGGAAATGTCTGCAGTTCTGTGTAAAATCACTCTCTAAATGCATTTGTGCAGGTACCTGCGCCACAGTTGGGTTCTCCAAAAATACTTAGGATAGAAAATAGCACAGTGCAATGGGTTGACTTAACAGCTTACCTCTGCCAAGAGGGGGGAATCTCTGCCTCTGTGCCCTCTGTAGCTGAGCACTGGCGGAGCAGCTGTGCCAAGTGCTGTGTTTGTTATGAAAGTTGATATGGATTCTAATTCCTCCTGTGCTTTGGAACAGTTGCAGGCTGCTGTGTCCCAGCACCGCTTAGTTACATCAGAGTATGGCCAAAACTTCACTTAGGGCTTCAAAAGTCGTACAATAATAATAATTTACTGGTTTTGAAGAAGTGTGTGAAGCAGTGACACCCAATAAGTACTTCCTAGAGTGAATTAGTCTTGAAGTAAGGTTACCAGTAGAACTCTCAATGAACTTCATTTGAAAAAAAAAAATTTACATTAGAAAAATATTTCCAAAATGTTTTCAAGGAAGGCAGATGTCTTCAATGGTGGCTTTCACTGTAATCCAGAAATGGCTGTTACAGAGTATGCAGCCTTTCCAAAAAACATCGGAATACTTGTTAATAGAAATAACTCAAGCAATTGATTTCATAACGAAAGTATTGTGCACCCAGTCCAGAAGATACTTAAGTTTTTAAAAAACTTTTTGTCAACTTCCAAAGCATTTTTTAAACTTGGTTAGAGTAAAATAATTCCTTCAGGCTCTGTGTGTATGATATAATTTAAATGTGGTGGAGGGGAAGAGGTTCTGCTATGGGAGGGGGGGCCTGTGTGTTGGGTTGACAGGGGACCTCAGCTCACCTGCTAAGACCATGAGGGGTTTAGCCATGCTATTGAAGAGGGTTTAAAATTTTTTGTGGTTGGACTCCTGAAAGCCTTTAGGGTTAGTCTTGGGCTAAAATCAGGTTCTTACTGCGAGCACATCTTGAATTGAGGGCAAATGTTGTGAGTTAAATGTTGTATCTTCTGGTAATCAATTGAACCTGTGATTTTATTTCTGAAGGCCCAACAAAGAAGAGACTGAGAACAGAGGGTACTGAACTCCAGTGTTTAGCTAGAAGTGTTTCCAGCTGGCAGCTGGTCTAGCTACACTGGTAGTAAATGCTGGGGGTTGTGCTGTGTGGTCCCCAGTCTGTCCTGATCTTCCAGATAACCTCAGATGAAAAAGGAAATTAACAACCATATTAAAAGAAAATAGAAATTACAGTAGTATCTCATTTTTTATTCAGCTTAAGTATTTTCCCTCTTCAGGCTTATCTAACAGCTTGCTGTGTTAAATTCCAGGCTTGATATTGCTGTCAATGAATGGAGGAGATTTTCCAGCCATTTTAGTCTGTGAATTTGAAGATGCTGAGTAACTCTGATTATGGAGAGTTTTGTAAAAGAAAGAAACATAGAGTACATTGTTATGGTCCCTGCTTTTGGAATAGGTTTCAAAATCTGGTATTAACCAAGTCCAAATTAATTATGAACAGCCTATCTGAATACAGAGCTGTTGAAACAACCATCTGGTTCACAGCCAGGAAAAGGAAGATGGGGACATCCCGATCCAGCAGATCCTGGATTAGAATTTGATGTGAAAATACTTGATATAATATCCACTTTTTTAGAATTTGTGCATATAAGTAAATGATGGATGGGGCTACTTGAAAAGAAAGAGGAGACTTTGTCCTAAGAAGTGGCTTTTCCTGGTTGAAGGTTTCCTACCTGTCTATAGGGAACATGTCTGCACTTAAAAACTTTTCAAGAACTTGCACTGAAATTTTCATGCACTAATGTGGAGATATCTTGGATTAGTACCTGCCTTAAGATATGACAGGCATTAGTATGAATGTTGTTGGACTGTACATGCTGCCTCATTACACACAGCTTTTCTGTCACCAGTATTTCACATGTGGAATGAGAAAGGAGTATATGTTCATTCATTTTAAGAAGGATCTTCCATGTCCCAAGTTGTCTTTTCTGAACATGTCCTTCATTTCACTTGTGTTTATCCCCAACACCAGAGTTCTTTAGTGTGTTCAAAGTCCTTGGCCCAAGGACTTGGAGCATTGTGTTATCCAGTGAACACTTCCTGGGTTTACTTTATGGATTACGTAAAGGAAGATCTCTTATAGAAACTCCCCTTAGACAAAAATGTGTGCCACCAATCTTACACCTCTGCTGAAAAACCCTTTTAAAATGCTCATATAATTTCATCTCCCTTTTTCACCTTTTGTCAGGTACATTTGGATTTGCATTGGGCAGTTCCTCCTTAGCAAAATCATAGGGGCGATCTTCACATGGTTGCTTTTTAATGATGTTCTTGTTCAGTTCATCTTCAGGCCAGTGCTGTGGATGAGTAATGATACTTTCCTCCTTTTTCCATGCTTAGGTTTGCCTTAGGGAGTTGAAATCCAAAAGAATAGGGCTGATGAGCAGGGTTTGTCTCTCCCTGTGCTTGCTTACTGGGCTATAAAACTCTGCTCAGGTGTCAGATGCATTTAGGCAGAGATAAAGAATTTATTCAGAAATGTTTTTATATTGTGCATCTAGCTTATGTCTGGAGATGGATGGTGTAAGAATAAGAGGCTGCTGAGAAAATGAAGATGAATAGCCCATGACTCTTGACTGCAGTGTTGCAGTCCCACTCCAGACAGAGCTTGCTTTTGATGTTCCCTGTCTTCAGGTTCCTGGGAAAAGTGCTATAAACTGAGTGCGTTTGGACTGAGCTTGTATGATCTGTTAGTGAATCCTCATATTTCTCTTAACTTCCTGGCATGATGGTGCTAACTCTTAATTCAGTTGTGGAATTAATCGACTTTTTTATTGAGCCTTGAATGAGAAATCATCTATAAAATGGTAATGGAGCTGGAATGCTGAAATTCCTAATGCCCCAGCTATTACTGGGAGGATGTCTCCACCTCTTTGAGAATGCTTCTCTGGGCATGGAGTCCTTCTATTCCCTGATCCCACCACATCCTGACAGTTCGTGCAAACTTCCAAGTCAACTTCTGTAGCGCAGTACTTCTGTTTAGGAAGAACAGATCAGAGGAGGGTTTTATGAAGGGAACTGGGGAAGTAACTCCATCAGACAGGTCATAACTATCTGAGTCTCTTGTCAACACTCAGTCTTGAAACTTTTTAGTGTTTTGCAGTCTTTTAAATGGGCATAAAAAACCTCAGGATGTGTTAATTGTGGTGCTTTCAAAGGTAGCTCAGTCAGACACCTTTTCAAGATCCTAGTTTCCCTGGAGCTGTGGAAAACCTAGATCTCAAGGATACCATAAGGAACAGAATTTCATCCTTTCCAACTTTGTCTCTTTACCAAAACGAGTAACACTAACTGAACAGAAAACACTGAATGTGTCAGAAGGGTCTGGAATGCCTGCTGCTGCCCTAGGCCAAGGGAAGAATAGGCTGGAGGGAAATGAAAGATCTGTCTTTCCAGAAAAATTAGTTTTTGAGTGGGAAATCCTCTTGGATAGTCAAAAAAAGTTGTTACATGCTTGATAGAGAAGAAAAATATGTGACTTTGTTATCAGAGTTTCCTTGTCTGTGGGAGGCAGTGGAGCTGAATCAAGGGGGTGTGATAATGAGAATGGGCAGCAAGGATCATCTTGTGACTGTATAACTCACGTGAAAGTTCCACTGCAGCTTTTGGCAAGAAAGTCTGAAATGCTTAGAGAGAGACACTAAATTATAAGGCTAAGGGAATCAAAAAATCAGAATAAAAGTATGTCTTCAGTATTTATCAGGTTAAAGTCCATCATCCCTGCACATCCCACCCCACTAATGAAAATGAAAGGAAGAAAGTAGGTTTCTTTTATTTGAAATTCACTAAAGCACCTGCCTGGAGGATGTTGGAAATTTAGTCAGGCTGACAACTGCAGAACTGTGATTGCTGCAAAAAGTGAAGAAAAAGAAACCAATATACAATGTGAAAATAGAAAAAACAGATGGGGGTTGTGGCTTCAGGTGCTGCCTGAGTTTCGGGTTTGGACTCACTTGTTTTTATGTAACCATTGAGGAGCTGGAAGAAGGAGTTGGATGAATCTCTCTGGAGGGAGAACCTGAAACAGTAGGTTTAAAGCCCATTTTGTTTTGTATTGGCATAGAATGAAGGGACCTTAAAAACTGCACCAAGCAGTGCCTGATGCAAACTGCCACAAAGCAGAGATTATGCTTTTGGGCTATAACAAAATTTTTGTATTTAGGAAAGAAAAGATGATACAAGAAGTAGCAGAGAAGAACTTTTTTGGTGTCTTAGTGGTTATACTGATATGATGGAGAGCTGCAAGTGAGAGGCACACCTGGGGCTGTAGTTCCTAATGAAGGTTGATAAATCCTAGCGTGTTTATCTGGAGCAGTGAATACCCTTAGGGGTGGTGTCTGTTTGGGGAAACATTCAGCTCTGACTTAGTTGCAAAGGGGTTTGAAAAACTGTTTTTTTTTTTTCTAAGAGCAGATAAGGAGAACTGGACTCAGTCCAGCAAAATGAACATAGGTGGGAGTATCATCACTCTAAAAAAGGAAGAATTGGGCCCAACACAAGTTTGAAGCTGCCTTTGAAAAATCTGTCTGGATATTCCTTGCACCATCAAGTATTTTTCTTTGATATCAAGATATCCTGTATCCCGTGGTGGTTTTTTGTTTCATGTTAGAAGAGAAAAGTTGGTCATTTGAACGTTTTAATGATGGGATTTTTCCCTTAGTGTGTTAACTGAGTTTTCGGATTTCAAGGGTATTTCTAATTAATGTGAAATGCTCATCTTGTGTTTGTAAGTGTATCTTGTTTGGATTTTTCGTTGTGATAGGTACCTCAATTTTCAAGGTATTCCATATGACAGTGGTGGGGTATTTGCCTCTTGGCACTCTACATTTAGCAGATAATCAGTATATCACAAAATTTGGGCTGGAAATTCACTCTGGTTTTTTGTCTTAACTGTCTCAGGAGCTTTTGGCTTCTGTCTGTCTACCTACTTCTGTAAAGGGAAATACTTGGGAAAGCTAGCTAAAGGGGATAACTGAGTGATAATTTGTTCTGGATTGAAGGCCTGTTTTCAACTCCCCTTTTTTTCTTCTCAGAATAATTTGGTTTTTTTAGTAATTAATGCACCTCGTGATTTTGCTGAATAAGGTGTTAGTAGCTGCACGGGGCAGGGTTTAAACGACCCAACCTTGACACTGTGCTCTGTGGCTCTGAAAACACACAAAACAAGTGTGTTTATATGCTTTGGGACAGTTGGTGACCAGTACTGCTCGATCAGCTGTAAATAGATAACAATGTGCTTTTGTGATATAAGAGTGGGAATTGTCTGATCAATTGTTCAATGCTCACATTTCTGGGTGCCAGAATCTGTCTCGGATCAATGGTTGAAATGCTTGTGCTTCAGGGTGACGTGATGCCAGTTCAAAATTGGTGGTGGCTTGCATGGTACTGGAAGGTTGGAATGAAAAATCTTCTTAAAAACTCTCTGTGAGCTCTTGAGTGTGTACAGCTCCGCTCTGCATGAACAACTGTGTTCTTGTGGAGCTTTTTATTCTCCCTTTGGTCATTTCCACATAGTTACCAGTGCTGTGTGGGGAACACAGTGCAGACTAAAGCAACTTTGATTCGTACCCATTCCCTAGCTTTGCTTTTCCCAAGGGTTCCCCTTCCTTTAACATGCTTCAGGTGGCTTGAAATAGGACTTTGTTCCCTGTTTTTAAGACTGTCTCCTCAAGATGCACTTCAGATGTTCTCTCTCCCACCTTCTGTGTGGGGAACAGAAGGGTTTTGTGTGTTTTAGGCTCACAGAGTGTAAGGGATGTGATGGATGGACACAGCTCAGACAGCTGCGTGGTTTTAGGGTACCTCTTGATCGGGAGAAAAGGCTGATTTTTAGTAGTGGATGGTAATAAATGAGGGCACTGAGTGGATTGTGCCCTTCATCATAAAGCTAAATAAAGATCTTTAGCTTTCAAGTAGGAGCTGAGATGTTTTGAAGAGATAATATGTCTTATCTTTTCTAATCAAACAGTTCAAGTAATTCCTAGAGCTGGACTTGAAAGTGAGGAAGAAATGGGTTTGTGTTTACCTGTGCAGAATTGAAGATGTATTTCGTGACCTGTGTGTAAAACCCAAAATCACACAGTAGAAACCAAAGAAATTAATCACAAGGGTCTAAGAATTTTTTTGGTTTTCCCCTGGAAAGTTCTTTTTTATTTTATTTCTTTATTTTTCAGGAACAGAGTGGAAGCATGCGTTAAAGCCTTTACACCACTATGAGATCTTCAGTAAAACATAAAGAGTTGGGGATGGGCTTTTTGGAATTTGGTATTCCATACTGTAAATATTTTTGAAGTGAGATGATGAGATATCATTTGGCAAATAAATACTGCTTTCGAAGCCAGCACCAGAGAGCTGCATATTAAGGAGGGCCAGGGGAGAGGGAGAGGGATTGGGTGTTGAGGTTATTGAGGTTTTGAGCATGAAATTTGGAATGTTGAGGGTGACTTGCTTTCAGTGCCAGGCAGGTTCTTCACTGTCCTCACGGCTCACACATAGACCCTGAGTTCTCGCTTCTCTCATGATGTGAGGGAAGCTCTGAATTATTCTTTCGCTTAGGGTTTTGTAAGTGAAGTGATGCTGTTGCAGACGACTCTGTAGTTTCCCAGGCTGGGTGGGAAATGGTCCAGCTCTGGAGGTGATTCTGTTCCTTCTCCTGAAAATCGTGTGCTTGTTTTGTAGAGCTGGAGGAGATGAGGCCATTCAGTTTGCCCTGTGTGGAGCAGGCAGCTGCTTTTGTTCCTGTGTAATGCTGTCTTTCCATTTGAAAATGTTTTCAGTTGTGTCATGTGCTAAGTATCTCTAACTCAGTATTAAGCTGTGTGTTTTAAGGTGTGGTTGGTTTTCTTTTTTTTTTCACCCCTTTTTTTTTCTTTTTTTCCCTTTCTTTTTTTGTTTGTTTGGTGGGTTGGTTTTTTAAAATTTGTTTTTTTGGTTTTGTTTGTTTGGGTTTTTTGGTTTGTTTTGGGGGGGTTTTTTGTTTGGTTTTTTGGATTTTGGTGTGTGTGTCTGTGTGATATAAGGTATCTGTTAATTCTTTCTGAGGCTCAGAAGAATGAATAACTTGTCTTTTGAGACATGAGTGTTATGTGGGAGGTGGTGGCTGGTTTTTCTTTTTTCTTTTTTTATATATATACAAAGNTTTGGTGTGTGTGTCTGTGTGATATAAGGTATCTGTTAATTCTTTCTGAGGCTCAGAAGAATGAATAACTTGTCTTTTGAGACATGAGTGTTATGTGGGAGGTGGTGGCTGGTTTATCTTTTTTCTTTTTTTATATATATACAAAGAAATTCTTCAAGCTGTCAGGGACAGCTTTGTACTTGGACTAATGTTTGTGTGTTATTGCTGGATTTCATGTATGCAGGAACAGTTGGAAGCTGCCCTAAAAGCATGACTCCAGAGGAACCATGGAATATTGTTCTGTGGTTCTTCCTTGAATTAATTCTTGTAAAACAGTGTAAAATCTGGGGTGTTCCCTAAAGTGGAAAAATAGTATGGGCAGGTGTTGATTTTGTGTAACATGAGGGGCTTTATTGATAGAGTCGGATGTAATTCCCATTTTTGGTGGTTGAATAACATTTTTAAATGGAAGAATGTAGCTTTGCTTAAAATTTGTACTGATCAACTAGAATTTGTCTTTGTGATGTTATTAGCCAGTCTGGCCAGCTTCCTAAATCCAGGTAAGGATATTCTTGCTGTTAAGTGAATGTTTTTAACAATTAGAGTATTTTTTAGGAAAATATAGCATTGATTAAACCAAGTGATTCCTATGGGCATTTCTTCAAGTCAAAATGTAGTTTAATTCCTTTGGCCATTAGAATCCTTTGTGCTCTGCTAAAATGACATCATGAGAGAGGATATTTTTGTGAGGTTGACAAGATTTATTATGCTGCATGTTTTGAACTGGAAAATGAGTTATTTTGAGAGCTGCAGATATGATTGCTCAGTGATTTTTGACCTGCTGCATGCAGAATTGGTATCACTGTCACCTAGGGTTGATGGAATATGTAAAATACCATATTTTGGTCCACTTGATGTTTTGGGTGCAGCAGCAGAGAAGTGTGTAGGTTAGAAGTGGATACTCATCTTGGTGGGTAGATGATGATGGTTCTCAAAGCTACATTGTGGAGACCTTGCTCCATGCGGTCAGTACCTTTTTCTATTGGTCTCACAGCCTGTTTGTGGGATTCCTGCCACCCTGGAGCTGGGTGGAGGAGGAAAGGATGAGGGCAGTTGGAAACGCGGCAGTTGATGGAGCAGCACTTAAAAGAGGTTCGGGAGGTTTTGGTGTAATGGCAAGGCAGGTCACAGCACAGAAACAAATGTGGCATGGCACGGATCTGCCTAATCTAAAGGCTGGGGTTTCTGCGAGTTCACGGCGGGGAATGAGGTGAAATGATCCGTGGGACACGTAAAAATGAGCTGGTTCCGCTCGGTTTTTTTACGTGTATTCTGATATTTTTCAGCCCCGAGGTGCTGGCGGAGGGGCGCAGCAGGGGCG
>VZTX01024102.1:114967-175034 GCA_013400915.1 Pardalotus punctatus | reverse complement strand
TTTTTTGGATTTTGGTGTGTGTGTCTGTGTGATATAAGGTATCTGTTAATTCTTTCTGAGGCTCAGAAGAATGAATAACTTGTCTTTTGAGACATGAGTGTTATGTGGGAGGTGGTGGCTGGTTTTTCTTTTTTCTTTTTTTATATATATACAAAGAAATCCTTCAAGCTGTCAGGGACAGCTTTGTACTTGGACTAATGTTTGTGTGTTATTGCTGGATTTCATGTATGCAGGAACAGTTGGAAGCTGCCCTAAAAGCATGACTCCAGAGGAACCATGGAATATTGTTCTGTGGTTCTTCCTTGAATTAATTCTTGTAAAACAGTGTAAAATCTGGGGTGTTCCCTAAAGTGGAAAAATAGTATGGGCAGGTGTTGATTTTGTGTAACATGAGGGGCTTTATTGATAGAGTCGGATGTAATTCCCATTTTTGGTGGTTGAATAACATTTTTAAATGGAAGAATGTAGCTTTGCTTAAAATTTGTACTGATCAACTAGAATTTGTCTTTGTGATGTTATTAGCCAGTCTGGCCAGCTTCCTAAATCCAGGTAAGGATATTCTTGCTGTTAAGTGAATGTTTTTAACAATTAGAGTATTTTTTAGGAAAATATAGCATTGATTAAACCAAGTGATTCCTATGGGCATTTCTTCAAGTCAAAATGTAGTTTAATTCCTTTGGCCATTAGAATCCTTTGTGCTCTGCTAAAATGACATCATGAGAGAGGATATTTTTGTGAGGTTGACAAGATTTATTATGCTGCATGTTTTGAACTGGAAAATGAGTTATTTTGAGAGCTGCAGATATGATTGCTCAGTGATTTTTGACCTGCTGCATGCAGAATTGGTATCACTGTCACCTAGGGTTGATGGAATATGTAAAATACCATATTTTGGTCCACTTGATGTTTTGGGTGCAGCAGCAGAGAAGTGTGTAGGTTAGAAGTGGATACTCATCTTGGTGGGTAGATGATGATGGTTCTCAAAGCTACATTGTGGAGACCTTGCTCCATGCGGTCAGTACCTTTTTCTATTTGTCTCACAGCCTGTTTGNTTTTTGACCTGCTGCATGCAGAATTGGTATCACTGTCACCTAGGGTTGATGGAATATGTAAAATACCATATTTTGGTCCACTTGATGTTTTGGGTGCAGCAGCAGAGAAGTGTGTAGGTTAGAAGTGGATACTCATCTTGGTGGGTAGATGATGATGGTTCTCAAAGCTACATTGTGGAGACCTTGCTCCATGCGGTCAGTACCTTTTTCTATTGGTCTCACAGCCTGTTTGTGGGATTCCTGCCACCCTGGAGCTGGGTGGAGGAGGAAAGGATGAGGGCAGTTGGAAACGCGGCAGTTGATGGAGCAGCACTTAAAAGAGGTTCGGGAGGTTTTGGTGTAATGGCAAGGCAGGTCACAGCACAGAAACAAATGTGGCATGGCACGGATCTGCCTAATCTAAAGGCTGGGGTTTCTGCGAGTTCACGGCGGGGAATGAGGTGAAATGATCCGTGGGACACGTAAAAATGAGCTGGTTCCGCTCGGTTTTTTTACGTGTATTCTGATATTTTTCAGCCCCGAGGTGCTGGCGGAGGGGCGCAGCAGGGGCGTTGGGGAGCGGCGCGGTGCGCGGCCCCCCCCGCCCGCCGGTGGTAGGCGCCGGGCGCGCACGGGGTGGAACGGTCCATTTCCTGTTCCCGTGCCGGCGGCGGGNAGTGCCTGCCATAACTCTCTCTCTTTTAATCTTTATTTGTGCCAGTGTTGCCGTTTCATACAATCATGGAATTACAGAATGCCTTGGGTTGGAAAGGACCCTGAAGATCATCTTATTCCAGCCCTGTGCTATGGACAGGGACACCTTCCACTGTCCCAGGTTGCTCCAAGCCCCGTCCAGTCTGGCCTTGGACACTTCCAGGGATCGTGGGGCAGCCACAGCTTCTCTGGGCAGCCTGTGCTAGGGCCTCAGCACGCTCACAGGGAATAATTTCTTCCTGATATCTAAACCTACTCTCAGTAAATTTGAACCCATTTCCCCTTGTCCTGTCACTACACACTCTTTAGGTAGTCTCTCATCCTCTTTCCTGTAAGTTCCCTTCAGGTGCTGGAAGGCTCAAATGGGGTCGCCCCAAAGCCTTTTCCAATCTGAACAATCCTGATTCTCTCAGCCTTTCTTCATAGCAAAGGGGTTCCATCCCTCTGATCACCTTGGTGGCCTCCTCTGGACTTGCTCCAACAGCTCCATGTCCTTCCTGTGCTGGGGACCCCAGAGTTGGAGGCAAGAGTCGAGGTGGGATCTCAGCAGAGCAGAGAGGCACGTTTGTTGCAGTATGTAATTTCTCTTACTGCATTTCCAGTTGTCTAAATGTAGCCTGTTCTTGATTTCTCTACAGAAGTAGATCTCCCTCTGCAGCAGTAATTTATTGTGAAATAAGTGACATTATCCCTTCCTGTGAGGGTAAGCTGGAAGTGCCCTTTCAGCCAAATGGAGAGGCTGGCCTGGAAATCATAGAGTGAAACAGGTCTCTGTTACAGGTTATATTCACTGTAATAGTTCAAGGAAATGTTCTCTGGCACAGGTTCCCAGAGATGCTGTGGCTGCCCCATTCCTGAAAGTGTCCAAGGCCAGGTTGGACAGGGTTTGGAGCAACCTGGGATAGCGAAAAGTGCCCCTGCCCATGGCAGGGGAGTGGAATGAAATGAGCTTTAAGGTCCCTTCCAAACCGTTTTATGATTCTGTGAAATACCTTTTTCTCGTTCCTGTGGTTTTTCAGGTTTTGCAAGCAAAAGCATGATTTCATTACCAGATGACATGTCAAAATATTTGCATGCATTCTTTATTGTAACAAGACGCTGCAACCTTACTAGCTGCTGTCAATTCTGACAAAATAGTGCTTCCACTGATGCTTGTCCTGTAGGCTTTTTCCTGTAGTAGCCACACTTAGGTTGCCCTAAAATTTTTGATCAGTAGGAATACTTGGTATTAACTTCCGTGTGAACTTTGGAACTCTTTTAACGTAATAACATCCAGAATATTAACTCAGCTGTTCACTTTGTGCTGAATACACTGGCACAGATGTATGAGCAAGACATTTTCAGCAGTGGCTGAGTGTGTGGCTGGGTTTGTGTGGGGAGGTAGGAAGAGCAATAGTGAACTGGACTTCATACCATCAGATGAATATTTCAGTANTTTCAGCCAGTGCCTGCCATAACTCTCTCTCTTTTAATCTTTATTTGTGCCAGTGTTGCCGTTTCATACAATCATGGAATTACAGAATGCCTTGGGTTGGAAAGGACCCTGAAGATCATCTTATTCCAGCCCTGTGCTATGGACAGGGACACCTTCCACTGTCCCAGGTTGCTCCAAGCCCCGTCCAGTCTGGCCTTGGACACTTCCAGGGATCGTGGGGCAGCCACAGCTTCTCTGGGCAGCCTGTGCTAGGGCCTCAGCACGCTCACAGGGAATAATTTCTTCCTGATATCTAAACCTACTCTCAGTAAATTTGAACCCATTTCCCCTTGTCCTGTCACTACACACTCTTTAGGTAGTCTCTCATCCTCTTTCCTGTAAGTTCCCTTCAGGTGCTGGAAGGCTCAAATGGGGTCGCCCCAAAGCCTTTTCCAATCTGAACAATCCTGATTCTCTCAGCCTTTCTTCATAGCAAAGGGGTTCCATCCCTCTGATCACCTTGGTGGCCTCCTCTGGACTTGCTCCAACAGCTCCATGTCCTTCCTGTGCTGGGGACCCCAGAGTTGGAGGCAAGAGTCGAGGTGGGATCTCAGCAGAGCAGAGAGGCACGTTTGTTGCAGTATGTAATTTCTCTTACTGCATTTCCAGTTGTCTAAATGTAGCCTGTTCTTGATTTCTCTACAGAAGTAGATCTCCCTCTGCAGCAGTAATTTATTGTGAAATAAGTGACATTATCCCTTCCTGTGAGGGTAAGCTGGAAGTGCCCTTTCAGCCAAATGGAGAGGCTGGCCTGGAAATCATAGAGTGAAACAGGTCTCTGTTACAGGTTATATTCACTGTAATAGTTCAAGGAAATGTTCTCTGGCACAGGTTCCCAGAGATGCTGTGGCTGCCCCATTCCTGAAAGTGTCCAAGGCCAGGTTGGACAGGGTTTGGAGCAACCTGGGATAGCGAAAAGTGCCCCTGCCCATGGCAGGGGAGTGGAATGAAATGAGCTTTAAGGTCCCTTCCAAACCGTTTTATGATTCTGTGAAATACCTTTTTCTCGTTCCTGTGGTTTTTCAGGTTTTGCAAGCAAAAGCATGATTTCATTACCAGATGACATGTCAAAATATTTGCATGCATTCTTTATTGTAACAAGACGCTGCAACCTTACTAGCTGCTGTCAATTCTGACAAAATAGTGCTTCCACTGATGCTTGTCCTGTAGGCTTTTTCCTGTAGTAGCCACACTTAGGTTGCCCTAAAATTTTTGATCAGTAGGAATACTTGGTATTAACTTCCGTGTGAACTTTGGAACTCTTTTAACGTAATAACATCCAGAATATTAACTCAGCTGTTCACTTTGTGCTGAATACACTGGCACAGATGTATGAGCAAGACATTTTCAGCAGTGGCTGAGTGTGTGGCTGGGTTTGTGTGGGGAGGTAGGAAGAGCAATAGTGAACTGGACTTCATACCATCAGATGAATATTTCAGTATTTCACTTGCTTCATTACATACTGGAAGTTTTTCCTTTTTCTTGTTCTTTATTTTAACCATGGTTGCCATATGCATTTTCGTAGTATGTCAAATTTATAAGGTGCGTGGTGCTTATCAGTAGTCCAGTTTGGAAGGGCAGTTGGGAAGTTAGTTTTGTTAGTATAACAGAATTTTCAAGTTGTTGTGTGAACTGAGGAATTACGTCTTGTTTCTCAGTGGGATGTAGTGGCTTTTTTAAAAATAATTTTGTCAAACATACGCTTCCTGTTCTCAACACCAGCTGGATCCAGGTGAAACATCCTCAGGAATCAAGCATGGCTTGTCTGGCTTTAGATGTGTGTGAACTATGGCTGAGTCAGTTCATGAATCTTTCAGATACTCTGGTAGCAGTGGAATCTATTCATGATTTCTTAGCACATCACCAGAAGCAATGCAATTGTCTTGCATTCCAGGACATGTCCAGAAGTACAATTTCTAGTTCCCTCCAAACTTGTTTCTCTTGTAACTTTGAACAGTCTGTTTATCGTGTATGTCTTATTTTCCCATTTCAGGGCTTTTTTTTTCTCCCATGGTGCAGTTTCTGGTGCTCATTCAAAGACAGCAGTCTGAAGATGGAGAGAACTGCTCTTGCTTGGGCAGCTGAATCTGTCATCTCTGTTGTTTTGAACATACTTGGTACTGCTTAGTATTTAGGTAAATTCGAAGTGACCAGACCTTGCCTCTTCATGAAATCCTCAAGAATATTTTCCCCCTAAATTGCTTATAACTTAAAGCAAGAAAAAAAAAGTGTTTTCTGTAATGTGCTAGTTGTGTTGAGTTACCAAAGAGACCGAGGTTCAGATGGTGTTAGAGGTCCTTACTGCAAGGGGTTTGCTTCTGGGGCCAAAATCACTTCTGAGTGATAAAACAAAAATAAGTCTTCAGCAAATTTAATGCAGCAGAAGGCAGATATGGCTGTCAGCCCAGAGGATTTCACACAGTGTCCTGGCTACCCTGTGCTTAGGCCACCTTCAAAGGAGGTGCACTTGGTGCAGAACTGGAGCTGGCTTTGCTGCTTTCAGCTGAAGATGAGCATTGTCTTGGCTCTGTCGCTTCAATCTTGCATTGGAAGCTTTGTGTGTCAATACTGGTGAATAAAATTTCAGCACTGTGGGGTTAATCTGCGGTTAGCTTCTGTTCTCTTGGTACTTTTGCTCCTGTATCTTGACCATATTTGTTTGTTGATGTGTGACTTTACTGACACAAGGCTTTTTTTGTTGGTTTAAGCTTTCAGGTGTTGGCTTGCGTGTGCCAGTGAAGGAGTAATTATGTTACAGGAGACCTTAGTATGGTATTCAAAGTAGGTGTAAACTTGTAGTGGTGTTTTTGATGCTTGAGTTAGTCAAGAAAAGCACTTTAATGGGTGGGAAAATAGGAAGTAAGTTCTGTCCTGACAGAGGAGGATGTGGTCTGTGTTGTGCGCTGAACTCAGGCTCATAGCTCAGAAATCCACTTAGGAAGCTTATGACAGTGGAGGGGTAAATTTATATTCCCTGTGTTGATTTGAGACTTTTCAAGAGCAGCAGCCACGTGCTCTGACCTTCAGGTACTTTGAAAGCTCTTTTGTGCTTGGCATTAGGGAGATGGTCTGGAGTCTAGTGCAGGCCCACATGTGGCAGTTGCTTTATGTCCTTATTAAATGCTTTTATGTCCTTCAGTTTTCTAGCTTAAGGTAAATATCTTCCACCTACCTTGAACTGGAACTCAGAATCACTGTGAAAGAAGCTTCGTTTGTTACTGTGATGTTTGAAGTATTTCCTTGCTGCAGAAGGGTTTTTTAAATCTAATTTTGTACTGGAGTCATGGGAATAATTTAATCATGTCCAAGATCCTACCTTGGTTTCTTTGTATGTAGCTGCCACTGGTGCAGGTAACAGGTGAGGTAATATGAAAGGATCAGATGTTGCACCTGAAATTGTCTAGGTGAGCCACAGTGAGGACAGTAGAGCATAGATTAGGTGGTGACCACAAGATTTACAGAGAGCAGAGACCGCCCTGCTTGAGCATACAGGTGCTTCTTGAAACACTGGTGGAAGGAAGAGCAAACATTGAATGGCAGAGTCGTGTCTGCAGTGCACGTTCAGGGATCAGGGAGGCCTCTGCAATGCAATTTTTCTTTTTTTTATGAGTCCCAGTCTTTTAATATTTATAAACATTGTCTTTAATTGTCTTTAAACATTGTCTATAATCTTCACTCTCTTGGTCTGAAGATTAAAATCAGCATTATATTGCAGTGTTTGGGCATTAGTAGCCTTCCCACGTTCCAGCTCTCAAACAGGCTAATCCTTTCCCTGTTTTCTTTCTCACAATTTCTTTAGTAATCTTGTCTAGTTTACTTTTTACCTGTTTTCCTGTCTTTAAAAAGAATTTGCCCATATGAAGTTGGTGTTGGCTACTACTGCGCACCGGTATTTCCTGGTGATTTCAATCATAGAATATCCTGAGTTGGACGGGCCCCACAGGGTCCCATTGAAGTCTCACTTCCCACTGAAGTCCAGCTCAAAACCCAGCTGAGTTGTTGCAGTTGTACATAGATTGTCAGCACAGCCTCTGTATGCATTATTTTCAAGTAAGCTGGAGCCCTGCTGTAGCATCCCTTTCGTTGAGGCACCATTCCTAAGTCTGGGCCACGTCTAGTCCCAGCCCCAGGAGATGAGTATTTGGAAGCTGATGTTCCTATGTCCAAGGCTGTAGGATGAGGAGGAGAAGCAGCAATCCCCCCACAAACAACACAGCACGAGACACCCCCACGGGACCAGGAGAAAACTTGCTTGCAATAAAGTTTGGCTGGTTGCCAAGGGCTCATTCTGCATCATTGTCCAGTGCTTTCAAACAAACCATGGGAAGGTGATTCCGCTTCCCTTGAAGCTGCTCTCTGCCTCGTACTGCCTCCTGTGCCTGTTTTCCCTGTGATGCAAGGCAAAGGGCTTGGAACAAGCATGTGTTGAATCTTCTCAGGAAAGCAAATCCTGTCTTGGATTTCTGTTACTTTCTTCTTTCCAGGTGATTTGCTAAGACTGTTGTGCTGAGTAAGGAGCTGGTTCTGGATTCCTTTGTGTGGCAAATGGGATGGAAAATCTGGTAGATGGAATTTCTCTGGGTCTTAAGTTGTTTCTTCTTGACTTGCAGGAAGAGGTGACAGATGTAACAGTATAATTCGAAACCACTCTTGTTACTTATGCTTTATTGCTTTATCTTTTTCAGTAACAGTAATATGAAAATGCAATTATTGTGTGAGAAACCTCTAAGTAATTAACTTCATACGGGCTAACTGCTGTGTGAAAGGTCAGTATCATTCAGTGGTTCAGTGTGTGTCAGTGAGGGTCTTAGTAACAGGGAAATCATAATGAAGGACTTGACTAGCAGATGGGATCAGTTGATCAGAAAAGGTCTTCTTCAGACCCAGGCTCTTCGTCTTTCAAGCTCTTGGTTCAAACCGAGTCCTTAATCAAACACAGTGAGAGAATTGAGAGAGACATTTCAGACAGGTGAATTTATTTAGATTTTTTTCTTTTTTCCACCCCTTCATACATCCTGTCTTTAAACGTTCATAGAAATGTGTAAAGAGGTTGTTTTCACGGCCAAGGTGCTTGTTACTTTTTTCCCGCATGTGCCTGAAATCTCTTCAGATCTTTGCCTTGCTGGAATTCGCTGGCTGTGTTGACTGATAGGAAGTCACATGCTCTAAAGCTGAAACCCATGCTCAAAACAACCTGTTGCACTGCCTTGGCATCAGAATCCTGCAAGAAAGAAATCCAGGGGACTGGCTGGTATAAATAGTGGTTCTCTGCCACTTTATGGCCCTGTAAATATGGAATAAATAAGATTAAATATCTTCATGGAACAGATGTTACTGGAAGCATTAAGGGGAGAGTAGAAATAAAAATTGTGGTGCTGACTTGAAGGAAATTGGCACATGATGTTTATATCTGACATGGGAAAAAAACACCGAAAAGGAAGGACTCCACTTAAACTTGCTGTCTTTGCCCTTAAACATTGATTTTTTAAAAATAGAACCTCTTTTTGATAAGATGGGAAAAATAGGTGTATTTGGATTTAGTCATACTTGTGCCTTACTTTAGCTACCTTCACCAGTCTGTTCATTTACCATATGTTAAAAGCTGTTCAAATCCTTTCAGTATGCTGCAGCTTTCAGTTGGATGTGCCAAATAGAGCAAAAAAATTGTAATTCATTTATTAGGTATGCCTAACAGTAGTTTGTATTGAAGGAAGAATTCAGGGACTGTCAAGCTTGTCAGAATTTTAACCAAATGAGTTAAAATTATTAGAAATAATTCCTTCTGAGCTCGGTTCCCCAGGCAGTAACAATAGGAATTCTAATCAGATACTGAATCCAGCTGTCTCCTGCTGTAACTTCATCCTTTCACTTCTTGTCGTAAGAGAAGATTGGTGAACTAGGCCATACTTGTTCCTTCATTGAAAAAAATACTTCCATTGTAAATGCCAAAAAAGGGAAGGAAATCTGCATTATGATTCAGCTGGTTCATTTCACTCCTTTGTTGGGCTCAGTTTTTGTGTGTGTAAGTGTGGTTGGTGGTTTGGGACAGTGGCACAGCTATTTCTTCATTTAACCTTATAGGACAGGAATAAATACCAATGAATTAAACTGGAATAACTCGAAGTAATTTCAAAGCTGTTGCCCTAACTAGTCATATCTTCCCAAACTGCTTTTGGTTAACATTATTAATGTCTCTGCATAATACTTGGACTTGGTTATGCTGCATGATGAGAGATATCAGCAATTTTTAATAGCAATAATTATTTCAGCAAGATAATTACATGAAGAAATGTAGATGTCCTCTAAGGACCTCTGGTTTCTACTATCCCTCCCTGATCCTGATAGGTTAAATTGGATGTGGGCTGCAGAACTTCTGGAGGCAGGATAAAAGCAAGTTCTTGTCTTCTGCACAGGAAGAAATAAGGGATTTCTACAGTTTGCCATAAATTGAATCTTATGTAGGGTTTTGATTTTTGGGGATGAACCCTTTTCCCTCATTCACTTAAAACACTTTCCTTATGGAGCCATTCTTGAGTTTCCAGGTTCTGCTGTGATGGTGAATTTCAGGCAGTAGCAGCTTTGCTGGTGTCTTTGCTGATTCCTAGCTTGGGAAGTAAAGGTGAGGGAAATGGTAGCTAAACCTTCACGTGCTAAAGCAGTCTGACAATTTCACTTAAACTTTGGGGAGGCTGGAATCAAAATGCACATGTCTGCAATGTCATTTTTTTGTTATTAGAGAAATATTTGAAAATTCTGTCCTTCCAGTAACAATAATTTCTCCCGTGTTGTATTGTATTTCTTGTTTCTAATGTGCATTAGTGTCCACACCTCCTGTCCATCAGTCACTAAGTGCGGAATGACTTGAGTAAAGGAGCTACCACCTGGTGTCAAGAAAGATGAGTTGTGGGACAAAGAAACCACATTTCTTTGGCTTTTTCAGACCTTGGAATTATGTTTTGCATTAAGACCGTGAAGAGAGGGATGGAGTCCTCTTGTAGGGTGCCCTTTCAGTGAACTGGTGCTCTCTAATTGCTCTGGTGATGGGAAGGGAAAGCTCTAAGTAAGCCAAGGTACACATGGCATTGCTTGATGAAAAAATTTGTCCTCTCATTCCTGCCTTTTTTTCTTTTTTTTTTTTTTTTTTAAAACATATCTGCTCACCAGTAGATGCTGTATTGCTGTGAAGAAGCCCATGCACACGTCAGTGTTTCATTCATGCCAGAGGGAATTCTGAGCTGGACTGGAACAGAGTCGCTGTTTGTGTGTTCATCCTGTCCCTCCTCCACATGTCCTCCTTCCCTTCTGCTGCCTCATCCTTCAGTGCAGAGCATTTACTTGCTGTTGTGAAGAGCAGCTGACCAAAACTACTTTCAGAAGGGAAAGATTGCCTGCCAAATTTGTGTAAGAAAACATGTGGGCAGCTTAGAACTATTTCTGTTTCAAACCCAACTGGTGCTGTGCAGTTCAGGCCGCTTGCTCACTGCATTTTATGCTCAGTGGCCACAGTGAATGATTGAATAAATTTGTGTGTCCTACGGGTGACTGTGGACCTGCTGCCTGAAATACACATGGCGGAGTGTGTGCAAGAGTGATCAGAACTGAGAATCTGAGAGGATTTCCTTTTCACAGGAACAAGGAGGAAGAAATATGCTGTTTAGGTGTGCTTTCAGTGGTTTGGTTTTTTCTTTTCCCAAGGCTTTTAATCCCAAGTGTTGTCTTGTTGGAGAGAAACACAGTTCTAGAGGGAGTGTGGGTTATACATAGTGGGCAAAACAGGCAGACTGGAGTGGGAGGAGAACAGCTTTTCTTCCTTGCAGTGCTGGGAGAGATGGATGTCTGCCACTGACATGTCTTTTCCTCCCAAGTAGATCTTAATTTTCCTGAACACAGGCAAGGAGACAGTCTGCTGCCATGGAGGGGCCAGACAGGGCTTGGGAGTGTGTTGTGTGACAGTATTTTTTGCCGCAGTTTGTTTCCTGTGCTTCATCAACCCACTGTGTTCCTACTCCAAAATGCCATTTTGTTGCCCTGGTGCTGGTATATCATCCTTTGGGTGGCTAAAAAAAAGCAGGTGTCTTTGCTTCTTGCATGATGTTAACCTGGTGTTGTACAGGGGTAGTTAAAGCTTTGAGACACCACAGTGTTGGGTGACAGCCTCATCTGTTCTAAAGAAAGCTCTCCAGGTGGTTTTTGGGCATGGGAAAGTGTTCAAAGTGCTACTACAGAAGTAAAATTTTACTTGTCCATGAAGCAGGGAAATAGGTTTTTTTTCTCCGTTTTGTTGGTAACAGAGCGGTTTTGTGGTTGGGAATGGGAATTCTCCTAAGCGTCAGGTTTGTGTGCACCCCGGATCCAGTTTGAGTAGTAAATTGGTGTGATGCAGAGCCTTTTTAAGTGTGTTGGATTCACAAAGGTTGATCATGCTTTCATGGAACTGTGGTGTTGTGGGCTCTTTTTCCCATGACAGGAGTGCCTGGGATTTGTCATCGCTGCAGAGCCAAAGACAGCTGGTCCTCCCAGGTGGGTGCCAGTAGGTGCTAGTGCTGGGTTTCTGCGAACACTGTCAGGAGGGCCTCATCCCAGGAGAAAACAGAGCTATTACCTTGGAAGGGTTGGGGAGGATAAGGAGTTTCTTAGAAATGGGAAGACGTGGTGTTTGAGTCCACAAAAGAGGGTGTTAGGAATCAGAATAACTTCATCATACAATGTATTGAATCCTTTATTTCTGCTCCCATCATTTCTCTTGTCCTGTGGTCTGACCAATCTATATATCTCAATGTCTGTGTGCAGGGGTGAAAATATATGGGTAAACATGGATTACTTACTTACCATCTGATATTGTTGAAGTGAAATACTGCTGACTTGGTAGCTTGTCTGCATGTCAAATTTCCATGGAATGGAGGTGTGTCTTCTGTTTGGAAGCTTTGTGGTGTAAATGAGCGTGTGAGCTGCCCTCTGTTTTGGGGATGAGTTTGACTTTAGGATCAGTATTGGGAAACAGAAATAAGTCATTTGACAACAGTTAGGAATGAGGAGTAAGCTCCTTATGGGAATTGTAGCTGCTGTACCACAGCTGTAGTCACTTGCGGATGCAGGAGGAATGCAGCCAAGCTGACTGGGCTGGTTGCTGAAAGTCTGTGCTGGCTGAGAAATGCTTTCTGGCACCTTCAGTGTAAAAATTTAGAGCATTTCTTGGTGAAGACTGGAAAAGTCCATGGCTTGTCTCTTCTTAACCTTTTGAAATGGAGCATGCTTTGCCAGGGAAAACATGCCATGCAGAGGCTTCCTTTTTGGAAATTTTTTTTGAATGGCTATAGATGATTCTGATTGAGGGGTAGGAGGTCTTGCCTGTGACTGACATGATGAGCTGTAAACGCCTGTCCTCTTTTTCCTCTGGATCTGCATGGTTGCTAAGTTCAGCAGCTTCCTTGGCATGGGCTCTAGAGGAGCTGCTTTGATCCGAGGGCTGGCTGCACTGCAAGAAATGATCACGTGCTTGGATGGGAGAGAGCTGCTCCTGCATGGACACACTTCAGCTCTGCTGTTAGGAAATCTGGGTGAAGGCAAGGCCTCACAGCTTGGTCTGCCCAGAGCTTTATTGCTTCTGGCTTTGTCCACTTACACGTTCGGATGTCGTGTTTCCATTGTTCAGCTGTGCTGAGCTACAATCCTTAGAAAAACAACTTGTTTCAGCTGGAAATGGATGGGTGTGCACAGTTCTGAGCTGAAACTTGGACACAGTGCATGAGGCCAGGGAAATGGAATAGGGGAAAAATATTCCAGAAAAGGTGTTTGTGAGAAGTTGATTCACCTTTAGTTACTCTAAACTGCAAAGCTACTCAAATCTCCCTTCTCAAAGGACTAGTGAAGGATCTTGGTATGTTGCAGCAAAGTCTGAGAGTGACATAGAAATGGCTGTTTATTGAGCTTTGAGAAGAAAGCTCAAGGTACTTCTCTTTGAAGACTCTGCAGGCAACAAATGTGTAGACAAGCCTCCTGAAGTTAATCAGTGATAAAGACAATAAATTATCATTGGGATTTCAACCTTAGCTCTTGTAGAGATAGCACTGAAACAATGCATTTGTGTTCTTAACAGCTTAGGATTTTGGGGTTTCTTTTAGGTCTTCACCTTTTCCTTAGGTGTCATTTTAAAGGAAGATGCTTCAAGGATCCTGGACAGTTGCTGTGGATCTGTCAGTGTAGCAAGGTACTTCATTGCATGCTTGGAAGTGTCTTGCATTGAGAATTAGTCAAATCTATCCTTGGACAGTCAAGGCAAAAGGTTAGCCTGGTGGAACAGGAACGTGACCAACTGTTAGAGAAGGATTTTCTCTTTCTTGGGAGCTCACCTTCCTTAAACAAGGCTTAAGAGAATAATTAGTCCCTTGAAAGTAGGGCAGTGAGGAATAGGATGTAACAGTGCACAGCAGGACTCCTCAGTCATTTCTCAGTGGTGCACACACTGTCTGGAGATTGCTGGTGTTGCTGTGAATAAAATGTGTTTCAGATAGATGGCTAAAATCTGTTAAGAGCAGCGTCACACTTAATCTGCTTCCCAATTTGTACATATTGAATTGACAGAGTTGAAAGACTTCATACAGCAACTACTAGAGAACTACATTGTTCTGTACTACTTGTGTTCTTTGCATTCTTTAGTTCTCGCTACTGAATACATCAAAGCTGTCCATGTCATGTTTAAGGATCTGTCCAAGTCTGTGGTGATGGTCCTTGGGATGTGCTTATCCAAGTAGGTTTAGAGTCCTTGAGCTGTCCTTCAGGAAAACTGTAAAATGCCATTCCTGTAGCTGTTGTTACTGAGCCCGTGGCACAATCTGGGGGGTCAGAGGGAACATAACCCCTCTAAGCTTTTCACAGCTGTGGTGAGGCGGCTCTGGTTTGAGTGGCCCTGTAAGTAAATTGTTAAGTAGCTTAGGTGATGCTTACCTCAGGTACTTAGGGGGCTGCAGTTGTTCAGGTGTGACATCTGGGGATTTTGGCAGCAAGGGAAGACAGTGATTCTGGGAAGCCCAGTGGTATCATCTCCATGGTTATGTGGCTGCCTTTACTTTGTGTCTGCTAAATAGCCGTAACAGTGGGGAAGACGTGGCAGGTGACTTGCTAAGGGTGGCAAAAACCGCCTGCTTAGGCTTGAGCTGTCCCTGTAATATCCCTCAGTTGTCAGGGGTATTTTGCAGGGGGTGGTTTCCATTTTCGTTCTGCAACGTCATGGGAACAACGTTTATTACAGGTGTCACTGTTTGTCTGTGGCTCTCATCTCCAGTGATATATGTGAGTTATTTGTACACTGTCAAAGCTTTGCTTCTGTGGTCAGTTCTTTACAAGCCCTACTCCAAAAGAAGCGGTTTCTGTCAAAAGTTCAGGTTGGGGGAGGATTGGGAGGACAGTGAAGGTGCAAACTTGTGTTAAGGGCTTGAATTGAAAATGTGGCAGCTGCTCTATATTGTTGATGTAACAGTGTTGTCTGAAGCTCAGCTTTTAGAGGCATGAATATGTGTTTCAATGCTTTTTTTAAATTGTGATTTTTATATCTTGTTATTCATGTCAGAGACTAGAAAGTGTATTTTTTCCCCCCACGTAAATGTGAAATTGGGGCAGGGAACTTAAAATGATAGTGAGACGAGGTGTTGTTATTTTTACATTGGCATGAAATTTTTCTCGCATGAACGGTTGCAGCTGAATACCAGTTAATGCATGAATTTGCTTCTTGTGGAAGTATGCCAAGTGCTTGGAATGAGGGTTTGAAATGGAAAAAGAATATTATTCCTTGTAGTTTCACAACCTTCTCATAGCTACAGCTTTTAGCGTGCCTGCCTCTGTTTTTATTGCTGTGTATGCTGCTGGGAATGCAGCGTGCGGAGGAGAGAAGGGAATTTTCCTGTGAATACCTCAGCACCTGTCTCGTCATCAGAAGCACACTGCAGTCCTAATGCAGGTGTCCCTGCAGCAGAGACTCAGCTGGTGCCAGTCGTGGGGACCGTGTTACGCCATTTCAGCAGCATGTTACTCCTCTCACCTCCTTTCCCCTCTCCCCTTTTTAATTCTTTTAGCAGCAGCAAGAGAAACGTAGTGTATAGTTAAAGGAATAAAATGAAAGAAGATACTGTTGAGATGTTCCAGCCGCCAGACTTCGGATTTCTGCTGAACGAGGCATTTTGGTTTGGGGAGGGTCAGTGTGTGTTGGGAAGACAACGGATCTGATTGTGTATCCCTACTAAGTGGGAGTGATCCTCACTGTACAGGGAAGAGGTGGTGCTGTCAGACAGTGTCTGTGGTGACAATGCTGCTGTAGTAGCAGGGTAGGGCAAGTGAGAATCACACAGCTTGTTCCTCTTAGAAAACAAATTTGAGGAAAACCCACAAAATCTGCAAGACTGAAACAGAGTGGGCACTTGATTGTCTGCTGCCCTTGGCTTCCATGTCTGTTTTCCCTTGCAGTGACCGGGGAGCTGATCTTTGTCTAAAGAAAATGGTGTCTTGTCTAAAGAGCCAGGAAACCATCACTTTCACTTCAGGGCTGTCTCATCCAAATTGGGTGGTGGTGATGGTTTGACCCACAGAAATGACAGGCGCTGCTGGAGCCTTGGCTTCAGTAAAGCCTTGGATGGAATTTTGTCTATAATGCATTATTAATTCTGTGAAGATCTGCGTCTTAAAATGCCTTGAAACCTGCATTGGCTAGGTTGTAGTTTCACTTCATAACACATAGGTGAAAAGGCAGAACTGTATTCATAGCCTCAATATTTAGGTTGTGGCAGTCAAAATCCATTCCCACTGTTTTATTTGAAGACACGTATCAATTAATTTCTCTATCTTGCTGTTTCAGATCAGAGTATTTTTTCCAGTAAGCTGTCCTGAAACTGAGATGGGCTCATGTATTTTGAAAGCATCAGAGGTGATATTCTGAAGGCTAAAAGGTAGCAGGGTGAGGGACAGGAGACATGAAATTCTTGTTGTAGTATGGGGTATTACACCTCGTCATTTGCAGAGGTTCTGGGTTGCCTATTTAAATGTTGTGTTTTGGATCCCCAAGTGAAACAATGGTGCTTGAAATACTTGGCCCGGTTTGCCACATTTCAAATGCATCATTGCTTTGTTTTGATTCATGCTTGCCTCATGAATCCCTTGATGTGCATCAAATGGTTAGATATAAGGCATGAAAAAGACCTTGCAGTGTCTTGCAGAATGAACTTAGCTAGTTGTTAGTCAGAGCTGGACTTTGTTCTTGCACTGCGAATGGGGGTTTATTTCCTCTTGTGTGTTCCACTTGCAAGGTAATAGTATAAACATTGCTATTTCTCTGTGAAACAGACTGCAAGTGTATTCCTGAACTGAACAGTAGAAAATATGCTGTCAAGAAATGCTCAGTAATGTATGAAATGTAGATTGATTGATTGATTGATTAGTTGTTTTTCAATGCTGTGTCTTGGAGGCCGAGAGAGAGCTAAAATTGTTCTGGAGAGAAAGCTGAGATTATCTTGAACAGGAGTTGCTGGAGCACCAGGAAAGCAGTGTGGCTGTAGGTCAGGCATGATGAGTTCCTTGTGGAAATCAGGATTAAAATTGCTCACTGTAAGGGAGTCATTTTTAGCTGAGTAAGGAAAGAATCTGAAGCTTCCTTACTCTTCAAGCAAGGAAGTGGGGCTGAAGTCAGCATAGTAGGACTAAAGGTTATTAACTGACCTGGTCATGGCTGTTGTTTTGGTCTGAAGGTGGCTTTGCAGCACTAGACAAACCTGAAAATTCTTACTAAAGTTAATGTTGTCTTTAGAAACCTGTTGCTGCTCTCCAAATATTTTGGAGCTGGGAAAAATCAACTGTTACAGTAGTTGCTAATTGGCAGTAAGTGCCTCACAAAGAACTGATCTAAAAGGAGTGTCAGGTAAGGTTTATTTTAAGGGATGCCGTTTGCTACCTGGCAGTAGCCACTGGTTGTTCCTTGTCCTTAAGGTTTTTGGGAAAGGCTTTGCTCTGGTCCTCATAGGACCCATTTGGCACCCTCTGGGTGTCAAAACACCAAAGACCCAAATGTCAAGTTAAAAATATAGCAAATTCTAAATTTTGTTCAGTGCTTAATATAAGGCAAAAGTCATGGGACTCATCTGAGAAAAGCTGAAACCAAAGTTGTGTTGGATTGTAAGACTGGAAAATAGGGGCTAGCCGCAAAAATAAGGAAAAAAGTGTGAAGAGAAGATTTTTTCATGAAAGGTGGGATTTTTTCTCTTATACTTGTCTAAGCTAGTGTGGTTCATCCAAATCTGGTTTCAGATGCTGCTGTTTTATATTATGGTGCATAAAAACACTGAAGCTTAAAAAATAAATCCTGTTATGTAAATGAGCCCGACTTGCTATTTCACAGCCATGGAGAGCTGTTGTGTGCAGCCTGGCTGCCAGACACTTCACTGCAGTGCGCTGCTTCCTTGGTACTGCTTAAAGAACTCTTTACTAATGTTTTGAGCATGTCATTGAGGTAAAGAAATATTATATTGTCTGCTTCGTTATTGTAAATGGCTCAAATCCAGCTCGGAACTCACATTACTTCTAAGGAGATGTCACTGGATTTTTGGCCAAAGGTGCCATTCAGGTTCTTTTGAGCAAGTGTTTGGCCTGGGCAATGACACTTGAGGGCCCAAATGTAGCATTTAAGCAGCTCATTACTGCTCTGTCTCCACATGGCACATTGCAGTTGTGATTTTAGTTTTTGTTGTTTATACAGAATGCTTGCTCTAGCTAAATGCTGGAAAGCAGGAGCGCATCAACATTGGGTGCATGCAGGATGGCCCGAAGGAGAAGGGAATGGGATCAACAAAATGGGCTCGTGGAATCATGCAGGGTAACCTGAGATAGGAAGGAGAAAATTACTTTTTACAGCCTTTTCTTAATGCTTCTGGGTTTTCCTTGTAGCAGCAATGTAATTTAGGAAACCTGTAAATCAGTGATAACCAAATGCTAGAGATGCTCTGTAAATGAGCAGAGCCATGCACTGATGAGATGGATAAACAATGGGCTTTGTCGCATTTTCAGTGAGGGTGGTGGGTGCTGGAAACCAAGTCTTTTCTGCCTTGTTCATAAAGCAAATTTTTGAGAGTTGATTTTTATTCTGAGGAAGTTCAGCTCATTCTAAAGCTCTCAGGTAATGGCACTGGTGACAGGTTCCTCTGCAGTGAGTAAGGTTAGAGTTGCTGTTGTTTTAAGCTTGTGATGTTAATTTAGGCATTTTATGTTCATTTTGGTATTTAAGGGACTTGCCTAGCTTGATAGCTTAGTTGATGGTGTGGTCCTAGAGGAGCTGCTTGGTGTTGGGTACTGGATTTCTTCCTCCTAAGTGGAGATGATGTGAAGAGACAGTTATTTGCAGGTAGGATGTATCTTCCCTTCTCCCTCCCTCCCTGGCCTGATATAAAATAAGGAAGATGCTAATCCATGTTTAGCCTTAAAAGTAGCAAATTTGAAATCAATAGATAACCCAAAGCTTTTCTTCAAGTCCTTAATGCATGAGTCTTGTTTCTTTGGTTTTTTACTTTGTTTGTTTTAGATTTTTTAATGTGTGTATAGTTACTTGTTTTTTGTTGTGTCGTCTTGTTGTGAGGGGAACTCTCAAAGGAGGTTGATTCTTTGACCTTAGTTTACATCTGTGTGTGATGATGTGGACTTGTATGTAGTTGGGTCCAGGGTCCAGGGTGGGATCTGTGCTGATGGCAGTTTTATATGTGGGTGGCTTGAGGGAGAGAGATGGATGCAGTCAGGGTCAACATCAAGAGCTGAATTCTGTCGCCGTTTGATCCAGCATCATGTGGTGGCAAGAGCCACAGCAGTTAGGGCGACTCGGGTGTGCTTTGTCTTCCTGTCCTAACCCTACATTTGTTAAAATGCGTGGTCAGTATTTGGTGTTTGGCAGTCAAAACACGAAATTACTGACATCTTACAGGGTGTAAGCTTTCAGGGTGAACAGACATGAGTCCTGTTTGAGAGCAGCCAGAACTTGGGAATTTTGTTCTCCTGGCATCTTTGTGACAGTAAAAGCATCAAATATGCTAAAAATTATTTTGAGCAAAGTAAACTTAGGCAAGGACAGAACATGAGATTTTTACTGCAGGATGAGAGAGTAGGAAAAATCTTCTAAAAGGGCTTATGTTGGGGCCTGTCTGAACAATTGGGTTATGTCAGAGTGTTATTGGATCAAGGAATACTGATGGAGTATGCAGACGAAATACTCTGATATAGAAGGTGGAGCATTTGTATGCTATTCCACACTTTTTTTAGTTAAGGGAAATAAAATACATCTGAAGCCCTTTAAAGGAAATATCTGTTTACTTGACCTCGTACATGGAAATGCTTTGTCTTCATTTGTAGCTTTTGTGGAGAAGGCAGGATTTTCTGAGAAGCAGAAGTAGAGTTTTCCCTACTACCAAAATATGACTTTATTACCCGCTTTGATACACTGTGTCTTTATCATTATCCCTCTATGATATTCTGAAAAGCTGAAAAGACAAGACTGTAAATCTAATGAAACTCTGAAGGAAAATAACAATTTTGAAAGTGCAGAGGAGATGAGAAGTTCTGCAAGCTGGGGGTTGAAGGTGGATCTCTTCTACCTTGCAATCAAAAAGATTTTTAATCTGTATTTAATATTAAAAAAGAGTCTAAAGTGTTTTTCCAATAAGTTAATTTCTTGATATTGTTCTGAAATGTTTTCAGGGACAGCACATAATATAAACATTCCCAAAATTTTATTGCAAGGATGTTTTCTCCTGGTCCCTCATGGGTGTCCCGGTGCTGTGTTGTTTGGGGGTGAGTTTCTGCTTCTCCCTGTTCTCCTTGGGTTGTTTATTTAATCACACCATGCACGTATTTTAGCTGGAAGGAAGATGGGAAATTTTTCCCTTTGAAACTTAAACTGCATAAAAGACCTAATTTTGGGGAGAGGATATACGTGTGGGAGAGTAGTTTTCCTATTTTGACTACTTTCTTAGCAAATATTTCACAGTGTTAGGAAGAGCCACCACCAGCTGTTCATTATTTCATTTGGAGGAGATTTTTTCAGTTAGTCTGAGCAGTTAAGATTTTGCATGACTTGGGTGAGCCAAGAATCCTTCCAAAGGCTCCGGAGCTCGCCTTTCCAGTGGTGAAATCTGTCGCTTGGCTCCTGAACAGCACAGCAGTTCCTCTGTCTTGCTGCAGCAGGCTGTCCTCTGGAAGGAGACAAATGGCAAGTCCTCAGATGAACCAAAACAGGCCTAAAATAGTGTTGTAGGTGCAGAGAGCAGTGATGGGCAAAGGACCTTGGGAAGGCAGGAGCAGACTGTTCTGTAGGACTGCAGAGGAAACTAGGAGTTGCCTTTCACCTGTTTGCCAAAGTGGAGAGAGCAGCCTGTGTGAGTATCACTTGGAAAAAACGCTGCTGAGGAGCAACAGGCAGTGATGCTGGGCTGTCCTGCTGTTGGCATCAGAGCCACTTTGATCTGGAAGTGCTCCCCTTCAGTTTGATGTTCTCACATTGGGAGGAAGAAGGCAGAGAGGCTGCAAAAGAGCAGAGGGAGGCTTTAGAGGTGCCCTTGAGATGTATGTTTGTGTGTTGCCAATAGCTGACTGGAGGTTTTGTTTCTCAACGGTGGTGTGGAAGGGAGAAAATGAAGAAATTTGGGAAGTAGTTCTCAGCCTGCCATCCTTAGCAAACAAGGCATTTAGGTTGAAACTGAATGTGTTCTAGAAGTGTTAAGTGGGAGACAGACGGCAGAAGGCAAAAGTTGTGTGAGCTCTCTGCTTGTGACAAGAGAATGGATGGGAGGCTGGAGGGACCTTCCAGGAGTCCTTAGATGAACTGGTCACTCTTCTGGTTTATCTGCCCACATAGATGGATTCTTGGGGAGTTTATCTGCAGGGGTCTGAACTTGTGATGCTCATGGGACTGCTTTGAAACTTTGGAGACACAAATGAAGCTTAAGAATAAAACGGTTTTCTGTCTTGATGAGGTATACTCCATGTGGAAATAAATACAGACAGTGGCTGCTTTTATCCAGAGGTGACTGAAGCTTTTAATCATTGTAGGAGTGGCTGGCACATGTAGTTTCTCTGTTGGGCAGACTGGCATTTAAATTGGTTCTGATTTTGCATTGGGATTGGAGTTTGGGTTTTGAAACTGGGAATTTTGGAAGCTGTTGAGCTTTGTAGGGGCATGTATAATTTGATAAATTGTTTTGGTGACTAGTTCACAGGCTGTGGAGTGCGTTCGTGGAAGTCTCAGAGAGGTGTCTTCTCTGAACTACATGCCCCAGTCATCCTCTAACAGACAGGATAACACAAACGGGTATTAGGGATTTTCCTCTCTAATACACCCACCTCTTCCTTAATTTCTACGTATTTCACAGCAAAATCAAATGGACAGCACAGGAGAGTGGGGTCTACAGAAGAACTTGGACAACTCAGTGTCTCTTTTCTAAAGAAGGCAGATATACAGTTGCATATTCTATAGATAAAGTTTTCAATAAATGTTTTCTTGAGAAAGATTTTGTGACATGAAGTAATTTTGTAGTGGAGTTGATGTTATGTGGAAGGTATTGTTTGTCCTTTTGGTTGTTTTCTTTGGATGCTGGGTTAGGAGACATCAGACCAGAAATGAGATACCTGAAGCCAATGAAGGACTTAAAAATAAAATGCTTAAATAATAACTGCAGCTGTAGATTTTTCATGTGTTAAGTCTATTTTGGTCAGTTATATCACTCTTAAATAATGTCTGTTACTTTTCAGGTGGAATCATTTATCTTGGATCAGGATGATCTTGAAAACCCTATGTTGGAAACAGCTTCTAAATTGCTGTTGTCAAGTACTGCTGATGGTGCTGACCTGAGAACAGTAGATCCTGAAACCCAGGCAAGATTAGAAGCTTTACTTGAAGCTGCGGGTAAGTCCTCATGTCCCATAGAGGTTTAACCCCAAAGCCCTTACAAGAGTCCATACTAGCATCACTTGCATAAGGTTAATCCATAGGAACATGATACAACTGCAAAATGTACAGTGGTGTGGACTTGGCAAGGGTTATTCTCTTCTCAGGGAAGAGAAAAAATTTTGTTTTGGAGTATTTCAAGTTTTGGAAGATCAGAATTTTATGTGAAGATGCTTCAAATCAGATTTCTCCAGTGTTGGTGTCCTAAAAGCCTGAGTCAAAATTGACACCTGACTTTGGCTTGTGCCATTACGTCAAACCTTAAATTGCTAAATAGGTTTTATTTTGTAACAGTTGCTGTATGAAAAGCTTTAATAGTTGCTTATATTAAGTAGTTTCAGTAGTTGAAAATGGATTCCTTCTGTGGATTGGAGGGTTTCAGTTATGTGCAGCTTTTAAATTAGTGCTGTAAACAGTTAAACCCGTCTTTTTGGAAGCTGTAGTTGATTGTGCTTGGAATGTTTCTGCGGGCAGATCTCATAGGCTCAATTTCAACTTGTCTGTTCTCTCCTTTCCTGGCACACGTCCCCGCTGGTTGTGAATTGGAATGGAAGGAATAGGGAAACTGTCGACAGCGGATGGTAAAGCCTTTGCAGATCCCGAAGTGCTCCGCAGGCTGACCTCCTCGGTCAGCTGCGCGTTGGATGAAGCTGCCGCTGCGCTGACCCGGATGAGAGCAGAGAGCACAGCGAATGCAGGGCAGACGGACAAGTAAGCCAATTTTTATCCTGGAGTTTTTCAGCCCTTTGCTACTTTTAGAAGCAGTTTTTCTTGTTCTATCACTTGAGCTTACAGGATGATGAAATTCTTACTCAAGTAGAATTGGTGCCAAGTTATCACCTGTGCTTCTCCTGTTTAAATATTTGTGGACTGGCAGGTCTTGCAGTGGAGAGTGAAGCAATTAATGCTGCTTAGAATTCAGGAATGACACTCCAAGGGATTCATCGTGGCCAACTATCAAAACATTTCTAAGCTCTTCAGTAGAATGGGCGATAAAAGTGTTCCAAAGAGTTGCAAATCCCAAATCATTCAACAATAGCATGAAACGAGATTTGGGATAAAAAACCCAAACTTTTAGGCAATTTCAGAATGTCTTTGTAATTGAGGAAGGGAAACAGCCTTGAGGGATTGGATCTCCATGGTGGTCAGTGTTGCATTGGACCCTGGATAGAGCCTCAGCCAGGGAGTTGCTGCACTTTTACTGGACTTCATGGCTTTATCTGTGGGATTTTGTCTTACTGGGGTATTCAGGAGGGGAAGAAGAAGAAGAAGGTTTCCTTCCAGGCTGTGATTAAGCCTCAGTACAGCGGAAACAGCATTAGTTGGGACAATCAAGTGCTTCTGTGCTAGTTGCAAGTTTGTTCCTTCTACACAGAGTAACTCCAAAGGAACATTTCTTGCTGTGGGAACAGAACACGTGAAGAGTAGAATAATTTTGGGTTATGTCTGTTTCTGTTCTGTGTGCATCCCTTCTCCCCAGCATCTCTTCCTTGGGAATGGTGGTGGTTGCCAGAGTCGTTACAGGGACAGAAGATCTTGGAAATTTATAAAAGAAAGGTCAACATGTGGTGAAGAGGCACATTTGAGAACTGATTCTCTGTATATTAAAATTGTGTCTGGTTACAAGATCCTGGTATTTTCAGCACAGGAGAGAGGGGAGCTGCTTATGTTTGTTACAGGAGAAGAGTGATGTGGGTGATTTCTTCTAGTTTAGTTAACAGTTACAGTGCTGAACAAATAAAGTTTTGTTAAGATTGACAGATGATTTCCGTGTCCTCTGGTCCTGAGGTATCCTGCACATGTTTCTCTTGTAAACTTAGGTTAAAAATTAATAACAGGAGTGGATATGGACGCGACTTAATTTTCAGCCAAGTTAGCTGGGAAACCTCAAGGGTAAAACTGGCACTTCTTTAATTAGCAGTTGGCACGTTTTTAGCTTGTGTTTCCTTTTTTGCTGACTGCATCCTTATAGCACACTGGAGTTCAGGCATAGTCCATTTTCACTTTTCAGTGCTTTCTCCCTTGTTAGCCGCAGCTTGGCCGAGGCTTGTTCCGAAGGAGATGTGAATGCTGTGCGGAAGTTGCTCATTGAAGGCCGGAGTGTGAACGAACACACAGAAGAAGGGGAAAGCCTCCTTTGTTTGGCCTGTTCAGCAGGATATTATGAGCTTGCACAGGTTGGTTTTCTGGCTGTTCGTACTATGTGTGTATTGTACAAAGAGAAGTACAATTACAATCTTCTGCACCTGGAAAGGGGTGTTAAAGTAGTGGGAAATGCCAGTTCCCTGGCAGACGTGTCTCACTCATACACTGAATGTTGCTAATGCATTCTTGGTGCTTATTTTCTGCAAGGGTTTCTCGCCCAATAGTGTGGGTAAGGTGGGGGCTTGTAGTGCAGAGGCACCATTTGTCACTCCAGTGCTGTTGATCACTTCCCTTGCAGGTTCTCCTGGCAATGCATGCCAATGTGGAGGACCGGGGAATCAAAGGAGACATCACACCTCTCATGGCTGCTGCCAACGGCGGGCACGTCAAAATTGTCAAGCTGCTGCTAGCTCATGGTGCTGATGTGAACGCACAGTCATCCACAGGTAAAGCAGGGTGTTAGGAATGACTGCAGATCTGGGATTTGTGGTGTGCGGGGAACTTGGCATGGAAGTTTGGGAGGAATGGCTCTCAGCCCAGCAAGGCAGAATGCTTCCTTCCAGTTTTGCCATTTAAATTCTCCTTTTTTTAAAATAAAACTGTGACATACTCTTGGATGCAGATAAAGTGTTGTGGAGACATACAAAGGTGGATAAGGTCAGTTAGTAACTGAAAGGTGTTTGAGAACACAGCATTTGCTGTCACATTTTAAGCACAGTTTGGTAAGTTTGCGTGTACCTGGAAAAGTTATTTGGTGGCAGGTCTAGGAAACCTAGGGGATATCAGGAAACATGAGAAGATGGCCCCCCTTCTCTTTCCATGGTAATTTGCTAGGCATTTGTGTGTAAAAGTGGCGAAATAGGGAAATATTTTAAGTTTTTATAGCCTGGAAGTAGAGAGCTGGTGTGTAGTCATCAGTAACTGATGAATGGAGAGCTGACCCTGAGTGAGGAGGAGGGGTACCAGAATATGCCTTATTTATTTTTTTTGTATTTTTTTCAGTGAAGTAGTTCTCTCAGTAGTAATGCTGCCTTGACCTTTAACATTTTCAAGGTGTCTTTCATAAAGGCAGATTCTTTGACTGTTATGTGCAGATCGTGTTTTTGGTTTTTTTCCACTGAAGTTGTTTTCTTCTCCTCATACAGACTATGAGCATTTTGCAACCAGTCCCTCAGAGGTGTTAAAGACTTGATTGAGAAGCAGCAGTTCATCCTGCTCCTGGTTTTGTGCTTTCATTCTTTACAGCGTTGTGTCTCCCTGCTGATTAACAGGAAAACTGATGGGGTTTTGTGACAGAAGCTGGGCTAGAAATGGGAAGAGAGGTGCATCAGTACATGCACTCAGTCTGTCAGCACCGAGCTGCTTAGTGCCATTACTTTTTCCCCTCCCTGTAGTTCTTCATCTGTAGCCTGAAAAACCCTGTTCCATCAGGTATCCAGGTAAAAGGGATGGAATGGAGCATCAAGTGAAGTTCTAGGTGTAGAAGCACCATCCTCGTCTGTTTCCAACACTTCTTCTCCCTGGCTTTAGGCAACACAGCCCTGACCTATGCCTGTGCCGGGGGCTATGTGGATGTTGTGAAGGTGCTGCTGGAGTCGGGCGCGAGCATTGAGGACCACAACGAGAACGGTCACACGCCGCTGATGGAAGCTGGGAGCGCTGGCCACGTGGAAGTGGCCAGGGTGCTGCTGGAAAACGGAGCGGGCATCAATACGCATTCCAATGAATTCAAGGAGAGCGCACTGACACTGGCTTGCTACAAAGGTGCTGTAACAAGCGTGGAAAATTATCAGGGGTGAAAAGTTTCTTTGAACATGGATTTGTTCAGCATTGCTGCCCAGGACCAAGGGAATTTAAAGGCTGTGAATAGACACTGTGATGCTCTTATCCTGGCTGTGGTATCACACAGCACATGTGTGCCATGTGTAAAATGGTCTGTGTGCATTCTAAAGATCGGGATCTAAACCTTTGGTCTGAGTTACGATGCTTTACAGGATGCTCTGTTAAACAAATCAAGAGACAAGGAACTAATATGTTATATCACAGAATAAGTAAGCTAAATTTTCTGTATTACAGCTGTATTATATAAGGTACCTCTGCATAAGTACAGAAATTATTTCATTTTAAAGGACTTTGCACTTGCAAATCATGTAAAATTTAGGACCTTGCCTTTTAGGTGTCAGTGCTGCGAGCAACTCAGCCTCTCTTAGAGCATTAGGCAGCAAACTTGCAGCACCCAAGGAAGGGATGAAGCTGTTTAATTAAGAGGCAAAATATGTTCCTACAGCCCAGCACTGCTTTATAGTCACTTAGGACATGTTTTATTAGGCCTTTGCCATCATGGAGTAGTTGGTGTTGGTAGTAGAAGTACTTGTGTGGCACCTGTATAGAAGTTGGTCTTTTTCATTTGTATTTTTTATCAACTACACTGATAAGCTGCTGTGCACATAGATGGCAGAGTTACAAACATACCCTTCCAGAGTGGATTTTTGTGTTGTAACATTGTAATGTATCACTATGTACTTTAGATCCTTCCTGTGAGTTGTGAAATACACTTTCTCAAGCAGTTTCTCTCTGTTAACTATTTTCTTCACACAGGCCATCTGGAAATGGTGAGGTTTCTGCTGGAAGCTGGTGCAGACCAGGAGCACAAGACAGATGAGATGCACACTGCTCTCATGGAGGCTTGCATGGTAAGAGAAGTATGGCTTGAGCAGTGAAGTGTATGGGCTCTCTTTTTTTCCTGAAGATGGAGAAAGCGATTCTTTTTAGTCTCCTTTTGGTACAGAATCTAACTGTGATGTTTTGGTTCTCTTGTCTGCTTGATGGGACGTTAGTGATGGGAAAACACTTTATACAGGAATTTAGAAATTAAATAACTTCAAGTGGGAAGATTCTCAGTAGTTGTTTAAATGCTTTTAAAATTTCTAATGTGCTGAATGCAGGTAGTGAATATGGTCATAACCTGGCTTTTGGAAGCATTTAACATGCCTTGGTTGTGTTAAAGGAATTTGTAAGAAGGTGGTTACATGTGTAACATGTTTCAGTATAGTTCACATAACCAGGTACTCCTTGAAAGCACAGGATCAGAAGCTGTTTGGGAAGCAACTAGGAAATGAAAGGGAAATTGTTAATTCTTACTAGTGAGAGTACTTTGATGTTGCTGATTTGTCCATCTGAGGTGGTTGTATTTATCTGAAAATGGAAATTTATTGTTAAACTGAGAATTTCTTAAGTTTCCTTTCTGTCCTTCTCTCCAAATAGATTCTTCATGTGTTGGGATTTTCTTGGTGTTAGCCTTGGGTAATGTCACGCTGTGAACCCGGGGCTATGGAGGAGGGCAGTAAATCCCTGTTTAGTCTGCCCGTCCCTGCAACAGCTATAATGGTTCTAAAATCAGCCAGTTGTGTCTGTTCAAGGAGGTTAATGGTTTCAGATAGGGGAATGATTAACAGAAACCATTATACGTCTTAAAAGTTGTTGGAAAGAAAGTCACGTAGATAAACAGGACTGGAGCTGTCCTTTATCTCACCCTGAAATCTTACTAGAGCAGCCGCATAAATATCCATGACCGTGGCCTTGCAGTGGCTTCCTGGGAGCTGATGGTAAAATTACCTTGTTTGATGTTGCAGTTGCCTTCCTGTTGGGTTATTTTTTTGGTGGAGCTATGGATCAAGCCTTCCTTTCCTTGCCATTTTCTTCCACTCTTAACTCCTCTAATAGACTAACAGAATTCCGTTGGATGCACAGAGATGTTAAGACCTAATTTTTATTAAGAATTACGGAGCAATAGGAAAAAATTCTTCTCCCTTACTTCCTTATTTCTGTAGGAAGCTCTTCTTAGGGTGGCAGTTCCACACTGGTGCTCAGAGCTGGGAGATATTTGAGAGTCTCATACCTTCAGCTGTGCTGACAAGAGAGCAACTTTCTCTAGCAGTATTTTAAAAACTTGCAGTGTGAAATGAAGCAGAGCAAGGACTTCGATCTCAGCATATTCTTTGTGCAGAAACAGTTACTGCTCTTCGATGGCACGAGAAAACTTCCTTCTCTAGAACAGTACTGAACTTGAATGTGTGCTGACAGAACTGTCTGTCTGTGGTGTAGCCAGCGCAGGTTTAAACCTTGTCCTACAAGGCATTTGGGAAGTCTTCTGCCCGAGAGTTTTTTATAGACAGCAGTTAGTATTGATTTAATGCAAATGAGGTGTTGGGCAATGGCACTTGCCTTGTGGGAGCAAAAAGCAGGTTGGTCTAGTTGGTGTTTCCTCTCGCAGAAGGACTGATGCCCACAGAGCTTCATCTTTAAAATGCAGCTGGTACTCCTGTGCAGGTTGCTCAGGTAATTTTTTCTGATCTATTACCAGTTGCAAGGCTTTTCCTGGCTGTTGTAGGAGAGCTCAACAGCCCCACCCCATTGCAAAGTTTATTAAAACATGGATCCAATTCCCTTGTGTGGTGAAGCACCAGCAGTTCTCCTCCAGGCTGCTTGGCCCACATAGGAAGCTTTGAAGAAAACCTTGGTGCTGCGTTGTGCCATCCTCATAGTGGATTGGGGGTGAGTAGTGAGCTGTCTTGCCAGAGCCTGATGGATGAGGCACTGTCTCTGCATTTCCCTGAGGAAAGATTCTTGATGGAGTCTTGGAGTTTTTCCCTGTGGAGGTTTGACCCTGGCCAAATGCCAGGGACCTACGACCTCTGCTCTCTCCTGCTGCAGCTGTGCAGAGGAGAGGGAAAAAACCAAATACAAACACACTGGACTCATGAGCTGAGATAAGCCACTGGTGGGAGGACGCACAGAAAAAGGGAAAATAGAAAGAAAACTTAAAGTTGCAAAGTGATTTATTAACCTAACAGAGTCGGAGGATAAATGAGAGGTAAAAATAAGCTCTTAAGACACCATTTCTTCACTCACCCCCCTTCCCTCTTAAGACACTGTTCCTCAGCTCACCCCCTTCCCTCCTTCACACAACCAACAGCTCCGGGTGGGGGGCAGGGTATGGGGTTTTTCCTCAGTCAGTCCATCACCACAATTCTTCTGCTACAAACACTGTTTCTCTGCTCACCCCTCTCCCTCTTAAGACACCATTTCTCAGCTCACCCCCCTCCCTCTTTCACTCAACCAACAGCTTCGAGGTGGGGCAGGGTATGGGGGTTTCCCTTTGGTCAGGGTCAGTCCACCAGGGAGAAGAGTCCTCTACTCAGCCATGGGGTCCCTCCCACGAGAGACAGTCCTCTGAGAACTTCTTTGGCGTGGGTCCAATCTCACGAGCAGCAGCCCGGCCGAAATCTGCTGCAAACACGAGTGCTTGTCCATGGGGTGCAGGCTCCCGAGCCGAGGCCAGGCTGTTTCCATCCCGGGGCCAAGGCCTTTCTCTCTCATCCACAGCCTTTGCAACTCTCAGTCTCTGCTGGGACTCCCACTGGATCACAGCTTCCTCCAGGCATCCACCTGCTCCTCTGGCGTGGGCACCTCCCCACGGGCTGTGGGTGGATCTCTGCACCCCCCTGGACTCCATGGGCTGCAGGGGGACCACCTGCTCCCTCCATGGTCTTCACCACGGCCGGCAGAGGGTTTTCAGCTCGGGCACCTGGAGCACCTCCTCCCCCACCTTCTCCAGTGACCTTGGTGTCTCCATGTTGTTTTCCCTCCCATATTTTCACCTCCTCCTCCTCTGGCTAAAAAGAAGTGTGTGCACCCATTGTTTTGATTTCTTCTTCAGTATGTTTTCACAGAGGCATAACTAACATCTCTAATTGGCCCAGGTTTGGCCAGCAGCATGTCCATCATCTTCAGAGCCATCAGAGAGTGGCTCTGCTGGACAGGGTGAAAAACTTCCAGAACCTTCACACAGGACACACAGGAGCCATCTTTGTGCCCCTCCCTACTGACTAACAAAAACTGGGCCAAGCAAAACCACCACATTCCCTAAAATAGTTATGTCATTTCATGTAAAAGGTGAATATGTCCTAGTTAATGTCCTAGATATTTTTCTGAGAGGAGATCGTGTTTTGCTCCCTGGATATCAGAAGAAGGTATAAAACACTTGGGATAATGAAGCGGAAAAATGTCAGATGCAGTTTGGTATTTTGTCTGGAAAAGAGCTTTTTGGAGTTGTGGTTTCCAGCTTGGCAAGGACAGCTGTGGCTGCGATTTGCTGCCTCTTAGGAATTACTCTGAGATCAAGGTGTGCTTACCTCATTCATCAACAACCTTGGGATAGCTTTGTGTTCCGGTGAGCAGCTGTTTATTCGCTGCAGCCCTCCTGTGTTTTGTGTGTCAGATTGTGGTTACTCCAGGTTGGAATGATGGCAATTTCCTCATGGAGAAAACCAGCTTGGAGAGTTCATGCTGTTGTTGGAGCACAGCAACCAAGCCGGTCTCTGCTTCTGTCTGAACAAAACAGAATGGAATGGCAGTTGGATGTGTCACTGTCAGGCCTCCAGTGTAAACACGGAGCTGAAAAGCCACTTCAAATAGTGCCTGAATTTATGGCATACTGAAAATATATTGGAGATCCTATGCTCAAGAATTTCTAAATGAAGAAAGCAAACTTAGGAGCTACCTTTTGGTAGAACGGGTTTGACAGCACGGTTGTGGTATCCAGAAAACCCTGCCAGGATTCTGCCAAGGGAGAGCTGTTGCTTGGGTGGCTCCTGGGATATGTAAGGAACCCCAGAGAAATGGTCTCATTTTGGCTTCTAAAATAGTGGCGAGCTCCTTCTCGACTTTCTGGGATTTATTTTGGAGCTCCCCACACCCCAAGTAAGTTGATCCAAACACTTGAACTTGAGTCTCCTACAAAGTTGTTCAGCTTGTTGCTTACACCATTGATGAAGTGGCCTGATAGGAGGTTCATGGTGTTTTCGTTTTGAATGGCACATACTCAGTAAAACATGTTCAGCATTTCTTCAGGTGCCCGTTCAATAGAAGATCTTATCCTTTATCCAAATACTTAGGGAAAATATTCAGGAAAACTGTTTAGCAAGTTAAATTACATTTTTTGGACTGATTTTAGTCACTCATTGCTTTTTGTGTCTTCTGAGGAAATCTGACTCTGTGATAAAACTGTGGAGCCAAGCAGTTTTTCAATTTGGACGATCTTTTGATCTTTTTTTTTAATTCCCAGGATGGTCATGTGGAAGTGGCAAGATTACTTCTGGACAGTGGAGCTCAGGTGAACATGCCTGCAGACTCCTTCGAGTCTCCGTTGACTTTGGCAGCCTGTGGCGGGCACGTCGAGCTGGCGGCTTTGTTAATTGAACGGGGAGCTAACTTGGAAGAGGTCAACGATGAAGGATACACACCACTGATGGAGGCAGCTCGAGAAGGCCACGAGGAGATGGTGGCACTGTTACTTGGGCAAGGTAACTGCTGTGGGGCCTTCTGTGGGCTGGAACTCACCAGGCAGCTGCATATGTTGGGGGAAAAAAAAGCTCTAAGTTACTGTGATTTTTGTTGTCTTTGGTTATAAGATACCTTGTGCATGTGGAAGTGGTTTGTCTGCTGATCCTGCCTTCTGTAACTGGTGTTTTGTGTTGATTGAAGGAGCAAACATCAATGCTCAGACAGAAGAGACGCAAGAAACCGCATTAACTCTGGCTTGCTGCGGAGGGTTTTTGGAGGTGGCCGATTTTCTCATTAAAGCAGGAGCTGACATAGAACTTGGGTGTTCCACACCTTTGATGGAAGCTGCTCAAGAGGGGCATTTGGAGCTGGTTAAATATTTATTAGCTGCAGGTATGGAGTCATTTTGTTAATGCTTTTGTAAAGGCTTAATCTAAGAGAAAAACACTTTTTTCAATATTCATTACATTTTCATTAGCAGGTTTTTGAAGTTGACTGTGAAGGTCTTTGGAGCCCTAAGTGATTACTGGTTGGGCTCTAATTTAGCTTTTGAAGATTGAGTTGGCGTAAACTTGCTTGGAACTGAACTTTCAGTTTGTTTTTTTATTCTTCCTGGAGTATGATCAGGTTATCACATTAATAGATGCTGGATTGGAAGGGGGAAGTTAATTTGCTGTTTGATCCTGTAAAGATTATGGAGGCTTGCATATTTTCTGTACTGACCATCACAAAGCTTACAAGGTTTTGTCACTGCTGTTTCAGGGGCTAATGTGCATGCAACAACAGCAACTGGTGACACAGCACTGACATATGCCTGTGAAAACGGCCACACCGATGTAGCAGATGTCTTACTTCAGGCAGGTGCAGATCTGGTAAGTCATTTACTTTCTTGAAAAAATCTATGTTGAAAATGAAATTATCAACGTCTTAATTTCTTTGTTTGTTTGTTTCTTTCTGTGTTCATTGCTGAAAACTTACATGTTCTTTAATGTATTTTAGGCTGTTAAATTACCCTAAAGTGCTGAGGTCAGTTACAGTCCTCTGGTCATTGATGTCTAAAGCATTTCCAAGCCATTCAAGGTTGCCTGGACAGGAAAATAGGGGATTTCATTCTTTTGTATGGTATTCATGGTATTCAGCTTTGAATTGTTGAGCTGATTCTGGGTTAGTCCTTGTACCCGCAAATCTGTTCTATTCCTTATGCATCAGATAGTTAACAGTCTGTTTTGGTGTACTGTAATGGAATTAAGATGATGGAGGTAAACTGATTTTTACTTTTCAGTAGGCTCGTACCACCAGTGTGTTATCAGAAAGTGAAGTTAAGCATGTCAGAAGGTGTCCTGTTTAACTAAAATCCCTGCCATGTGCCTGAGTGCTTCTTGTCCAAGAAGTTTTTTTTCCCCACACGTGTGCAGAGACAGGCGGTGAATGGTCCATCTGCCTTCAAGATACCCTCAGTTCAAATGTTAGCTAAATATTTATATCTGAGTTTGTGAAACTCTAAAAAAGGGATGTTCCATGTCTAGTGCCTTTCCATTCAAATACCCAGAAGGCTGGCTTGCCTCCTTTTTCACATGCTACTTTGGATTTTGAAGCCTTTCTTTATCTGCTCTAGGAGCATGAATCGGAAGGTGGAAGAACCCCTCTCATGAAAGCTGCCAGGGCAGGTCATGTTTGCACTGTTCAGTTCTTGATTAGCAAAGGTAAGAATGTGGAAAGGTTTGGGTTTCCTGACATTAGAAACACTTCAAGTTAAGAACATGTCAGAACTAGTGTAACTTCCTCGAATTTGTTAAATATCCTTACTCTGGTAGGCAATTGATTCTTCAACTAGGCATGTAATGATTACCTGTGGTTTCTGCTGAGATGAGTGGATCTGCAACTAGTTGTAAAAATAGTGTGTTTCAGTCTTTAATTCCTAGTAAAAGCAGCAGTAGTAGGGATCACTGGGGTCTCCATGCCCCTGGTGCAGCTTTGGAGCACTGTCTTCAGGAGTTGAACTGCAAGTGCCTGTTGGTTTCCAGGTTTTGACTATAGCTTGCTTGATATTTTGATACAAACCTGGGATTTCCATTTTCTCTCTCTTGAGCTGATTCTCATGAATTTTTCTTGTCCCTACCTCGCATGGAGTAGGACATCCAGCAGGATGGAATCTGCCTTTTGTAGATTGCAGAGTAGTTAATTCTGTTACTTTTGATAGAGGTGAACATGTTGAACTCTTTTTTTTTAGCTGATGTTTCCCCTTTTCACAGGAGCAAATGTGAACAGGACTACAGCGAACAACGATCATACAGTATTGTCGCTGGCCTGTGCTGGAGGTCACTTGGCAGTGGTGGAGCTACTGCTCGCTCATGGTGCTGATCCCACACACAGACTCAAGGTTTGTCCCTCAGCTGCCTCATTTCCCTCTAAAAATAAGGATACCCAACTGAATTTTCTCCTTTTGTATTCTCTGCAACTCATCCAGCCTGTCATGATTTAAATGGGAGTTTCCACAAGCAGGAGTTTTGCTCATGTGTGTATTGTTGGAGTTAGTGCAGGCCTATTGATCATCATGAATATACAGGCTGCCCTCCAGTTGTAAGGTCCTGGTTGTGGAAGGGGGAAAAAAAAAAATTCTTAAGTACTATTTTTGTTGTTTGAAAATACCTCATCAAGTCTTTTAGGTTGAGGTATGAACTTGCTGGAGATTGAGTGAATATTTATAAAGCAGAAAGCAGTCATTGTAGGTATTGTGTTGTCTCCCAAAATGTAGTGTTGTGTTGATGATGTCAGTGTTGTTTGGATGATGCTCTTTTCTAACTCTGTGATTTTTCCTCTTCAGGATGGATCAACTATGCTAATCGAGGCAGCCAAAGGCGGTCACACCAGCGTGGTTTGTTACCTTCTAGATTACCCAAACAACTTGCTTTCTGCTCCTCCACCCGATGCCACTCAGCTGACCCCACCATCCCATGATCTAAATAGGGTAAGATTTCAGGGCTGGTGTTCTGCAGGGCTTTTTTGTACTTTCTTACTTGGGCGTTTAAAGGTGCGAGAAGAGTCAGTCATGTCATGTCATAAACTGTAGGTGAGCACACTGAAAATTACTTTGAGCTGTAATGGCAATGGGGAAGACTTTTGAACATTATGATGTAGTGCTTTCATCATTCTTATTGTTCTCTAAGCAGTATTGGAAAAAACCAGCAAGTGAAAGGGTCTGCTTAAATGAGACTGTTCAGAACTGAATTTATCTCCCATTGTGGCTTGTATTTGCTGTACTACAGTATAGCACTGTACCATGCTGAATATAATTTGGCAAGTAATTTTTCAGGTTAAAAATGCAAAGTATATAGAGATGACATGATCTCCAGTTGTTAATTACTGAACTCAGTATATTAAAAACTGTATTAAATGTTATTAGTGACCATTAAAGTCTACTTCTCTAACAAGTTTTGTTTACCTTCTGTTGAATTATAACTACCACAGAGTATGAGAAAAGTAATCTGTTAGTATCCGACGTTTTAGGCTCCTCGAGTACCAGTGCAGGCGCTGCCTATGGTCGTCCCACCCCAGGAGCCTGACAAACCCCCTGCTAATGTCGCCACAACCCTTCCCATCAGAAATAAAGGTCAGTCGTAGTTCTGGAGCTTGTTTTCTAAATATCCTTCCTAGGCGGAAGATAGTGGCTTGCACTTGTAGCAGAGTAGTTCCTATGAAGAGTGTTTATGGATTCAGTCAAGGAAACGACAATTTTGATTATTTTTTTTTAATTTTTCTTTTTTAAGGATTTACTTATCCACCAAGTATCAGTCATCTAAGCCTGTAATCATAAAACGTCAAGAAATCTGCCTAAGTAAATATGTTAAAATCTGTAGTCTGACATACTGAACTAATGCAAAATGTCACCCAGAAGTCTATAGAAATTGGATAATGGAAGTTGCAAAAACCATGTTAATCTCCATATCATAGTTGACTTGATAACTTGTGTTTCCTTAGGGTAGTAGTCTGGGAGTGGGTTTGACTAATTGGATTGAAGGCGGAATTTCTTGTGCAGTAAAATCTTTAGTCTGATGTGGCTCAGGTCCTCCTAGGACTAAATTTGCATCTATTTTGCTCTCGCCATTTTGACACTTAGCACTTTCTGTACTTAAGAATTCTCTTCAAAAATAATTTTTATCAAGCATCAGCAGTAGCAAATACAGGCGTGCATGTCCTAAAATTAATCCTGTGTGTACACTTGTATTGTTCTGGAGATACAGCGAGGATGGCTGGAAGAAACTGGGCACCTCTGCTACCTCAGATCCTGAGTTTTGATTTGCCTTTCGCCCTTCAAAATTAACCGATTGTTGCTTCTCCACCTGGTATGGCAGAGCATGTCAGCTGTGTTACTGGGGACAAAAGACCAGCTGGATTAGTCCATCGCTTGTTCGTGCAGGAAGGCTGAAATATTTGCCTTGCCTGGGCAGAGGGCTGAGTTTTGACACAGGCAAAATCATGTCTACTATGGAGAAAATGTAGTGGCTAAAGACACCCTGTTAGATCCTGCTAAATCTAAATGACTACCCTGGGTTCTGGCACTGTTTGTCACCTGAGCAAAGCTGGATACCTGGAGCAAAAGGATTCCCAGTTCTAGAAAGTGTAGCACTTCTTAAAATGTGCCAAGGCGGTTGCAAAACCGGTGGCCTAGTCCCAGTCCCCGAGATGTTTTTGTTTCCCTTGGGCTGTGCTTTCAGGTCTGTAAGCACACGTTTATGTCCCAATACCATACCAGATGCAAAACGCCAAGTAAAGAGACAGCATATCCTTGCTTTTTGTTCCCAGTTTTCTTGTAGCAGCACTCGGTAACAGCGGCTCGAGACAATCGCTTCCTTTGGCAAAAGCATAACGATTGCTGGAGTAGATCTGTCACCGTAGCACAGGGATATGTGGGATGCATGTGCAGTAATGTGTCCTGTTAAATTGCAGTCCGACTGCTGGGTACAAATTGGCAGGTGTTCTTGGAGGGCCTTCAGGACACGCTGACCTTCTGTGGGTGCTGTGCCCTGGTGCGTAGCCAGCCATGCAGCGGCCCAGCGGTAGCTCTGTAATGAGGATGCCATTCGTATGCACTTCCATTGGTTCTGAGGGGGTTTCTTTTTCACACAGCTGCTTCTAAACAAAAGTCCAGCAGTCATTTGCCAACAAACAACCAGGATGTACAGGGTTACATCACCAATCAGTCTCCAGAGAGCATTGTAGAAGAGGCTCAGGGCAAGTTGACAGAGCTGGAGCAGAGGATAAAAGAAGCCATAGAGAAGAACGCTCAGCTGCAGTCCCTGGAATTGGCACATGCTGACCAGCTCACCAAAGAGAAGATTGAGGAGCTGAACAAAACGAGAGAGGAACAAATTCAGAAGAAACAAAAGATTTTGGAGGAACTGCAGAAAGTGGAGCGAGAGTTACAGCTGAAAACTCAGCAGCAGCTAAAAAAGCAATATCTAGAGGTAAAAGCGCAAAGAATTCAGCTCCAGCAGCAGCAGCAGCAACAGTCTTGCCAGCATCTGGGACTACTGACTCCCGTTGGGGTAGGAGAACAACTCTCAGAGGGAGACTATGCACGATTGCAGCAAGTGGACCCCATCTTGCTTAAAGATGACCCTCAGCAAGCTGCTGCGCAGACGGGTTTTGCACCAATTCAGCCTCTGGCCATGCCACAAGCTTTGCCTCTGGCAGCAGGTTCCTTACCTCCAGGGTCCATCGCAAATCTTACAGAACTGCAAGGTGTTATAGTTGGACAGCCAGTGCTGGGCCAAGCACAACTAGCAGGGCTGGGGCAAGGAATACTGACAGAAACACAGCAAGGGTTAATGGTAGCCAGCCCTGCTCAGACGCTCAATGACACGCTGGATGACATCATGGCAGGTGGGTTTATATTGTTATGAGCAGGTATAATATTTGCTTGACCAGTTGAGGGTATGTCCACTTCTTTTTATATATGTGTGTGTGTGTATGTTTGTGTATTCCCACAAGCTCTACAGCAAGTGCCACTCGCCCTCTGATCCCTGTCTTGAGGAGTTGGGAAAACTAGCTTTAACTTTTCAATTTGCAGGGTGAGCTAACTGGTGCCTGTTGGTCAGGTTGGTATGGTGGAGTGGCATTTTTAACTCTTCATAGTTTGGGGAGGGATGTGTTAGGGTTCATGTGCTAGTTCTGTTTTGGCCTGATTGTAGCTCAGGAATAGCACCATGATGATACTGGGTAGTACTTTGGACTGGCTGAGAGCTGACTTGCAGTGGGCTGAGCAGCTGCAGCACCACAACAAGCCTGTAATGTGAGGATCCTGTGGGTTATCTTCAGAATAAGAGCTGCTCTAGTTGGCCTTCTGTAGTCTACTTATTGGAAGCTTTTACTTTTGCTTGGAGGAAAAAAAAGGTGATAATCCTATGACTTTTTGAAACATCTACTCATAAAAATGCATGCCAGCAAAAAACATGTTTAGCCTTACCAAATTCTTGTCATCGCTTTGTAGAACTCTTTACCCGGTGACATGAATGCTTTAAGGCCTTAAGCAGTAAAATAAAAGAATGAAACAGGTTTTAAATGTGTGTCGTCACTGTTGTTTTAGTTTACACCTCACTCAGTTGCTCTTCATCCCCTTTCCATGCTAAAATAGTCATTGAAATGCTTATTTTGACTCCTTAGCTGAACAGGGATGAAGTGGTAGGACACAGTCTTAAAAATACATCACTTGACAAAAATGTACCAAGATGCTCTTGGTTAAGCTGATGCACTGGTCAGTTTTAAAAGCACTGTCTATCTGAACAAGTGTGCTTTGCAAAGCATGTTAGGATGAGGGATGTGCGCCAGAGGGAAGACAGGTCTCCAAGAAGGTGTCAGCCCAGAGCTGGTCCTGCATGTATTGCAAGAATTGGAGTACAGTAGTCAACAGAAGGTATAGTAAATCATTAAAAAGACCAGGTGGTGATTTTTTTAAATACTTGGAACACCACTTTTCACATGAGACACCTAATGAGTGACCTGTTGTCCAGACAAAGCTTAATTCAAGATGACAGAAATTTCTTTCCTGGAAATCTCATGTTAGAATTGAAGCGTAGATTCCAATTAAAAATTGGAAGTGGATAAAAAACCAACATATGGATGAAAAAACAGATAAAACAACATATATCATGCACTCATAGTAAAGATTTCTCTCACGTGGAACTGCTGGGATAGATGACAACATGAATTCAAAAGCTGGCATGATTGCAGTTGGTGGTAACTTACAAAGAATCTGTGCAATGCGCTTCAGTTGTGTTTATATATAACATAAACCTGGAGTTAGGCCGTCTGGGACATATGTTTAACTGTCTGTAACATCTTGAGAAGGTGCAATTTCAGGTCACCTGCCATGTGCCCAAATGCCTGTGCATGCCCTTTTGGGCAGGTCTGGTATTTCCAGTGTGAATTTAAGTGAGTGTTTTGGTACCTCTCAGCCCCGCTTATTAGTATGTGCGTGTACACATGCAGTTGGGAAGGAAGTGTGGATTCATTTTCTGTCGCATGGCTGATTTTGGGGTGTTTTTTTTAAGCAAGAGGAGACATGGACTCGAGTATAGAACTTGAGTGCCAGTCTGAATCCACACATCATAGTTTGATATGGAGCTGAAATGGTCTCAGTGTAACACAGAACATTTAAGTAGTAGCTAAATATTTCATCAGTAACTCTGTGTACTGCTTTAAGAGAAGCTTCTTGAATATTCTTATGGATTTAAATTCTTTTTTCTGAGATGCTTTTGAGTTTAGTTCCATTTCAGAGCTGTGTTTAAAGCACCAGTTACAGAAACAAAGCTTTACCTTGACTGGGCAGGCTTGATTTAATGTGCATCTCTGTGCTTAATTAGTTCAAAACAATGAGTAAGTAGAACATAATCCTTCACTTTTTATCTTTGGGCTCCTTTATGGTCCTGCTGGAATTAAGGACAAGTGAAAGGCTTGTTCTTGAGCTTCAGATATTGGGCAAGCTCTGCTTGCTGTGAGGCTCATAAAAAGAAGGATTTTTTCGGGGTAGCTATTTAAGTCTTGTATGAAAACATCACATCTGTTAAGTGGTGTGCTAAAGATCCAAAGAGAAAAGAACACCTTGTTTTTAATAGCAAGCTCTTTATAAAGTAGCAGCTATTCCCAGGATTATGTCTGGTCACAGAGCTTCGCAAAGAACTTCAAGAATCTTGAAGCACGTGATAAAGTTCATTCCTGGAAGCTACCTTGTGGGATGAGTCAGTTTGAAATGCAGCTGTCTAAAATAATCCATGAGAAAGAGTCTGGTTTGGCTGTAAGCTTTTCTCAGAGACTCAATACTGAAAAAAGTAACAGTAGAGCATCCCAGGAAAATCAGGTTGTGTCCCACTTAGGACCTGAGCAGGAGCTGGTTTTGTGTGGGACTGACCTGCCTTAGGCCACCTTGCACACTCTTAACCAATAACCATCAAGACTACGGGTGTGGAGTGGTTCTCAGGCTCCATCCATGGAGCCTTCTTGCACAGCAGCAACCTGTGTTTGTCTTGGAATTCAGAACATAACTTGGACTGTTATGATCCAAGGCATGTTCTGCACCTCAAGCGCTCTATAGTGATTTTAATCCTGTGTGGCAGGAACACAGATTGTAATAACTGAGGATACTACAGAGAAATTGGGGGCAGAGAAGGAACTGATGTGGAACAAGCCTGTAGAGTTGGCTTAAAACCAGTTGGAAAAAGCTGAAATGTCTCATACATTTCTTGTAAAATGTTTTATTATTCCGTCCCTCATCTCAGCTTACCTGCTGTGTGATGTGGAGCAGTTTTTATCTGTCTGCTGTTGACATTACAGGAGGCAAGGAATAAGTACATAAGGATGGTGCTGTGCTCACAGACAGAACTTGTGAGACATGTAATGTGCACAAGAAGAGAAGTGGGATTACAAGCACTGGTGAGGCCAGGGGGCACAGGGAGAAGGTACGGCTGTGAGGGTGTCCTCTTTTCATTTAAGCTAAGAGAGAGTTGAAGTATGGCCAGAAAGAAATCAAGATGAAGAGCAGCTCTGTTCCAAATATCAGTAAGCACAAAAGTGATTTTCTGGTAGCCCAGCAAATGTCCAAGATTGAGACTGGAGTAGTCAAATGGTGCTTGGTGATGTCTTCCAACCAAGAAGCTTGACCTTATTTCCTAACATGATTAAGATGTAGGTGGTCCTGTACCAAGTCATATATACTAAAATATTCTAATAGTGAACTAACTTTGAAGACTTGGTTATCCCGCATATGAAATAATGATGTTTCCATGGTGAAGTACAGATTTCAGTTCGCTTTGCCACTAGTCCATTAGAGTAGGGGAAGGAGCAGAGTGCAGAGATAAATATTTGGCTGTCAGTGTGTTTAGCCTGGATAATGAAGCTAGTTGGTTATTCAGTGCTCAAGACTGCAGTGAAAACCTTTTGGGTTTTTGAAAACTTTGAGTATTTTAGTTTGGGCGCCGTATAAATTCTGTTAATCACCCTTGGTGTGTTCATTAGAAATTTGAACTCCACACAGGTGATGTTGAAATAAATATTATCAAAGCGATTTCCCATGAAAATGAGTATTGTGTCCTAGTGAATTGTGCTGTAGGGATATGAACTATATTTGTGAATTACTGCTGAAGCACAGGTCTTTCTTTTTTGGGTTTGTTTGTTTTGTATTTTTTCGGTGGGGGGTGATTGAAGGGTTTTTTTGTTTGTTTTTTTCCTCACTGCAAATATAAAAAGTAGATTTCACCTGAATTAAGATCTTCTTAACTAACTTGATTTTTTTTTTAAGTCTGAGAATTTAATGATGTGTCCTGTAATAGAGTAGATGGTTCCCTTTTTAGGACGTGAGCAGGAATTCTTAGAAACTGTTTAAAACACATGGTATTTTTGACCTTATGTCAGAATATTTTGGCATATTTTCAGTATGTTTATTTTAATCCATACCTAATTTGATTTGTAAGGTGAGATAAGTTTTTTAAAGGCACTCTACCATCTAAATCAAGGGAGTTTGAATTCTGAATTCTGACTAACTCTTAAATATAAGGTTAATGATACTTTTTGTGTTAGAAGCTGGGGATTCTTTGCTTCTCCCGGTGACAGGTATTAGCTTCTTTGCTGGGATTTTGTGTAGGAAATCCAGAAATTAAATTGGTAGTGGATGTAAAACACAGCTGCCTTGCAGAGGTGGGAGCAGACAACCAGGTTTGTTAGTGTACAGATTTTGTGGCATCGCTTGGAAAACTGTTTCATTTTGCAGTTTAAAGTGCTTTTGTCAACTGGACAGGAGAAGTGTGTGGTGCTTCACGTTCTCCTTTGCTGTCACACCTGGGAAACAGCAGGAGACACACTGGAGAAGTGACAGGGAGAAAAACATTGGGGTCCTCTGAGGAAAAGTAGGAAAACTGGTGTTTTCCCCAAAGGCTGCTTTAGACTCAAGTTTGCTCTGTACTTCTAAACATCCTATGCATAGAATGAATTTCAGGGAGTGTGGCAGTCGGTGCTATCTGTGTCATGTCCATACACTGTCATCACTGTAAGTGGTTTTACCTTTGCTTACCTAACATCTTGACCAAACTCTCTGCAAACTGGCTGTTACAAAGCTTCCCCTTCTCTGGTTTCAGCAGATTCTGCCATGTGAGCATCCTGCCCTGTTGCTTTTTTGTTATGTTTATGGGGGGTGGGGGTGAAGACTTCTACATGAAAATATTTGAACTGTTTTAAGAAAAGTTGTGTAGATACCTGTTGGTTGGACTTGTTCTGCAGCCCCGCTTCCAAAGGTATGGAACTCCTGGTCCAAATAATGGCTGATTTGTTGAAGGAAAGATCTTTGGGTAAAAAAAAAAAAAAAAAAAGAATTAAAAATTCATCTTTGGTGGGCTTCTAGAAAACATGTCAATCTGATACTTAACTCTTTCTTTGATTGAATACACTAAAGCTTTTTCGTCATTCAAATTCTAAGATTTAAAGGTTCAAAGGTTGGGCTAAATGTGTGGAATGTATATATTTGTGGAAAACAACGGTTTTTAAGGAGTCCCATCTGTTGGTGGGAGTTGATCCCACTGTCTCATTGTTGTCACGTTGCACTTGTGAAGTGTTTTGCTTTGACTAAGTGTGGTTCTTCTGTCCAACAGCAGTGAGTGGAAGAGCATCCGCAATGTCAAACACTCCTACCCACAGCATTGCCACCTCAGTGTCCCAACCTCAGACGCCGACTCCGAGTCCCATCATTTCTCCTTCAGCCATGCTGCCCATCTACCCTGCTATAGACATCGATGCCCAGGTGAGCCTGCCACTCTCACAGATGCACAAAGCTATTTTTTTCTGCATCCTCAATAATTCAGTGGTGGCAAACAGCTCTGATGCATAATGGATTGGGGTCTGGGGACTGTATTTGCTGCTTTTAGACAGCCAGAACAACACCCTGGAGAGTCGCAACCCACTTTCCTCTGTGCTCTCACTGGACAAAAAAAAAGGTCTCTGAATGACTAAACACTTGTATTTCTTATTCCTTTGTTGTCAGTGTGATTATGAGAAACAACAGAGTTGTCTACTGACAGAAATTAAATGTTTTATGGCCTGATATCCTAAGACAAAAATAAGCCTTAAAGCATTGCACACACTGAGTTTTCAGCTGTGTTTCCAAGTTGTTGGCCAGAGATCACAGACGTATGAAAGTCTTGAAACTAGTAATTGCTGTGATTTTTTTAGCAAGAGGAAATAATTCAAGCTCTCATTTCCACTCAAGGAAAGGCTTTTCTGTATTGAAAATAGTTGTTAAAAGGGCAACTTTATGTTGACTTGGAGCTAGCTGGCCGTCAGCAAAAGGCATACACATACTAAGTGGCATTTATCTAAGCACAGCTCTGGGCTATACATGACATGACTAAGGTTTGGGCAGCATGGAGTAGAGGAAAGACATGAGATCATTGTGGAGAAAAGGAGAGAAACCTCTGGAAAATCAGCCTTTGCTACTTAGCTGCTTGTGACACTTGGCTTGGATTCTGCCGTGATGAAGTCTTTGGTTGAACCGGAGTGTTAAGAATTAAAGACAGAATTCTTACCTTCATTATACCATCTAAAGGTCACAGTCAAACAGTGGTAAAGAAGTTAATCTGGTTAGCAGAGCACAGGTGAGAGCTCAGTTCTTGAAGAATCTCAGTTCTTTCTTCCTAGATCTCCCAGCATAGCTGCCTGGAGATGTAGAATCCTGTCCTGAAGTTGCACACAGAAGGTGGCTCTGGGGGAATCAATAAACATGCCTTTAGCTTATAGAAGCTTTTTTTTTTTTTGCTAACGTGCAGTACAACAGGGGCTGTACTTGAAAAACAAGTATTTATCTTGTGTCTATGTCTGTTTGGTTTAGACTGAGAGTAACCATGACACAGCCTTGACACTGGCTTGTGCTGGTGGCCATGAAGAACTGGTACAAACCCTGCTGGAGAGAGGAGCCAACATTGAACACAGGGACAAGAAAGGTGCGTGTCTCACCATGGCAGTGACAAAAGCTGTCTGCTTTTCCAGTGTGTCCCACTAAATAAACCTCCCATAAGCCTAGACTTCATGTGAAACCTTTAGGCTTGCTTTTTAGGTTTTTTGGTGGTTTAACTCATACCACTTATGAATGTGGACTCTACAAACATTGTTTTCTGTTTCAGGGTTTACTCCGCTTATTTTGGCTGCTACAGCTGGCCATGTGGGTGTTGTGGAAATCTTACTGGATAATGGAGCTGATATTGAAGCCCAGTCTGAGAGAACCAAAGACACTCCCTTGTCTTTGGCTTGTTCAGGAGGAAGACAAGAGGTGAAGTAAACCTTAAATCTTCAGAAGCAGTGTGTGAATGACATGTTGTGTCAGTACAGTACAAGAATCTTCCAGAAAATCTACAGTCACACAGGATGTGTGTTTAAAAAAGATGCAAAGAGCTTCACATTTTAGACATTACAACGTGTCTCATGTAGGTTGCTTTTTCTCTTTTGATAACTGGACTGGTGCTGTGCAGATGTCCTTGTGAGTGTAGTTATTAGTGCCCCATTATGGGGTTTATTCCAGCATAATTAGATGTAGATGTGAAAGTGAATGCCATGAGAGCTCTTGCAGAGAAGCAGGCGTTAGAGACAAATGGATTCCGTATATGAGCCATATCATAGTTTTTGAGGAAAAACATGGGAAAACACCGGGCCTTGGGCAGCAGAGATGATCTCAAAGTTTTGGGTTTGACAGTATATTTGTTCTGTGATTTCATAGGAGAACGTATTGATTGAGAATTGCGCAGGTCTAATCTAAATTTTTTTGATGCTGAAAACATGAAGGTGAAGCAAATTTAACCTTGCACTGGAGGTAACACCATGGGTTTTCACCTCAGTGCACACTGTGATTTAAAGTTGCTAGACTGTTCCGTTTTGTGTCAAGTCCTCTGCAGGAGAGGATAAAAAGCATGAGCACTTGGTACACGATACTGAAATTGAATCTCTGGATTTGGCAGGCTTTAAAGATGGCAGAAATAATCATAAAGAGACCTGCTTTTTCTTACTATGCTGTTCAACTTGGTATGAATGGTTGAAGCATGCTAATGACCAGTCAGGACTTTTTTTAAAGGAAGTTTTACAGTGGCTTTGGAAGTACAGTTGTGGCCTCATCTGGTCATGGAGGCAAGGGATATAGGGAAGCAACTGATTAAAATGGCTTTCTTACCACTGACATCTTCCAACAGTATATGTAAGCTTGAAAACCATTTGTTCTGGATAGATTTGCAAGTTTGGGAGAAAACCAGATGTTATTTCTTAAACACTGCAGGTGGTGGAATTGCTGCTAGCTCGAGGGGCAAACAAGGAGCACAGGAATGTGTCTGATTACACACCTTTGAGCCTCGCCGCCTCAGGTGGCTACGTGAACATTATCAAGATTCTGTTGAATGCTGGGGCAGAAATCAATTCCAGGCAAGTTCCCTTTTCACCCCTTATCTCATGGGCTTGGTTGAGAGTTATGTGAAAAAAGTGCGCGTGTTATCCCTTTGTTTTTCCCGCACAGTTTACTCTGTGTGTGGGCACGTATGTAATGCTTTTGCGTCCGTTGGGAGGTAGAAGACAGCTCAGATGTGAGCTGCACAGGTCTAAGGAGAGGGCCAAGCACAGGTTGTGCTCTTCATAAGAGATGGCCTTCAATTCAAAGCAATCAAAAAGCAGCATGCACGGTGTCTCTAAGTAGAGCGATGCTGCTGTGGAGAACCTCTTGTAGGTTCAGTAGAAGTTGGTGTGCAGCTGATTTTTCAGTCTTGCCTAAGTACTCTGCCTTCATTAGTTTATCATAATCACATTTCTAAAATGACCTTTAAAGCAGTTTTGGTTCTTTCTTTCTTCTCTTTCAGAACTGGTAGCAAATTGGGCATTTCTCCCTTGATGCTGGCAGCCATGAATGGGCACACTGCTGCTGTCAAGCTGTTACTGGACATGGGCTCTGATATAAATGCCCAGATTGAGACCAACAGGAACACAGCTCTGACTCTGGCCTGTTTCCAAGGAAGAACTGAGGTGGTCAGCCTGCTGCTCGATAGAAAAGCTAATGTGGAGCACAGAGCCAAGGTAAAGAGCAAACAGCTGGAGAAGTCTCCAGAAAGAGGTGCATGTAAGTCACCATGTCTCTGGTGTTACCTGATTCTCTTGCCCTCCGTGGGAGTTAACTTCTCTAGTTCAGTTCTCTAATCCAGTTAGCTGAACTGAACCATATATTGTATAGAAAAAAAGTCTGCATTTAACGGCTGAGTTTTGGTGGTTGCAGAGTTCTTTAAAATATATTTCTGCTGAAGTCTTGATTCATCTTCAGGTGCTTACAAGTGTAAAAATAGTAATCTGTTACATTTTTAAGTTCAATAAATACTGGCTCTCAGGTAAGCCACTCACCCTCCCTAGCTAATGGCTTCTTTTTCCTGCTTGCTTGTCCCAGACTGGTCTCACACCGTTAATGGAAGCAGCTTCTGGGGGATATGCGGAAGTGGGCAGAGTTCTGCTGGACAAAGGTGCAGATGTAAATGCTCCCCCAGTACCTTCATCCAGAGATACAGCTTTAACCATTGCAGCAGACAAAGGGCACTACAAGTTCTGTGAGCTTCTCATTAGCAGGTACTGTGTTTGCAAGTGAGGAGCTTAAAGAAAAATAAGGCCTTATTTAGGTTTCATTTTCCCAATATACAGTAATATTTCCAAATATACACTAAAGGGTTAGGAAATGGGAAACGTTCTGTGTCTGTTGACTTTTACTACATAATTTTATTTATGCCAAGTGCTCAAATGAAGTTCTTTTTGGGGTCAGTGCTTCCTTTTGCCCAAATGCAGGGTTTTGATGGAGTGTGTTTGGTTTTGTAGGGGAGCTCACATCGACGTGCGGAACAAGAAGGGGAATACTCCACTGTGGCTGGCAGCAAATGGGGGGCATCTTGATGTTGTCCAACTGCTGGTCCAGGCTGGAGCTGACGTAGATGCAGCTGATAACAGGAAAATAACTCCTCTCATGGCAGCCTTCCGAAAGGTAGAACGTGAAGTTCAGCTTGGCTCTTAGCTAGGATTGTCTTGATCATCTTACACAGCTGTTAGATATAGAACATACTGACAGAAACTACATCTTTAATAATATGTCAGTTAATTTGAATATCTTCAGAAACAGATATGTGTGTCACCTGTGTAATATCTGTGTTAAATTCTAATTGGAATTTGCTTTATAGGCAGTATAGGGAGGCTGGTGCTGGTGTGTGTGAGGGGTGAAAATTGCAGTGTGTTTCTGTGTGATAGAACTGGGGGGGGAAGTAGGATTGGTTCCTTATGCAAGAGAGGATGAGGACTTTGGTCAAAAAAAGTGCAGTTTAAAAACTTCAAAAAAAGCCTACAGATGATTTTTCTTAGCACGCGAGTGTAGTTGAGGTGCTGCAGTACTGGAAAAATTGCAGATGACTGTAGAAGCCTGGAGCTGTTAAGCTGGTAGAGCTGGACATCTGAAAACTGCCCCCAAAAAGGCAGAAGTTTGTGAAAGTACTTCTGGAGTAAGGGCAACCTGATGGGAGGTAATTACCAGTCTTCTCTGATGTCAAAAATGTGCAGAAATGTGCCCCACTAGTTCAGCAGGTGAGAATGATCTAAAAAAAAGTGTTGAGAGCATCATGTGTTGAGGAGTCAAAAATAAATATTTTGAGGGAGTACTGGGACTGAAGTGTTTGTCAGCAAACCAGAGGCAGCTGGTCTGATAGAAAGTGTTGTCCTTGAAATTTGTTTTCCAGGGTCATGTGAAAGTGGTGCGTTACCTGGTGAAAGAGGTGAACCAGTTCCCATCCGACTCGGAGTGCATGAGATACATAGCAACCATTACTGATAAGGTAAGATGGGAGGGAAGAAAATATTTGAGAAGGAACAGTGTTGTGTCTCAGCTTCAGAGACAGTGTTATGAATTCTCTTTAGCTTGTTGGCCACCAGCTTTCAGCCAAAGCATGAGTTCCATTGGAATTTTTGTGGAGAAGCAGCAGGAAATGAGAACACGTGGCACTTTGTACTCCATGTACACTTTCTTGTTTCAGGAGATGCTGAAGAAGTGCCACCTGTGTATGGAGTCAATTGTTCAAGCCAAAGACAGACAGGCTGCAGAAGCCAACAAAAACGCAAGCATTCTGCTAGAGGAACTGGACTTGGAGAAGGCAAGTGGAAAGAGTTGCAACTGGGAATATTTCTCTCTTAAAATTCCAATTTCACATTCCTTCAAGATGATAAGGTCAGTAAAAGTAATTACTGAGGTATAGGAGTGTGTGTAATCACCATAATTGGAGTGTCTAAGAGCTGAGCATCTTGTTGTTCAGGTAATCTTTGAACTTTGCTATTATTCAGAGACATTGAATCAGGAAATGCCAATATAACTCTTTCCTCTGTACCATACAAAGGATTTTCCAGTATTGTAGCAAATGAAGCATTTCTGAAAACGTTTTTGTCAGGTGCAAAATGGGCATTTTCTAGTCACGCTTGTATGGATTTTAGGTCTAAAGCCTGCTTTCTGTCTTAAATAGTAAAAAAATAGGCTATTTTACTAGAAACCATAGTACTGTAGTAGAAATAAAACAGAGAAGTCCCAAGAAATAGAAGGCATTTGGATTTCTTGAAATGTGTGGGACATCTTGTAATGCTGTTCCATGTGCTTGACTTGTAGCTAAGGGAAGAAAGCAGGAGACTGGCTCTGGCTGCCAAAAGAGAGAAGAGAAAGGAGAAGAGGAGGAAGAAAAAGGAAGAACAAAGGCGAAAACTAGAAGAAATAGAAGCAAAAAATAAAGAGAATTTTCAACTTCAAGCTGCTCAGGAGAAAGAGAAATTAAAAGTTGAAGGTGATTACTGCATTTATTCCAAGAAAGGAATGAAATTCTATATGAGCTGGTAGGACATCTGTAATAGATTTATGGATGTCTGCGTAGTCAGGGGTTTTGTGTGTTTCTTGGAGCCTTGTAAAAAAAGTTAGTCCTAAGTTGTTTGATAGGACAGGTGTGATTTGGAAAGCAAAATACTCAAGCTTCCTCAAACCAGCTAAATTACTCCTGCTTTTTCCTTCCTCTTCCGTCAGATGATCCCGAGGTCCCAACGGAGCCTCCCAGTGCTACCACCACCACCACCATAGGTATATCTGCGACCTGGACAACGTTAGCAGGTTCTCATGGGAAGAGGAATAACACCATCACCACAACAAGCTCCAAGAGGAAAAACAGGAAAAACAAAGTAACCCCTGATAATGTTCAGATTATATTTGATGATCAGCTTCCAATTTCCTATAGCCAACCTGAGAAGGTGAATGGGGAATCCAAGAGCAGCAGCACTAGTGAGAGTGGTGACAGTGACAATATGAGGATCTCCAGCTGTAGCGATGAGAGCAGCAATAGCAACAGCAGCCACAAAAGTGACAATCATTCTTCCACAGCCGTCACTAATACACAGAGCAACAAAAAGCAACCGTCGGTGCTCGTCACTTGTCCAAAGGATGACAGGAAAGCGGTCCCTGGCAAGTCATCCATCAAGTAAGTTCCCGTGACCACGTATGCAAAGTGCAAGTCACCCTTTTATTTTCCCACATAATGACAGCATTTAATTCCTTTTACAGATTGTCTGAAGTTATTAACGAAGTGACGAATAATTCCTTGTCAACTTGCACAAAATCCGCTCCTTCTCCCCTTTCTTCTCCAAATGGAAAGCTAACCATTGCTAGTCCTAAACGTGGTCAGAAAAGGGAAGAAGGTTGGAAGGAAGTTGTGAGAAGGTAAGCGAAGTATTCCCCATATTCCCTTTGATGCTGTCCTTTGTGCAGCCTTCCCCAGAGTTACTGAATGACCTTTGTAGTGGGTTGAGATTCCACAAAGTTGCTGCTGCATAGGTTGAATCAGAAAATGCAGTATTGTTTTGACCAACCTGCCCACAGCTTCATGCCATGGAAATGTTTCCCACTTAATGTTGTTTCTTTTTTTATGTAGATCCAAGAAGGTTTCTGTTCCATCAACTGTGATTTCCAGAGTTATTGGCAGAGGAGGATGTAACATCAATGCGATCCGAGAATGCACGGGAGCGCACATAGACATTGACAAACAGAAGGATAAAACTGGAGACCGAATAATCACAATAAGGTGAGCAGGATCCTGCATTTGCTCCATCCTGTGGGTATTTTCTCCTTGAGCATTCGTCTGTATAGGAAAATTAAAGACTTGATGTGGTTGTTCCTTGGAAGATCACTTTAAAGTAGGGGAGATGAATGAGGTGGGGAAACAGAGTACAGCCACCAGTAGGTACAAAAGACAACTTGTGAGATGAGGTGAAGCATAAACATTAGGATTCTTTGTTTGGGCTTGTTTAGGCATGGTGAAATATGAAGGAATATTAAACAAGTAAGTACATTAACCAGTTGGGTTTTTTGGGATTTGGAGTTTTCAACTTGAACTTCTTGAGTAGCTGTCAGCATCAGGACTGTGCCAAGCTCAGTTTTTGAATAGAGAGGTATTTTCCTGTTTGTGTTAGTGTGATGGAAGATGGGCTGGATCATGTGGGGATGGGTCTTTGGCTATATTGTGTGCAAATGCTTTAGATGCACTTTCCCTGTCCTTCCTTTTTGTAGGGGTGGCACAGAATCAACCAGACAGGCCACACAGTTGATCAATGCTCTGATTAAGGATCCAGATAAGGAAATTGATGAACTTATTCCAAAGAACCGTTTGAAAAGTTCAACTGTAAACTCCAAAATAGGGTCCTCGACACCTGCCACCACTACAGCTGCTAACAGTTCTCTCGTGGGCATCAAAGTGACCACCGTAGCTGCTTCGTCAACATCTCAGACTGCCTCCGCGCTCACCGTGCCTGCAATCTCCTCAGCATCCACTCACAAAAGCATTAAGAACCCCGTGAATAACGTGCGGCCTGGTTTCCAAGTTTCTCTTCCATTGGCATATCCTCCTCCGCAGTTTGCACACGCGCTCCTCGCTGCTCAGACTTTCCAGCAGATCCGTCCGCCTCGGTTGCCCATGACGCACTTCGGAGGTACCTTCCCACCAGCTCAGTCCACGTGGGGTCCGTTTCCCGTCAGGCCACTGAGCCCCGCGAGAGCTACGAACTCGCCGAAACCTCACATGGTGCCTCGCCATAACAGCCAGAACAGCAGCGGTTCTCAGGTGAATTCATCAAGTTCTTTGACGACGAGTCCCACGGCGACGACAGCTTCAGTGGCTTCTACTGTGCCTGGATCTTCTGCGAGCGGCAGCCCGAGCTCCCCTTCGGTCAGGAGGCAGCTGTTTGTCACAGTGGTGAAGACATCCAACGCCACAACCACCACCGTGACAACCACGGCGAGCAACACGAGCACAGCGCCCACGAATGCCACGTATCCAACTCCTACTGCCAAAGAACACTACCCTGCATCTTCCCCGTCATCTCCTTCTCCTCCTGCGCAGCCGGCGGGCGTCTCCAGGAGCAGCCCTTCTGACTGCGCAGCAGCCTCTCCCAATAAAGGTGCGCCTCCGTCTGATCCGGAAGCGGGGAGCCCTCCCACGGTGGATGCCAGCGGCTCGACTGGCAGCAGGCAGCCCAATCCTGGGACTGGCAGTTCCTCCGTGCATCCCGCTCATCAGCAGCCCTCGGGAGCTCCTCTGCCAGAGGCCAGGCCCCCTCTTCAGCAACCTCAGGTTCCTGCACCAGATCCTCGGATGGTTGTGCCTCCAAATTTGGCAGCAACGAGCTCATCTGCTCCCGCGGTAGGCCCGAACAATGCTCCGATGACCTACCCCGTTTCCCAGACGTCGATGGGGTCTGCTCAGCCTGCAGCCAAGATGGAGACCCCGGCCATCAGACCTCCTGTCCATGGAACCGGCAGCGTCCACAAGAATCCAGCTCCAGTGCAAAACTCCTCTGTCGCGGTCCTCAACGTTAACCACATCAAAAGGCCCCACAGTGTTCCTTCGTCAGTGCAGCTTCCTTCTACCTTAAGTACACAAAGTGCTTCTCAGAATTCGGCCCACCCAGCGAACAAGCCCATGGGGAGCAACTTCAGTGCTACTCTGCCTTTTGGGCCCTTTAGTACGTTGTTTGAGAACAGCCCCACGTCTGCTCATGCCTTCTGGGGTGGGTCCGTCGTTTCCTCTCAGACAACACCAGAATCTATGCTATCAGCAAAGTCCTCGTTTTTGCCAAATTCAGATCCGTTACATCAGTCTGACACTTCCAAAGCCCCAGGTTTTAGGCCACCGTTACAGAGGCCAGCTCCAAGTCCCTCAGGTAAGTCTCTGGCTTGTGTCCATACCATAATAATACAGTTTATTCTTGCTTTTTAGAGCCAACTTGAGTTCATTTTAAGTGCTGTGTCAAATCTAATAATTGGCAGCTGATGGGCTTGATAAAATAGGGTTTTTGCCATTCCAGTCTGCTGTCCTCCAGTAACTGAGATAATAAAACACTTTACTCTTACTTCCATCTCCCCACCCTACCAGCTGATGACTGTTGCAGTTTGTGTTAACTTGTCCCGAGGATACAGAAAAATATGCAGCATCTTCCATGTGTTAGGATGGTAAAAAAAAGGTGTTTTGATATGAACTTGTAACTTACAAGAGGGGTCTTGTTTTAAATACTAGATTTGATCCAAAAAATGTAATTTCCTTGACTGCCTGTTTTTAGTGAGATGTTGAGCTTTCTGCCCAAAAGAGAGGCCAAGGGGTTGTCACAGAAGCTGTTCTGTAGCTTCCAGAATGTACATACACGGTTTGGACCATCTCTGTCCATAGGACCACTGAGATGTTTGTGGATTGAGAGATAGGACAGCATTTTTTTTGCTGTTTTGTGAACATGATGGCATTGAATTTTTTCATCTTGATGTACTTGCCAGCATTTTGACTATGGCCCTGTATGCCCCTAAGATATATGACTGTATAAATCTTAGATACATAAGATTTTATTTTTCCCCTCTCTTCCTGAAGAGATGAAGGGAGCTGTAAATCTTGTATTTTTAATATCTTGGCAAATTGGTGCCATTTGGTGTTAATGAAATAAGAATCATTCTTGATTTATGTATACAGCACAACTGCCACATACTAAATAGAGTTGCAGAGTGTGAAGCTCAATACTCCAGTCTTCTTGGGAAAATTGTAATACAACCCCCAAAAATGGATTGGATAAAAGTTTTCCTTTTTTCCTTCTTGCTTCCGTGATATGGGCGACCTCCTGATGGAGATGCTGGAGTTCTGGGAGTCATTTGAGCCCATTTTCTCTTGTTGTAGGTATTGTCAGTATGGATTCTCCCTATGCTTCTGTAACACCTTCTTCTACACACCTCGGGAACTTCGCCTCGAACCTGTCGGGAGGGCAGATATACGCACCCGGGACGCCTCTGGGTGGAGCACCTGCAGCTGCTAATTTCAACAGACAGCATTTTTCCCCTCTTAGTTTATTGCCTCCATGTTCATCAGCATCAAATGGTGAGTTCTGGTCAGCGAGAAGCTGCTGTATAAATAGAGGAGTCTCACAGAAGGAATTCTGGGAAAAAATCCATAGGGCAGGTTCTGGTACCTTCCTCTGCCTTTGGCCTCTGCGGTTCTGAGTTTTCTGGACAGAAAACAAATAAACTGTTGCGCACTGGCTTATTTAGGGAATGTGTCAGTCTGTTTTACTGGCAAAAATAATGTCAAAAAACCCCTGCAGGGCGCAAATCGGGATTAAAAAAAATATGTAAATAAAAAGAGGATAAATAAACCAAACGAAAACATGGGTTTATTTGGGCTTATTTCAGCTCTGGTTTTGGATATAATCCTCTGTTGCTGATAGACAGTGATGCTTAGTTTAAGATTTTGTGGTGTGTATCCGGTGGCTGAGCTGCCAGGGCACGATAAGCATTTTATATAAAAAGGGGCTGAATCAATGGTGAATATATCTCCAATCTGGAAACAAAATTATCCTGAGGTAGATGAATCTGGCATTAAGCAGCTCCCCACTGTCAGTTGTTGGACTTCCAAGGATCGGTTTGTGGGATCTGGCTGCCATCACTCAAGTGCTCCCATTGCTCTCCTTGCAGAATCTCCTGCTCAGTCCGTGTCCTCTGGAGTACGAGCACCCTCTCCCACCCCTTCAGCAGTGTCCTTGGGATCAGAAAAACCCAGTAACGTTTCTCAGGACAGAAAAGTTCCTGTTCCCATCGGGACTGAACGATCTGCACGTATTAGACAAACTGGAACGTCTACTCCTTCTGTAATTGGGAGCAACTTGGCTGCCCCAGTGGGACATAGTGGGATCTGGTCCTTCGAAGGTATAGGTGGCAGTCAAGGTATGTGTTGTTCATAGATAGCCTTGAATTGATCACACATTGCGTTTGCCAAACTTGTCTTCAGCGCGGGAGGACAATGCAGAAGTGAGTGCCTGAAAATACAGAAATGCTCTTTCCAAAGGATTTGGAGCAGGGACTTCTCTTTGCCTTCCTGTCCACTTAATTGTGTTTTCACAAGGTTTCTGAAACCCTCAGGGTTTCTAAAACATCCTGGCTGTTAAGATTTGGTACTCCAAGTAAGAACAGGAAAAATAAAAACACAGAGTTTATAGGGGTGAACAACAGTGAGGATCATTGGATTTAGGAGGAGGGGAAGATATTTAGGTGTCCCAAGCTAACTGTCTATTTTCTTTTTGTTGATAAAGAGATGGTTTTTACAGTAGGAGTTAGTATTTAATTTGTAGCTAAGATAGAGCTTTTTGTGCTGAGGATGGTGCTTTTATGAAGTGGTAATATTCCACATTTGGGTTTCCTTTGTCCTTTCCAGCCGTTTGCCTTCTTGTAGCACAAGGCTCTTGGCTCTCCTGGAGTCACATAGAATTTAGTATTTCAGAATTTATTTACAATTTCAGTTAGTGATGTTACAGCTTTTATCACCAAACTTGTCAGGAACCTTGGATGCAGTTTTTTGGAAACTGATGAATTTTTCTCTTATTGATTGGGTTTTTTTGTGGGAGGTTGATTTTTACTTTCTTTAGTTTTTTCTGCTTAGGGTGGGGACTGTGAATATTGAGACTGTTTTGGATTGGATTTCTAGATGTCCTGTCAGCCTCCTCCACATAGTGGGGTTTGCCATGAGCTCTGCCTGTGTTGCCCATGGCTTTATCCAGTCTGCTCTGGAAAACCAGCAAGGATGGGAACTGCTCCACCTCTCAGCAATCTGTTCTGCTGCTTGACTGAGTCCAGACAGCTTAAGCTTTTAATTGAGTAACTGTGCTGGGGTTTTTCCCCAAATACAAACCCTTTTTTTACTTCGCTAGTGGTCTTTCCCCAGATAAAGCTTTAGAAATTCAATACTTGCATTGTGTAAATAAATGTACATGTAAAAGTTGTCCTTTGTGCCTGTCTTGGCTTTTGGGACACTGCTTTCTTTCTGCTTTGGTCAGTTACTTGAACATTTTGATCTTCAGTTCACAATAGGATTGGCTCTTCTTTACTTGAGTATTAGGGCATTAGCCTCAGAATTGTTTCTGTACCCCTTAGCCAAATATAATTTTCTTAGTTTTGTTTTGAAAATCGGATTTGGATGTCTGGTGTCGCACCAATACCAAGCTGCCTCTGATGAATTCACAGAATTAGAACGTGAGCACACGTCTGCAGCTGATCATGTTCTGGTTTTGCTTTGCACAGATACTTCTGTGTCCCTTAGCATAATAAATAATTAAGGGAAGAATGGTAGTGAAGTCAAGCAAATAGTCTTCGTAGTGTACATACCCTTTTCACAGCACCAAAGGTATGAGGAATTGAGGTTTTTGGAGGATCTGAGGATTTTGGAGGAGGGCGAGTTAGCCCAAATTCCAGCTTTGCCGTTGAAATGGATGAACATTGCAGGGGCAACGCTCTGGTTGCAGGTAACCATTCTGAACTCCTGGCAGTGGCTCAGGAGCTGCAGGTGCCGTTGCTGGTATTCGCAATCCCCTGAGCTCTAGTGCAGGTGGGAGCCCGAGAGCTGCAGGCGGAGCAAACTTGGGAGACGGGAAAGTGGGCGGTGAAGGGGGTGTTGTGGATAACGCCGTGTCTCTGTGCTCTCAGATAAAGTGGACTGGTGTCACAGCGGAATGGGGAGCCACATGATCCACAGGCCCATGTCTGATCCAGGCGTGTTCTCGCACCAAGCCATGGAGAGAGACAGCACGGGAATCGTAACGCCTTCCGGTACATTCCATCAGCCCGTCCCTGCAGGATACATGGACTTCCCGAAAGTTGGGGTAATGACCTTCCTGGACCCGATAAGCAACATGAATCCCCTTTTGTCCTTCTGTCTGTGCAGTAGTAGTAGCATTTGTGAAAGCATCCTGATTGTTGCTTTTCCTTCTCCTCAGGGAATGCCTTTTTCTGTGTATGGGAACGCCATAATTCCTCCCGTAGCCCCCATCACAGATGGTACTGGAGGCCCCATCTTTAATGGGCCTCATGCTGCTGACCCATCTTGGAACTCGCTGATAAAGATGGTTTCAAATTCCACAGAAAACAACGGGCCTCAGACGGTAATTGTTCCATTTTTTTACACTGTGTATTTTACTCAAAATGTATCCTAATCCTATCTGTGCAGTTGTGCACTTGGGGCAACATTTAATAGGAAAAGCCAATTCATGTGCTATTAGTTAAGCTTTCCCTTCCCAAGAAGGGAACACAGGATTGCTGCTGGGCTCTGTAGTTTAGGATGTCGTGACTGTGTTAGGAGCACACATAGGAAGGGCATAAAGCAGCTCATTAGGAAGGGAGTAAGTAGCTCTTTTGTCTGCTGCTCTGATCTTGCCTGGCTTGTCCACTAAATATAATTTAGGCAGAGGGATTAATTCCTAAACCTCTTGTTCGTACTGAGGAACTAATACTATAATGGAACAGCAGTAGCTCTGGTTATATTATATCCTGTGTTTATTTTTAATTAGACAGTGAGTTCTGTTTTACTGTTACTAAATAAAGATGTTTTTGGGCTTACTTCACTTGGGAATGATCCAAGCTTTGGGCAGCAGCTCCCAGCTCTGGCAGGCCATAGGTGTGTGGGAGAGGGGCTTTGGCCACAGTTCACGTATTGCTCTGATGTGGCTCCTGAGTGCTGCGAGGTGATTTCTGCTTTAATGAAGAAACTTGGTCTCCCAACGAAAGTTTTACTTGGTTAGACTTGGAATTCCTCAGAGTGGAAGGTGTTGGGGGAAAATAAGGTGGCAGAATTCAAGTCCTTGTTTGTCTGAACTAAGATCAAGAGGAGAGCAAGTCTCTTGCTCTGGGAGCTGGAGGGATTCAGGAAGCGGGCTTGCAAATAATTTGCTGTACGTACAGCAAATGAACAGCCCTGTTAATTCTCCTGGACAGAGAATACCGTGAGCCCTGCCGTTTTCCCTGTGAGCTGTGCCCTGCCTGAAGCAGCCCAAAGCACAGTGTTAATGCAGGTTTCTCTTGCAGGTGTGGACTGGAACTTGGACACCTCACATGAACAGTGTGCATATGAACCAACTGGGCTGAGTGGGATCAACGTACTGGCCTTGAGATTCCTTTTTTTGCAGAGGAAACCACAATTGGCAGAAACAGTTTATGTGCTCCCAGATCATTCTACTGATGTGCTTGACTGAAGTGTGTAGGCTTTTTGCAGAAGAACTTACTAACTGACCTTTTTCTGTGAACATTGTGACCACCCATTCCCCACCATCATATGTTTCAACTTAGTTAGACTTTCTTCTTTCCTTTCCTCCTTTTTTTTTTTTCTTTTTCTTTCTTTTTTTTTTTTCTTTTTTTTTTTGACATAACTTTCTGTTGAAGCTGTTCTTTGGCTGGTTGGTTTTAGTACTGTAAACTGCTTCTGAGCAAACACAGAAATTTAGCAAAATTATGTAAACTTGATCCTGAAGTTTTAGAATGGCAAATAAATGTACAATTGTTTACATAACAAATGGCTAAGCAGAACGTAAATTTCAATATGTCAGTTATAGAGGCTCTACTTTATGTAGACTTAAATTAATGTGAGATATGTACCTTCATATTCAGAAATCTGGATGTTTCCTTCATACATTAAACTATTAATAAGCATAACTTTTCTACTTGTGTAATTTAAGTAAGTTAGAAAAAGAAGAACGCCCCAGGCATTATCAGAGGGCGTTTTCCAAATGTGCGTTGGATTTTTGTGAGAATACATACATTCTCTTTTTGACTTTGAGGAGAGCTTTCCTGCTGAAGGCTCCAAAGGCAGGTCTGTTCCAGAATAAGCCCTGTGAAGGCTTATTTGGAAAAGTCCAAGTGAGAATTCCCTTTTACATTGTCAGGAGCTGTCTCCTGTGGACAGCAGTAGCAGGAGATGAAGGGGGGTGGGTCCTGTGAGGCCGGGCTCGGTGAGCAGTGACACAGATTCAGTCAGGATCCCCGTACAGCTCCCTTACATAGCATTTGAAGTTCTACAACTCAGATTTAACAAATACTATTTGTTTTTATTATGCTCCTCCTTCAAAAAGCAGGAAAACGCCCCAGCTGCCCACAGAAACTGCTGCCTTTTAAATATTGTGATATTTGAGGTGTCCACAAACCTTCTGCATACCCAGTCCATACTCCTGCCCTTAGGTGCTGCTCTGAATAAAAGCAAGCTCCTTTTTCCAGCTGTCTGATCACCTCAAATATGAAGATCTGGTGGTAGCCAAGTGCATCCCAAAGTGAGGAATTGCTCAGAAAAAGGATTGACACTCCACCTCACACCTTACCGTGATGTCGGTTAGTGCCCTTCCCCTCTACTACAATCATTTGCTTCAGGCTTTAGTGCTGTTTAGGATTACTAATTATTAATCCCACAGAGAAGTAGTACTCAGTATTTATTACAGCCATGAATTCCAGAGTATTTTGCTGACGTGACAGTTCGATCTATGCCTGGGGCAGGACAGGCTTGATGCCACCACTGTGGCATTGGGCTGGGCTCTGGAGATCCTGGGTGGGGGGGATTGGACCAGTTTTATTCTCCAATTCCTTTTTTTAATTGATTTTTCCACAACGTAATGCTTTTTATTTGTCCAATAAACCAAGGAACATACTCTTTTGAGAGCTGGCAGGTGCTCTTTATTTGGGAAAAGGGAACAGAACCAGGGTTAGGACAAACACGGAAAAGAGGAGAATATGGTGCAGCGTGTGTAAGATGTAAGGGGTATTTTGACCTCTCCTTGCCACAGAAGGGGTAAGGAGACACAGTTCAGAACCTGCCTGGGCAGGAGAACACTGCTCATGTGGAATGATTTATTGCTTGTTAATGATTAATTGCTTGTGAATAAAATTTTCAGGCCGAGAGAGCTGGGGCTGTTCAGCCTGCAGAAGAAAAGGTTGTGTGAATTCCTCATCGCAACCTTCCAGTACCTGAATTCGCCTACAAGCTGGAGAGGGACTCCTTGTCAGGAACTGTAGTGACAGGACAAGAAGTAATGGATATAAATGGATATAAATGGAAAAAGGGCAAATTAGGCTAGATACGGAGAAGAAATATTTACTAGAAGAGGGGTGAGACACTGCCCCAACCCTGGCAGTGCTCAAAGCCACTTTGGGTAAAACCTTGAACCTTCACGCAGGGTTTGGACAACATTCCCACGCACGTGGTGCGGTCCTTGTGGATGTCCCGCGCAGACCCGGGTGTTGGACTCCCTGATCCTCAGGGATCCCTTCCAATTCCGCATGTTCTGTAGTCTGGTGGGAGGTGTCCCTGCCCCTGGCAGGACGGCGTCGGGCCTGCGCGATCTCTCGGCTCCGCTCCAGCCCCCGCACAGTCTGGTTACAGCACAATCCACGTCACGGAGCGAGGCACATCCCTGCCCTCGCCGCCCTTCCTTCGCCCCCAGCCGCCCCAGCCGCCGCGGCGTGGCGGGGGCCGCGCATGCGCCGCGCGGGCGGGAGCCGCTGCCATGTGG